>JAABNX020000046.1:8487081-8518032 GCA_015163995.2 Mormyrus lacerda | reverse complement strand
ATTAATTAAAAGTCAGGTTAATAGCAGGTTTTTCTACAAAATAGATAAGCGACAAGACTTTTGTCAGGGACTGTATACAGGCATCTGAAAAATGGCCAACTAAGTATGTTTGCAACAAAGGGAAAATCTCATTGAATTTCACGGCAGTGTAACTCCTGACCTATATGAGCTGGACAAGAGAAATTTTGGATTTTTCATATTGGCCCTGGGGAAACCAAAATGGTTCAGTTCTGAGATGGTCGAGTGTGGCCCATTTGTTGAGTTGAGCCAGAATGATCCAATGCCATCAACAACATACTGCCCAAGGTCACATCAAGTAAGCACATTCCCAGCATCTACAGTAATAATCTTCAGCTCACAAATAAGTTCAAAAGCCACACTGCTTTGTCTGTAATATCCCCCCCCATTTCAAACACTGCACTGCCAGCTGAATCCCACCTGCTCTGAATTGCTGCTCTTCCTGCCGTAATCACTACCCTACCTGCCACCCACAACTATTCCAGCATTGCTCATTACAGGAGTTCACACTTCAACTACATCATCAGACACGCTCATCTACATGGACAGAAAAAAGGGCAATAATCCAGATGTGAAGATTAAAAGTTTTTTTCTTTTTATTTCTATACTGTACCGAAAATTCCTAAAGCTATCAAACCCTGATAATATCCTTAGTCTGCAAATCCATCTAATGTCCTATCTGTTAAACAGCCGGAACTTGGCAGACGCCCACATACACCTGAAACCAAAACCTGACACCCTTCCTTATTCTTTGACAGAAGAGATATTTCTAAACCCAGCAACCAGCTATCTACGTGGGAGTTTTGCCATTAGAGACCATGTAACAGGAAGCCAGTGGCCTAAGGCAAACTACGACTTTCATGGGGCAATAATCCATGACAGAATACATTCGGAAGCATGTATTTGTACAGTATGCAGACCTCGGAGTGCAGAGGGGAAACCTCACCAAGACTGGACTAAACATACACTGAATTGGGTCCAAATTTAAACCAGCAACCCCAAAGGTGCTCGGTAACGTTGCTGTCTGACTGAGCTGCCCAGCCAAGCCAATGCAATTTCTTTCAGTAGAAGAATGAGACGCTTTCACAAAAACTACAATAACTAAAACCTGGGAGCCCCAGCGCAGGGTCATCCCTCGCCCTCGGCCCCTACCTTCTCCCAAACGCAGACGGTACATGGACGGCACACAAGCTCCCTCATCCTCCCAGCGGCCTGGAGTGATCGCTCGTCGCAGGACGGATTGGGGCGGCCGAGGCGCAGGGCTCCTGCTAAAGCTCGTAACCCGATGCCTCTGTTCACGTGAACCCCACAACCACCATCCAAGCACTTTGATCAAATTACAGCTTGATGGCCTGTGCCCGCCCTGCCGTCCACAATACACCGGGGTCCCCAGGTAAATAAATAGCCAGTCAAACAAAATAGCCAGCGGTTCCTCAGAACTGAAGACAACCTCATATTAATCGTTCCACATCTCAAGAGCAAAGCAAGGGCACAAATTTTAAACTAACTCGGCGTCCAGGAAGGATGGTTTAGTGAGGCGCTCAAACTAAATCATAGCACTAAATATGAAGATTCTTTATTGTCATTAGTATTTATACATGACGGCACAACAAGATTTGGATAGCAACTTCCCCAGTGGTTCAAATGAAACAAGACAAGACAAAACATGTAACATATAAATATGCGCAAAACACTATAGTCAATAAATATGTGCAAAAAAACAGAATCAACAGTGTAAAATCTGGACGCTATGAAATTGTCATGGGCATGTCTTGATCTGCTACACAGTATCAGCAATCCAGTATTATTCACAGAGAATCCGTTTGAGGGACGTAAGAGTGACCTTGTTCTCGGCATGAGTGACACCGAAACAACCAGGCTGTGACACGTTTGCCTTTCTTCAGCAAAAGTGTGTTTTTTTTCATGACTGCTGTCAAGGTTCACCTCATAACCTTTTATACTACCTTGCTCTGAAACCCGAGTTTTCTCAGGGGCGTCACATGATGGCCCAAAACTGACGGTTCAGTTTGCCGTGACTCATCCCCCTACATTTCATCTCATTAAAAAAAAAAAAAAACGTATATTGGGGGGGGCTGGGTGGAAGAGCTTTGTTTAATGCATTTTGCTGTACCCTCCAGGGACCTCTCATCTCCTCTAGAAGACAGACTGCTTCTGAAACCTCCACCCTCCAAACAAAGTGCTGCTGATGTCCGTTACAGTGCAAGTGACAGGTACAGGTGGAGGCTGGCCTCCAACCATTAGTGACAACTCTGATGGCCGAATCAAACTATGAACTGGGAGGTTTACTGGGGTCCAGCAGGGCCTCAGGGGGAGGGGCCAATGCTGTACATACCTACACACACACACATAGACAAAGTAAAGGGAATCTAGTTGATCATATAGCTACCTGCCCGTTTTTCTCAAAGTAGTGTCTGGCTGGAGTCAAGGTACATCTTACAGTTCAAGCAATAAAACCTGTTACGCAAACTACAAAAAATGCATTACAAGAATAATGAAATTGAAAGTTTCTAAGTATTTTTCTGTGGCTTTGGAAATTTAATAAAAAAATGTCCATTGGATAACTTTATACTTTGTTTTGGTTCCCAATACTGTTTGTGCATGTGAAATCACACTTGCAAACTTAATACTGAATTTTGATAGAAAACTGTTAATATAATATATGTATGCATGCATGATGACAGTACATATGGACACACTGTGGTTGCCACCTTGCATATAACCTGAACCAGATGTAGACTGACCCTTGTGGAAGTTAAATACTATCAATGACAAAATACATGTTTGAATCAACTTATGAAACTGGGTATTGTTTTCTACTTAAACTTGTAGAGAGACAGCACTTCTTCTGCCATACTGACAAAAAGTTCTGAGCAAGCATCATTCTTCATCTCTGGTAGCAGCTCCAGTTGCCTTATGGGGTAACATAGTGTCCATCTGTTGCATACTTCGGACTCTTGCAGTATGTTGTATGTCATCAGGGTGCCATTGGCCTACCGTCTCATCAATACTGAGAATTCAGACATACTGCTTATCTCTCAATCTGTATCTCACCTACTACCCAGCAAGCAAGTAATCAATTTCGAACGCAAGCTGTAACATACAATGAGGAAGCCTGACATCGGCAGACTCATGTCAACAACAGAAAATGAACTGAATGTGTTTTGAAAATTCACTCTTTATTTTTTATGAAAGAATGCCAACCTGTAACACCTGTGACAGCTCAGAAAAGCTACCCACAACCCAACCATGTTCACAGAACATCAACAACATCTGATCCATTTAAAGCTCACGAAAAGCACAGAGAGCCACTAACGCCTTTGACCCATCGTTTGAGGGATCTGATTACGGTCCCCTTGAAGCTCAGAAAGCACTGCCCTGCTTCCAGATGACGGGGAGCCTGCAGACGCCGTTGTCTTGCCTCCTCTCTCCTTGCCTGCCATGTACGAGAATCCCGTTTCTCGTCAGGTAGGGCCCATATGAAACGAGACCAGGTGATGTGACACAAACACCCTAGAGTCCTCTGGGTCGAAGGGGTGGGGGAACAAAAGTAAGACGATACAGGGGAAAGGGTGTATGCATGTGAGAGTGTCTCGGCCCGGGATGGGTGAAGCACACGATATGGGGCTCGGGCAGCAATAAAGACAGCTATTTATGGCAAATACTGCGCTTTACAGGAGAAACGGGGTTACAGCAGGGACCAAACTGTTGCAAATATATGTGAAAGAAAACCTCCATTTTGAAAGAGACATCTGGGCATTTGACAAGGGAAAAACTTACAGTAACATGGTCGGAGTGACCCTACACTCGATAATCAGCTGGAAGATGGACACGTGTACATACAGTATCAATCAAAAGTCTGGACTATTTTAGCTATATTACTCATATTATAGTAAAAGGCCTTAAGGCAATGCAGTAATACAAATCAAATACTGCATTAACCAAGAGAAATTTTAAATAATCCCCTTTTGTTTTGCAGACACTTGGCATTCTTTCAATCAGCTTCCAGATGTTGAATGCTTCTCCAACAGTCCAGAAAGTACTTCCATGTGGTTTGGGCACAAGCCGTCTACCTTGCACTTACTCTTCAATCCAACTCATCCCAAACAAGCTCTGTGGGGTTTAGGTCGGGAGATAATGAGGACCAGGTCATCTGTTGCAGCACTCTTTCCTTGTTCTCGAGATAATACAGTACTTACTATGAGGTGTGCTTTGGGTCATTATGTTGTTGAAAAACAAATGACTTTCAGTAGGTACGTCCAGACTTTTGACTGATAGTATGTGTGTGATGGTGCGTGTACGCATGTTCATTAAGTGTAACTGTCTTGCCATGTTCTAAATCAGCACGGCCCTGAGACAGTGGTTCTGCAGGCAGTCATACAATTAAACGCAGACCTCATTATGGCAAGATGAGACGCTCCCACCAAGGCTTTCAGCTAAGCTTTCTGGGTCGCCCTCTAGGTCTAGGCCACCGTCAGCCCCTCCCAATTCTGCTCTACCCCCCTCCCCCCCCACACACACACCACTCCTTCTACGCCCGCCAGGATCTGTCACGCCAGCTAACGGCCTTATAAAAATTAGATGAACATTTTATGATCTTGTGGAAACGAGCTGCATTATTGAAGGCCGCCATCATTCATGAAAAGGCGGGTGGGGAATCCCCCTTGGGCCCTGAACGAGAAGCCTTTCCCTGGGGTGTCACACAGACCCTCAAACTACCCATGCCTCTTCGTACAGTATGAGGTGGGTCACTGGTGTCTATTCAACAGAAAGATATCAACAACAAAAGATAATGGCTCCCTCTTCTTAAATTAAGGTTAAACGGCTCCGTTACCCATGCATGCATCCATCCATCCATCTTCCGACTAGTGATCCGGGTCTGGGTCATGGTGAGAATGACACTTATATCAGCAGACACCAGGTATAAGGCATGGCACACCTCTGATGGGATACCAGCCCATTAAAATGCTGCACTCACACACAGTCACACACTAAGAACAATTTAGAGACAGCATGTTTTTGGACAGCAGGAAAAAAAAAAGCACAAGGAGACTACAGGGGAAACACGAGAAGAACAAGGTGAACCCCAGACACAGTAGTCAAAAGGCATCAGATGGCTGTTAATGCTGCTATAAGCTAGCAAAGAAACACCTTTAATTCCCTTAAGATGCACTACAGAAGTCATAATTGGCCGTATCAGCCATTAGCATCGTTCCTCGTAACCACTAATAGTTACCATACTCATATCTCCAGTCTATTTAATTGTTTTGGAGTAAGTAAAAATTCACACGAACTTCAACAATACCCTGTTCCAGCTTTCACGTTTAAAGTAAAGAAAAGAAGCATTAAATAGCTGCATATTTTACTTTGATGTCCAACAGGGGATTTAGAGAGACCCTCTGGACGAGGCCGGAGCAGGTCGCCACCGCTGCCTGATGAATCCCAGATGAGCTTCAGCAGAGCTTCCTGAATGCTATCTGCTCCCTCAAGCCGCAAGCTTCTTTATCGAACCACAAGCTCCCTTCTTTTGAGGGAGAAAGAAGAAGAAGAAAAAAAAAAAGTGAAAGAAAACAAAACGACCATCTGGAAGCCAAAATGCTGGCCAACTGTCCCCTCTCCAGCCTGCCGGGGCTCTCGGTTCAATGGCTGCAGATCACTGAGGTTGAAAGTGGCATGGGGTGCTGATAATAACAATGGCCAGCAGTATGTCGGGTGTCGGCGAGGGGGGGGGGACGGGACACATACAGAACACAGATCCAGTGTTACTTGGCCATTCTGACAAAAAACTCCGCAGAGTCTGTTCTTTTACCGTCTTAAGGTTGCAGATGCATTTCATATACTGTGTCATACACATCTGGCATCCCGTCATCTGCTCTGTACTTCCAGGGATGGACCCTAGGCTCACTGCGCCTTGTTTCTGTTAAGTGGCTAAAAAGATGGATGAGTGAATATCTCGCAACTGCATTGTATTTACAGGCATCTTCTTATGCCACCTTAGCGCTGATTCTAGCATTATCCAGCTAATCCCGTGTAGGGTAGTTTCACTTCTCTGCTTCTCCCCCTGTGATCCCATTTTAGTTTCAGACGTAGCTCTTATCATTTGGTAAATGTTTCACTCAAACGAATGAATCGTGTACGCAGCCGCTCCTCCTGGCGGCGGTGCGACAGATCCGCAAACGGACTGGCGCAGAGACGGCCCAGACGGACGCGGTTAGGAGTTCGCCAGGAGCCAATGGGGGTGAGTGCGGCAGCACTCCAGGTGTCACGCTAATTACTTAATCCGATTTGTCAAAAGCGGGTTCGGGGGGGTGGGTGGGCAGGCGTACCGGGCCAGGCCCATGGCTCAGCTGGAGGGTCGTTCTGGTACTGCTGCGGGGTGGTGCCGTCACGCACAGACCCAGCTGGGTCCACTGGCTGTCTTCCCGGATTGACCGGGGGTGGGCGGCAGAGGAGGGGGAGGGGCACTTGTGTAACGTTCTGGGACGTTGGCTTCAAATGCACGAGACTCATAGGGCTAGATTTCATCTTGCAATTTGTAACACGCTCAGTGCAGTTGGTGGGTGGGCCGCATATTGTATAACATTCTGGCTTTAATAAGATGCTTCTTTGTCTGCCTTTGGGCAGGAGTGTCCATATTCCCGCTTGCTGAAAATGGCCCACACGGTCTGCGATACATACGGACCCGGGGTTTACATGGTGGGCCAGCGAAGGGAGAGCCCCCGTACTGCCCAAAAACCAAATGGCAACGATTCACTCCACGGCAGGCCCCGGAAGGCTCCAAACTCTCCCACCCCCACTGTTCTTCAGGGACTGTTACATAATTACACATTGATGGTAGCTGACATGTTCACCTGAATAACATACCCACCACTTTAAATACAATATGGAGACAAGACGTGGCTTCATTTAGATGATCCATCCATCGTTCTATTTTCCGTACCACGTATTGTCTACATGGTGATGGCAATGGCTTTATCTGCAGATGATTTTTTTTCTTCATGAAGTAGTAACAAAAGCGTGGCTGAATAGTCAACCAGTTATTTTCAGCTATTTTAATTTGTTGTCTGAAACAGGGACACGGTGAACCTGGAGACTATCCCAGAAAGCACCGGGAACATGGCAGTGGACATCCTGAAAGGGATACCTACAACCCTGGAGATACAAGGTTACAGCACTATCCAAAAGCCCCATTTTGACTAGAACAATACTACAAAGCAAAATTCATTTAACAAATTTCCTCGACAGGGTACAACCAATGGAGGATATAAATATTTATTCATACAGCCTTTGCTGACACGAAATAATTTCCCGCAAAGAAAACCCCCCACGCTGCAGCTCCGCTTCCCAGGTATGTCCCGTTCTGAATGAACGAGAGGCTGAAATCGTGAGGAAGACTCCTGAGCTTCTGGCAAACGTTGCGCTGATTCACAGCCGTGAAGAAACTTGGTTCCAAGTCACACGTTCCTGCCTGCTAAGGGGTTTGCAGTCCAATCCAGGGGCCTGCAGCACCCGTGAGACAATTTCATCTTAGCATTCATGAGTGTAGATGAATGTAAATGTAATACGGTTCAGCAGGAGCTTGCACACGAGTTGGCACCGATGTATTAATCGCTTGTCCACTGCTGCGAGGATTTTCTATGAGAGCTGTCCGAGAATGGGCAAAGGCAGCTAATGGATTACAGCGAGGGGGTTCCACGAACTTCAAGACCTGAGAGACTGTGGACAGACGGGACCTTCACCCATCGAGGGGAAAAAGGCTGAAATGGGCCATAGCTGGAGATTCCATGCGATCATGGGCCGCACCATATGCCCAATACTATGTAAATACTACAGAGGGGAGGATGAGGAGGCCAGCTTTCAGCTGAGATGGGCACTAATGGAGACAGCAAAAGCCGTGGAGGGGTCATTTTGGGGGGGGGGGCTAGTCTTCACAGGAAAAATTCCATGGATAGCAAAGGCAGGAAAGCACAGTTAGTTTGTTTCTGAGGTAACTTGGTCACCCATTACAGCATGAGAGATACGCAAGGAAGTGGCCATTATGAATTGTACAGCCGGGGAGGGGGGGGGGGGTGTCTGACATCAAGAGTTTATATATGGCCTGCATGTCTAATAATGTGTTAGCGTCGGCCGTTAGCATTAGTAGCCCAACACATGAAGAGAACAGGAGGGTCTATGAAATTCAGGGTCTATCAGGACTATACTAATGACACTGGAGTGAGGTAATCGTAGTTCAGAGCACATTCTTGTTGTTCACTTTAGAGAGGATGTGGGGGGAGGGACTGACTGAGGGGAAGGGCCACCTACTTCTCTAATTCTCCAGAAAGTAATTATTGATTGGTTAGATCCACCAACAGGAGGCTTAGCTAAAATTCTGAGCCGTCGCACAAAATATTAGATTTTGCCAACTGGGAGGCCAATAGTGGTAGAGACCCCCCTGAATTTGTGTATTCATTCCACTCCAGCACCCCTGTTCACCCCTACAACCCATCCCAAGAACCGCCGGCCAGCTATGTATGGTGGTGCCCCGAGATCATCATATTAAACAGATTATACAGGATTTCTGAGATGGCAGCATAGTGGCTCAGTGGATGGCACTGTTACCACAAGGCTCCGGGGCTGGGTGTTTGAATCCCACCTCTGGTGTGTGTGTGTGTGTGTGTGTGTGTGTGCAGTTTGCTTGTTCTCCCTGTCATGCAGCTTTCCTTCACAAACTTGGGTTTCCTCCCACAGTCCAAAAACCTGCAGTTCAGCAAATTGCCATCTATGACTTACCTGCAGTGAATGAGAGAGTGCATGTCCTGTGATAGGCTGTCATCACACCCAGGGTGCCCCAAGCTACAGGCCGCCCCTGCAATCCTGACCAGGATAGGTGGATAGAAGATGGATGATGGGACGGTATTTTTCAGTACTTTAGGCACATGCACACAAACGACTCTGCAATAACCACCAAAATAATGGCCTCGGGCACTTTCCATAACATGGCCGGGTGAGAAAACTCACTTCTCTACAGGCACATTAATTATAAATGAGAAACAGAGTATTCACGGCAAATGTAAGTATCACAGCACTTCTACACTGCAGCTCTGTTTTAGGGACATGATGGGCAAGGCGGTCTGCAATCAGAGCTGATCCTGGGAGCAAACACAGGGTGCTGAGCCTCAGAGAAACACAAGCACCTTTATGAGTGACCAGGGCTGCTACAAAGGAGTCAGTCTTCATTGTTATTATTATTATTTTTTTTAAAACAGCTTCACCATAGGTCCGCTACCGTTACTTATGTGCTGTTTCAGCTCCCAGTGTTCATCACTATCTAGGGGGCGAAAAACGGCGTATACAAGCTATTTCAATAAATACACTAAACATGATGAGATCAGCCCGCCATGGACCCACAAATCTCAGTTCCTGTTCACTAAGCAAACTAAGATGGGTTCAGGCATGCTAACACTTCAGAACCAAAACAAAGCCTCTCACCCAGCCTAGCCGTGGCACACCCCCGCTACCCCCTCCTCAAATTCCCATGGGACGGCTAGAAATTGCACAAATGTTCGCCCGAAGCGGTCGGTTAACTCACAGCTAAAGTTAGCGCCTCCACAAATTTGTTCAGATTGGCCTAGTTCCTCTGCAACTGTACAGAGTACATTTGGCACAGTGGGAGGGTAGAGGGGGAAAAAAGCACCCTCTTCCATGAGAAGCACCCCACTGGAATTCGCATTATTTGCAGATTGTTTGAAGATCTGGCTGAGACTAACATTTGCTTATGGGAAATCCTCAAACAGAATACATCCAAACCGCCGCTACATGTTTACTTGGGTGAGGCGGGTGGGGGTGTGCGTGTTCGGGGGCTTCAGATGTGAGCGACTTCCAAGACCCTGCACTACTTTACAAAAAAGAAGCAGGAAAGTACTAACAGCAGCAGTAAGAGGACCAGATGGCTTATAATACAATTTGCACCAGTGGCAATGCAGAACATTATAATGAAACACTAAACACAGAGATAACGGTCTATAGAGGTCTCTGTAATTTTTCATCTGTTTCTCCTACTTGCAATCTAACTTATCGTGAGGGCCTCTTCCTAAAGTAACTGCCTTCAAAAAAAGTCCCCCAGGGAAAAAGCATGCAACACACAGCCATGTGGCCTATAGCCAGGAGATAAACCACAAAGATTCCCCTCTGACAGACTTTCCTGGCTGAGACTGAGGAGAACCGCAACAACAGTAGCATGATGCCATGCTGATCTTCTACTCGACAAATGAGCATCACAGAGGTGGGGTCCTGTCACAATTTAGAGAACTGGCCAAGGGCAGTGCCTGATGTGAAAGGCAAATTTGGCTTCAAAGACACAAAGCCTCACTGCTTTATGTCAATACTGTACTAAATCACTGCTATACAGCAATGAGCTGAACATTACCAAGGACATAACATACATCTCGACCTTAATTTATTTAATCCTCATTCCCCCCTGCTCCTCTTTCGGACAGTCCCTACATCATACTGCACAGAATACGTAATCCAGAACACCATCCAATTTCCCTAAATGCCCTAAAGTATCCTGAAACAGTCACAACAAGCCCAGAGCCCATGCCAGCAGCACAAGGCAAGAGACACCTGGGAGATGATGAGAACATGGGGAGAACATATAATCTCCAAACCCTGGCAGTGTGAGGTGATCATGTCACCCTCTCCAGAACGCTGACTCTGAGGATCACTAACGTGGCAATCGGTAACACATGAGCATCACATTTTAAATCTAATAACCATCTGGTCTAAGCTGGCAAGTTTCATGCACGATATAACAATAGGCTGTCTTTTATGCACATAAAACAAAACACATGTTTGACAGGAGTATTGTTTACGCAGTTTAATCTCCAATTTATATTGAACCCCCCAGGAGATCAAACCTATAATTGCCGTTGTCACAGCAACCCTGCACTTCCTGCCTAAAATGTTGTTGTGCTACCGCAGGTAGCAATACTATCAACCAACCCCTCTCCCCTCCCGAAGGGTCCCTGTCTCTGAAAAGTAATCTTGCATATTAATATGAGAGCTGGGTCTGTTTCTCATTTCTGATTTTTTATTTAAAATTATATAGAATAGCATTGAAGCAGCATTAAATCCTAAAAGTACAGAACAATATAGGTTCATTTTTCAGGTTTGCTTTCCTATACAAATACTAGGAAACGGGCAAGAACTACTCTAAGTCCTTAAGTTAATAAGGAACGTTGCATAATTAAAGCAGTATGCACACCAAATCCATATCAAAGCTCCTGAGAACCAAAAATGGCTGCCTGTTGTAGTTTACTGCTGCAAACAAGGTAGTTTGTAGACTGAATAGGGAGGATGTCAAGAAATTTAAAATGAAGTCGTTGGTCAAGCTGACTAGGCAGCAGCGAGGTCAAAGGGTGGCACAGACACGTCACCCGAACTCTGCACCAAAGACGAGCGTGTCTCTTAGGGGTTGTAAACATGGACATTATTGATCCAGCTAACGCGACAGGGGGCAGCACCAAGGTCGCATCACTCAGCTGTACCCTTTGGGTGGGAGTGGGGGGAGGGGCAGGAGTCAGGGGGGCATCTCCGGCACCAAACCATGTCCTTCACTGACCAAAACTACACTGTTCGTCGGCACCACAGACAACCAGGCAGTCAGAAATCACCAAGACAGCTAAGCCAAGCCTCTCAAACAGACACAGCTCATCTCAAGTACACCATCAGCAGCGACTGCACTCTCCAATCCTCTCCAAACTCACCAGTAATCTGTGTCACGTCTCCTGGCTAAAGGTTGCAACCTCTGGGTTAAGGGTTCTACTCCTGTCCTTCTATATACAGAAAGTATTCTGCATGGTGTGGTGTTACTCCTGGTGGTGGCAGGACAGGAGTCCTCAGCTGCAAGAAAGTAGAACAAGAGAAAAGAAAAGACAGGTTAAAAAAAATGGTCATAAGGCCAGTAAGCACCATTAGCATGTGTCCTTATGTCATTAGCAAAAGATCAAATGAAGCATTTGCTGCTACCATGAAGACTGGGTGCATAAATTCTGGAAAAAAAGAAGAAAATAAAAACTTGCTTCAGTCTATGTATATTCACATCTGAACAAAGCTATCAAGGATTTGGTTAACCATTAATAATTGATTAATAACTATTAATAACCATTCTCGCACTTCTCTCTGCAGTGCTGGCATACACAACATAGAGGGCTCCTTGTTAATTAATTAGATGACAAAGCAGACATAAGATCACCCTTTATCATCTGCAGTGTCTCATAAGTACAAATCAAACAGCTGATTTTTCCCTCGCGACACCAGCAATCAGCAGTCCAAACTGAAATGATCTTTATATAAAAGGCAAAAACGTATAAAGCCAAAAATAAGTTTACATGTGTGCACAGAAATTTCACCTTTTGCCACATTTGTTTATTCAATAATTTTCCTCGGACCATTAATCTATTGTTATACTTAACATGTAAACATTGTTGAAGCTTTACGTTTTCATATTCAGCGCATTTTACAGGTGAAATGTAGACTAAATTAACCCTGGTTGGTGCCATCCGAGGTAGACAGTTCGGTGGTGCAGCCTGACCTGACAGCTGACAGTAGCTACCGTGAGCTGGGCTCCATCAACACCACCGAGTTACTCTATAGCGGCAGACCAGATGGTGCCTTGAACGGAAAAACAAGCCGCAAAGCGCCCCCGCGCTTCACAAACAGCTTTCCATGTCTCTGTCACCCTGCCATGTCACAAAAGATGTGCATATTGACTGACCTATGCACCATCTTCCGAAAGCAAACCGCCATGGTAGCATTTAGAATTTTTAACTAAATTAAAACCTATCTATAAGAGCACACACCCAAGAACACGAAGAGAAACTCACACCTAGCCTACTGGACGTGTCCACGTCGGCGCATACAAACAAGGAAATGCACCAACACACACAAAAGGTGACACGGCCATGCAAAACAAAACACACACAGTAATATGCCTCGCGCGCTCACACACACACACACAAATAATCGACAGACCACAGTGAACAAGCAATAAAGAGCAAAAGCAACATCCACAGACATAACATTTAAAACGAGACCAAAGACGAATGGTTCAACAGGTGAGCAATAGCACGTTTTCAAAACCACTGAAACCGGGATTTGTTCAGTTTCAGCGAAGTTGGTAACGTTAAGGTCTCCGAACTAATAATTACCCCCTTCCATACCCAGGCACAAAAAGCCCAACAGGCATTTAGCATTCATTTATTACCGCAAGCAATGCGCAGCATACAGTGGGCTGCGATAAGGCAAAGAGGTGTTCTTAAAAATGCAAAGCCTCTTTCAGTGTCTCTTGTGTATAAAGATCTTTAAAAAGCAAACGATCCCGAAATGATCGATTTTAATTATGACTCTCAAGGTCTGACTGTAGCGGTGGCCATAGCGGTTCCTTCAGGTGCTGCTGTACCACCCCCTACAGGTCAAAGGACGGACGTGCAATAGCAGCCGCTTACCGCTAACCAGCGGTATACGGTACTTACTAACTCAACTGCTCAACAGGCTACTCAGGGCGACAAAATCACTTCCTCCCTCCTTTCCCGGGTCGTCATTTGCGAGTTGGTTACTAACGAGCTGCAGCCGACTGTGAAGTGGCTTGCAGTTATATCACAGCTTTATTTATTCATGAGCCGTGTCAAGCAGAGGCAGTGCCCGCCTTTGTGTTATTGAAAGGGAGCTGCAACTCAATCCCGAAATGGAAGATATTTTTCCCTCCCTGCGTCATTTCTTTCGTGTAGGTGAAAAGGGGACTTCCATCACAAAGATATTGAATGTGGTGGATTGCAGTTCCTGCCACTTAAGTTACTGCCCTTAATCAATCAATCAGTCAGTCACATTTTTTTTGTATATGTATGGCAAATTCACTGAAAGGATCGCACAGAGTGCTTTACCTGGTAATATCCCAGAAGAAATTAAAATATTACAACCCAAGACCGTCTATAATGGAGAATAATGGCAATCCAGTAATACACCTGGAAGTTACTTAGCTCATAATATTACAAATTACAGATGAAGATCTGTAAATTGCAGCTAACAGCGGTTGGGTTTAGCATTCGTGGTCAGTTGATATAACTGCCAATGGTTGGGCATTAAGACTGGATGAAGGAGAAGGGTCATAGAAAAGCGTCGGACAGAAAATGTTTGGAGGATTACAGTGGTTGTGAGTTAATCAATCCATACGGACAACAACCTCTGGAGGGTTCCAGTCTGTGGCTGTGTACCAGGCCTCTGAAACACCTGACCTGACATTTGCCTGTATGGCCGAGGGATGACCTTTCTGTCCCCAAACGCGGCCTCCGCCAGGCTACGGATGTGCCACAGAAGAATAATAGGTATTTTTATCCCTTCATCCACAGCTGCACAGCTTCCACCTCAAGCTAAAAGGCCATTAGAGTTTACCACCCTGCCCCCACCCCGCATCCCCAACCCAAGCAGGGGATTGTTGGGTAACCTCCACAACGCAAGCCGACATGTGGAGCAAGCCTGCCCTTGCCGTCGATTTTGGGGGAAGAGTCACCACCCACAGTCTCTTCGGTGGGAGTGCCCACGACCAGATCGACTTAGTGCCTGCTTAGCAGTGTCCTTTCCGGTTGCTACCAATGGCTGCTCCCTTCCCCGAGCAACCCTTTGGTTTTGTGTTCGGCGCGTTTGTCAGATGCGAGGTCTCAGTCCGGCTTGTCGCATTTACATCAAGCCAGTTGTAAAGAGAACGGCTATCCCTCCCAAAGAGGATGCAGTCAGGCCTCACTCAGATTAAACACAGAAAACCTTGCATGTCAACAGATCGTTCAAAGCTAAATAAAATAAAATGAACTAAAAAAAAAGCAACATCCATCTAACTGCATCATCCAGGAGAGGTTGGCATGGAGTGCAGCATAGTGTACAGGAGATACCTAGACAGGATGCCAGTCCATGGTACAGCATACACCAGGAGTTTCCAACTGGAGAGCTACTATCCAGTAGGTTTTCCATCCTACCTGGCTTCTGATGAGCCACACTAGTTCCCAGGTAAATACCAGGAGCAGGTGAGGATCATCAGAAGCCAGATACAGTACCTAAATATGACATGTGCAACATCCATCCATCTATCTATCTATCTATCCATCCATCCATCCATCCATCCATTATTTAACCAAAAAGGTCCATTCTGCCAGGAAGACCTGGTCAATATGAGCAGTAAATTCAGATTAAAAGTTTCACATTAAAAGTGGAAACACATAACACCACAAACACATGCTAAAACAAGTCAACACAGACCATACAATGAGCTGGAGCTAAAACGGATCATGGGACATACCTAATATACAAAAGTTACGGGCAATTAATAGAAGATAAAAGCAGTTATACAGTATTGTACTGTGACAACGGATACATTTTTTTGTTTTTAACAAAATCTAGACAGCATATAGATTCCAGGTTAAGTATACCGTCAAACTCATTCCAAGCTTGTGAGGCATGAAAGGCAAAGGGTACAATTTCCTTTGATGATCCAGTGTTATACCTACTGGGGCAATACGTCAGACAACTAGATAGTAGGAGAATGAGCAAACTCCACACTTGGGATTCAAACCCACAACCCAGGAGGTGGGGGTGACAGTGCTGTCCGCTACACCATCTTACCCCCCGAAAATAAATATACCTTCCAAATTCAATTATTTAAATGGATGTGGATAACTAGTTTACGACCTCGACAGAAAGTAGCCAGAAGAAACACACGTTGATTATTATTCAAAGCCCCGGTGCCCTGATCTTTTCCTGTGGGACAGGCGGGAAAGGAATCAAGTGCTTCTGTTAATAGACAAATCTGTGAAAGGATGCTTCTGGGTCCAAATGCACGTCAGACCTCGACACAAGATCTTCGACCAGGAACGTCACTATGCGAGTTGCATTTATCAGAGATGGGCAAAGGTACCTCAGTGAAACAGCAAAGTGTCTGAGGTCTTTCAAGGACACCAACAAGCAATTTGTCAACTGTTGATATTAAAGAATGATTACAAACAGGAACACAAAAAATAGATTTAAATGCTTACTGAAAATAGCTGAAAAAACCTTAGTTCTGCATTAGTGTGTATTCAAACAGGTGGAAATAAGTCACATAAATCATGCATAAATTTCCAGGAGACAGTCCTGTAATATATCATATTAATAATGCTCACCTCAGCAAACCCAAAGAAAACATGCTCCTTCTACAGCACACTTCTCCCTGGGGATACCGTGGTAAGTTAATTACTTTTACTGTTGTTATTGCTATTAAGCCACTTATAAACACTTCAGATTTTACATATACAAATATTAAATGAACATAACTGTGACATCTGATGGTATAAATAAGCAAACTCACCACAGGTAAACAGAGAATTCACAACCAAGCTCACTCACGGCCTCTTGGTCCAGTTTCATTTAAATCCCTTTCTTTCCCAGCATCGCGTTTGCTCAGGATCACCCCAGAGTACTGGATTAAACAGTAACGTTCTTCCTCACCTTCACCTCTCCTGCTTTCATTATGTGAACCTTCTGAACCCTTTTTCCCAGGCTTGGGGGAACTGCACTGCTGATTGTTTTATTTTATTTTATTTTTTTAAGGGGAGGGGGGGGGTGCAGATGTAAGCGCTGAGGTAGCATATTACATAACGGGAGGGCAGTTTGACATGGGAAATGAGGGCCAGCCTCAGCTTATTGTCCTGTGCTGGTTTCCACTTCTCTATGCTGCCGTCTGCTTAAATTGATCTGGGCTTCCTGAGTGCCCTCTCGTGACAGGCAAGTCTTTCACCTCGCATGATAAAATGACGCAACTTGCACCACTATTTCAATTACGCTGTTTTAATTTATTTAGGAGACTACATTAAAGAATCGTTGACAAAAAAGACTAAATTAACGCCTAGAGTAGCTACACAGGCTGAACATCAAGATACAAAATATGTATCTGTGTTAGGCTACTTAAAGCAGATAAAAATGTGTTTGGTATTCATTAAAAATGGGTGTCGCCGTAACAGAAAGCTAGACAGCTAGCTTTTATTTAACGGAACATAAACATAACAGATTTCATGATGACTGTACAATAGTAATTTTCCAGTCATGCATTTCAGCATTTCTTCACGTGCCATCTAGCAGATCTGTTCAAAGAATGCATCAAGTACTGACCAGTGTGCAAAGGATGGCATTCTGAATTTTTTCCATTTGCTGGCTCAAGATGCTGATCATATTGAGATGGACATTATCATTTCCATATATTCTTTGATTGTGTCAATGTTCATGCAATTTGCAGAAAATTATGAAAACTTTACTCACAATAGCATTGTAATACCTGCAGCAATTTGCACATCCCTGGCCCATGCACCACCTATTTATCACATATTAATTGCGTATAATAACAGCTCCCCATGTTGGCTATCTTTTTGTCTTGCCCAGTTGTGTCTCTTACTGCACTGCTGTTTGTCCTATTGTCCCTCGATGCACGTCCCCTATTCTACAACTGTGACATAAGATTTTTACTGTGTTCCCCAGAACATGTGACAATAAAAACTCAATGAACTTGACAGAAGAGATCAAAAAGGAAACACGACATGGCTGCCAAACTGTGCAAGATAGTATCCATGGTGAAACATTCTCTAAAACCATGCAAAGTAGTTCTCAGATGGTGATATGCAGTTGTTTAGCCAAAAAGATTGATCAATTTCTGCTGTCTTATTCAGAATAATAACAATGGCTACTTCAAAACTGCTTGACTTCAGTCTTACCCCAAGGGAGAGAGAATGTACCAAGGAAAAAGGCAAATTAGTCTTCAGGTAAATACATAATGAAATACACAAGGAAAAGATATATTACAATAACATTTAAAATTTTCAAAATGTTTCTAAACATTTATAAACAGCCCTTTTACTTGTAATTAGCTAATTGAGATTTAACCACCTGCGACCCAGAAGGATAAGCGGGTTGGAAAATGGATGGATGGATGGATGGATGGAAGGTTTGATTTAACCAGGAAATTTAGTAGCCTCTGATTGGTTGAGAGTGGATTCATTCCAGCACATAGAGCTAATCTGTTATGTAAGCAGAGTATACATACATACAGTACAGAGTCACTTCATTAAAATGTGTCATGGGACCTCTATTCTGTTAATGACCGTCTAGCGTAATGAAGTCCTCATTATTGGTTATTCAGCCATCTCAGGGCACGCACACACACTCAACTCACAACACAATAGGCCACGGGTCAAGTCACCTAAACCACACCTCTTTAGACCGTGAAAGAAATTAAATGACTGCCTAGTAGAAGCTCACGGGAAGAACATGCACACTATGCACACATAACAGATCCTAGCCTGGATTCTACAATCCCGAAGTAGCGTGCCACCGGTTACACCTTTTACGCATTCATACATTGCTCCATCATCATCATCATCATCATCGACCATCCTTCCCGTAACAACAAAATATAGAGAAGGACCTACGAGACAGAGTATGGAACTTTGCAGCAGATGTGAAGGCGAAGCACTACTTCTGAGTTCAAAGGAATGTGATCAAACCCTTCATGCTGATTTCATACTCTTCCAAATACATCAAACAGCAAATGGGAGTCACCCAAGCGTTCACTTTCCCTGCTGTAGAAATTACTTTCACAGGGACTGCTTGGGGGGGTGGTCTGTCCCAATTTTGAGAAGGTTTAATATCTGAGGAGCTGAAGTGCCCCCCATATCCACATGAAACTTTTGTATCTATCCTCACTGCAGCTAGGACTTAAGCTGGAGCCTTTGCAAATTTTACTTGCCAATATTTCACTGCAGAGCATCATTTATCCTTCACTCCATTCTGGGTAGAATAAAATGGTTCCATTTGTACACAAACAACTGCAGGCCTCACTTATTATGAGCTTTAAGTCACTCCTGAAGAAGCCCTACTGCAGAGGGTATGAAGTTCTTTAACGATGAGGTAAACAAAGCTGACTTCACCCTCCTGAGCAAGTACTGTTGTTAAATGTATGCGAACTAAGAAGAAAGGATTCTGGGCATTTACTTCAAGTCTAAAGACAGATATTCATATTTAAGCAATGGGAAAGGTATTTAAACCGGCAGCACGGTGGTTATTAAACAAGAGCAAAGTCCCCGGACAGACGCTGCTGTTGTACCAAAGTAGCATGGTTGATAACCACCTGGAGTTTAGGCCGCAGGAACCACTACATCGTTAATCGTAGGCGCCCTAAGCTACCTAATCCCTTGACTGCCTGTTAAACTCAGCCATAAATTGGGATGTCGACAGGGAGTATGCTGTGGTGCTGAAACCAGGAGACTGGGCTGCCAGTGCCTGCTCAGGCTGTTTGGTCCTGCGTGTTCCTACGGCAACATCAACTGTCACGTGACTGGCCTAGATGTAAAGGGAAAGCAAATGCCCAAGTATTAATAGTAACAAATTAATATTCGGTTTGCAAATAAATTACAGGATAACTATTGTACTGATTGTAGTTCATAGTTATCATTTATTATACCATTAGCTTATTGTAAAATATTAAATGATTCATAAGGTTTCAACAACCCATATACAAACCCACTCAACCAACAGCCAACAGTTTATATTCTGAGAGCAGAAACAGCCCAAAAGCCATCTGCGATGTCGGAATCAACAGCTTCAGCGTAACAGACAGGTGCAACCCCTCCAGCATACGGCAAGCAAGAAATAAACACGCCAGCATTTAAAGCAAGAAGCTGCTCAACCCGCAGCGGGACAGCATATTAACCGCATGCATCGACTGATCTCCTGTTCATAATAATAATAATAATAATAATAATAATAATAATAATTAGGCCGGTGAAGTACGATTATATTGTTATTCCCACGTTCCGTGCACCACACATTTCAGGTAACATTTTACTGTAAATCCCCATTATCAAAGGGTATACGGTCTCGGAAAGATGAGACTGAACTTGTAACCCGAGGACTCAGTTAATGCAGCCCTGAGATGGAAAATGAAAACCTTTTACTAGCCCAATAAAGGAAAGACAAAAACAGAAAACGGGGAGGAAACTTCACGACGGCGTGACTTTCCAAAATGAAACGGCGGTTGCTTTAGCACTCGGTAGGTTTTCCCTTTTCCCTGCTCGGATGCAAAGTGTATATTCAGGATCAATAAAAAAAGAGTGAAATGCAGCCGCGTACCTCAGCTAGCCGCAAAAAGGCGCGTCTCTTTGCTGCTGCAGCGAGCCGGCCATACGTGCAGCCCCGGTGCCGATGCGAGAGCCGCAAGGAACATGTCAGCTGCACAGATGCACTCCTGCCGGTGCTCCCCGGCCGGCAGACACTACCCTTTTTGCTTTTTCAATTCGGGGTAGCGGGAGCGTTTCTTGCGTACCAGCACCGCTAATAATCTGATGTTACTAAATAACAATGTGAGTACTGGCACTAATGTTTTCCCACCACACTGAGTTCAGCCAGACGGTTAGCAGGACGACATCGGCGAGCACGGTGGAGAAAATGATAATCCGTACGGAGATGCCTATTTAGAGTGTAAACAATGTCACCGGATCCTACAGCGTGGGGGAGCAGGTGTAAGGACAAAAAAGAAAAAAAAAAAGCTGGTGCCATGGTTATAGCCCTGTTGCCTCACACTTCTGGGACCAGGGTTTAAGTTTATGTCATGGCTCCATGTGTGTGGAATTTGCATGTTCTCCCCATGTTGTCCTGGGGTTTCCTTAGGGTACTCTGGTTTCCCCCCACAGTTCAAAAACATGCCAAGGCTGATTAGAGTTATGAAATTGGCTATAGGGGAGTGTGAGTGTGCCCTGTGATGAGATGGCTCTCTAGTCTGGGTTGTTCCCTGCCTTACTCCCCTAGACTCTGGATCCCCTGTGACCCTGAATAGGACAAGTGGTTACAGAAAATGGGATTGATGGATGGAAAAGAAAATGAAAAACTATGGTCCATTTCCAGGACATCAGTGAGCAAAGAGTTGTCAATAATGATGCAGCAGGGGCTGCTTGCATCATCAGAGCTGTGGCCTGATTACATGGCAACTGACAGCTGGATGTCAAGTGCAGAGGTAAGAACCGTGAAAGACCTCCATCCTACAGTTCCATGCTATTCCTCTTCACAACTTTGGGGATGGCCTAAGGTTGGTGCTGTATGGTTGACTTTCAGTAAACATTCAAAATTGTCTCCCAGTCAACTCAAGGCAAACCCTAAGGCTTTGCAGAGTATCTTTTGTGGATTTGTCTGGAGCTTTGGCTTAGCAATTACGCTTGTGATTTATGTGCAACTTTTAATGAGTGTTTAGCCATATTGTGGTTTGTAAAGGCCCACTATATTTGAAACAAACCAATGATAAAAAAAAGAATACTTCAGATTTGTATAAGTGAGGTTTTAACTGTATTTGTAAAGCAGGACTTGCTGTTAATTCAGGAGTTGGTCATATGGTGTCTGTTGCCCTAATTCGATTGACTCATGGTAGGATTGATTTAATTTAACCTATTACAGCTTGTTTATGTAATTAGCATGAGCCTGTGTATGTTGTAATGCTGCTTTGAGACCTGATTGGAGGAATCAAATCTGGGGCATGTCATTTAGGGTTAAGAGCATCTAGGGAATGCTAACACCATGGGAAATGCTATTGACGTGCGTTTTGTCAAGTACAATACTGACATCATATCAATATACCAAGAATAAATAAATATATGTCATGTATAACCTCCCATCTCCAATTCCTACTCCTATTTCTGTGTGTATAAGTTTGCTGTGTCCCTGTGGTTTTCCTCCAGGTACGTCAAGGACATGCGCTTAAGTGAATTGGTCTCTCTAAATTGCCAATAGTGTTTGATTGTGTGTGAGTGTAAGCACTCTGATGGATTGGCGTCCCATTCCGGATTTCTCTTGTCCTTTGATTACTTGGATAGGCTCCAGACTCATCATAATCCTGTGACAGACAAGTGGTTACAGATGATGGATAACACCTAGAGCGCTAAGTGTGAATGCACTTAATAAACTTGTTGGAGATATGATATATTTTGAACAACTACAACTGCTTCTGTCCCAAAGCACTTAAGAAACTGGGATGTTTGTCATGAGTTTGGCTTTATAACACCTAATCCTATTAAGGAAACATAGTATTCATAACTTTTGATTAAGAGATGAACACAGACAGAGGGAGGTGTGTGGCTAGGTGGGTTAAGAAGCTCTGTTCAGGATCAAAAGGTCATTGGTTCTAATTCTGTGGTGGACAGAGTAATTTCACCTCGGGGAAGGCCTTTAATTCTCAGTTGCTTCAGACGTTGTTGATCCTGCCTTCTTAAGTATACATCACTTTGAATAAATACATCTACTAAATAAATGTAAACATTAAATGTACAATTCTTGCTTAAGAGGCAAAGAACGTACAAAGACATGTTCTCCAAAGCCATAGCTTTCCCATGTATCGTTCAGTAACAGGGAACATGGATGCACACTCCATCTCTGAGTTTCCACTGCTTTTTTACTTCGTAATAGAAGCAACCAGACATTCTGTGATTAACACCACATTGGTGGTCCGTTGGCAGTGTTGCCAGTGCTGCCATCAACGCCATGTCCAATTAAACCGCAAATGAGAGAAAAGGTAAGACGTGATCCCAGCACTCCATCCAGGCCTTTGACTTGCATTTTGACAGAACCATTAAACTGTGACTACTTGGATCCGAATGAAGAAGCGCATAATTAAGTTTGAATGACCAGATGGCAGGGATGATCGTTAATTTGAATTCCCCACCTCCGGCATCCCTGGGAACGGACCCCTGGTCTGCAGAGAACAACTCTTTACCCCTTCATTGCTGTGTCACATAAACGCGACTGCCAGTAATGCTAATGCTACAGTGCTATCACATCAATGGCTACTGCAAAAACAAATTAAAGGCCCTATATTATATAGTTATGATTTGATGACTATCCAGAATCAAATTAGAGGTACTTCTGTTTTAAAACAAAACAATCAGCTTTTCCTAGTATATAAGTAAATAAGTAAGAGACCCATTTCTAAAGTAGCAATAAACAAAAAAGTCACAGTAGCACCTTGCCTATGGAGGCCAGCAATTTGTCCCGTTTGGATATTTCTTCAGGGCACAGTTTCTGGACAACTCAACATTGACCACATCATGCCAGCTGGACTGATACAAGAGAGACAGTAGCTGCAGGGATAAGTCTTACACACTATACTGCAAATCCCAGCTCTGATAATGCCATGCACAGATATCAGGTCCTGGAGAAACTAGCAACTGCACTGCAAAAAATGAAAATATAAACAAGCATAATTTAGAGAAAACTCTGATTTCATTATTAAACTAACAACACATCTTGTGAATAAGATTCATTTGCTTGCATTCAGGCATGTTGTCTTGTAGAAAATCTTATCAAGTACAATTTTCTTACAGCACTGGCAGATAATTTTGCTAGTCTTGTCTCAAAACAGAAAGTTTATGCTACATTTGAAAGGCCATTTTTTGCAGTGTGTGTAACTCCTGCATTGCCAGACACTCGATGCTGCATCATACTGTCTTACAGTCTTCCTAGGGCTTCCATTTTTGCAGACCTACATGAGACCTACTTCCCAGAACTCACTCCAGCAGTACTTTTCCTCACTTCGGGTATAATCTCAGTCATCGCAAAAACACTGTTGATGAGGTACAATCAGCCATCCCTCTACTTTCTCACATCATGCACAGGTCTGATTGGAGGCACAAACACATTTATTCTATACAATTATTAACAGATTACAACTGGGAGTCCTTTGGTATTCTAGCCCAAAATCCTTTCACTTCTAATATAATTAAAAGAACAATTATCCTTCAAGAAAATGAGTGCAAAGCTGATGGGTCTTTGGGCTTTTTTTTTACACTTGGATGTGTTTTACTGTATGTGATATATCAGGAGCTGAAAATAACACAGGAAGCTCAAGACTGTAGTAAAATCTGATCTCTATGTGGAGAGATAAATCGTTTGTAAATATAGGTTATATATATATATATATATATATATATTTGCTGCTTGTCAATGCAAAAAATATATATATAATATTAAGCCACAGTTTACTTCCAGCAGACACTAACTCCCAAAAATGTGTAATCAATGCAGAAGGAGAAACAAGAAGACTCTGATTTTGGAACGATCTTAGCACATTAGAAGTGTGGACCGACATTTTAAGATATTACACACATTTACAAATCAGGAATTTGAGCCAGGGTTTTGGTCTTTGGTCTTCTGACCAAGACGTCTGGTCCAATATTTTCATTACAGAGATGCAGATTCTAAAAGGTTATCTTATTAAAATGTGCATTTTCCTTTACAGTTAAAGGTTACCTGGTATTATTTTTGGTTGTTGTCACATTAGATTTCATTTTCCCAGGCCAGACTATTTAGTCTCCCAGTTCCTTAATAAAGGATATATATTTTACTGAGGTGTCTGTATCAATCATATTTCACCATAAATCACAATAAGGTATGCCAACATTCACCTAGCAAAAGCCATAGAGCATGCATACCTATGTACAGAAATTCTTGGCCAGCCCTCAGTCATGTTGACTGCTTTAGTGTATTGAGGAAGAACTTATAGTATCATCTACTAAAAAGCTAGTAGCACTGTGCTCCACACCTTATACTGAGGTCCACTGCATTGTTTCCCTCATTCTAGTGATTTATTTTTAGGTTCAGGACCACCTCAATGTTCCAGTGGCATTTTCTGCAAACCAAAATATTAGAATATTTCACAATCACAGGTGGCGAGGTGGCTGCTGGAAGAGTATCTTATGAGTTTTGGCAGGAGAGAGGCACATGAAATTGAGGTTAACCTACTTGGGTACGCTTCTGTTTTTCAACAGAGCTACATCCAAGATGGCTATAAAAACACATTTAAAACTGAATGTTACACATAATGCTGCCATAGTGGTAATTAATCTGTCATAACAGGAATTTAGCAAATATTGTTTGTTATGTTACAAGAAAGGGGAAGGAGCTCTCCTCTTGACTTTGACAGTTTTGTACTTGGCATGACAACAGGGTTTGGTTCAGTTTTGAAACTTGTTTCCTTCCTGTGTTTGTTGTGGGTCAGTCACCTGACATATCTTTCACAATACATTAGCCATATTTACTAAGCCCACAAGGCTGAATTACAGCATTAATTCACATGACATGCAAACAATGCACAGATTATTGATTCAATCCAATAATCACTGAAACAATAAAATACTTGCCAGCAAAACTATAGACATTCAGCAGAAATCAGATTATGTCCTCACAAATGAAACTCATCCCTGTCCCATCCCTTCTTGGTCAGTTGCTTCTCTTTTTGTGAAACTTCTCCTTTCTCCTTTAAAACAGCCAGTGGGTAAATGACAGTAGGACACAAATGGAAATTCAGGAAAAGCACAAAGTGACACATGACACTACATCATGAAGTCACTGATAAGTCTTTCACTTAATGGAATGTGCAAGACAAGGAGAACTTTCTTTCTCTAACCCTAACCCTAACACTTCAGCAAAGAAAAGCAGGAACTTGCTTGGCCTGGGAGCATGATTTGAATGTGGGGAAATAGTATTTGAGCCACGGCTGAAGAAAAATTGCTGTTGAGATATTTAATTTCATCGTTTTTTTTTCCCAAGACCACAGACTCCAAACACTGGGTTGGTCCAGGTTCGGGGTGGAAACCTGGGTCAGAAAATCCAGTCACGACTTGTGATTAGCGAGGTCACGGGCATGTCCCTCCCACAGCCAGGCCAGATGTGAACCCAAGAAAAAGACACTGATGAGAGTAGTGGGGAGAAATAAGTACGAGAGCAGACCTGCAGCCAGGTGAACATTAAACAAGTAAGCAGTGGCTCCCAGCCCGGCCTCCCAGCTGAGGATATGCTGGCTTCATTATGAATGATGATGACAACGCTCTGAGTCAGGAGCTTTCCATCTTGGTCGTGGTGGGGCACAGCATGAAGGTTTTTTAAACTGCTACCATCCTCAGTACTCAGAAAGATGCTATATTGGGTAACACAGGGAGGTAATGAATTCTGGTGTGTAAAGAATACCCTCTCAGAGTCTCACCAACATGGTTTAAGCAAAACAATAAATAGTATAATTCCATAATCCATATGATACACAAGACTGGACCAAGACATCTGATTGGCTGGTCCTGCTTCCTCTAGTTGTCTGGACCCACCTCCTCTACAATCTGATTGGTTATTTCTATGAACCAATCATTTTTCATTCTGCTCTCAGTAAAACTCCCATGAAGGAACAAACTGCCAAGCCACATCCAATAATCAGATTCTCTCTCTACTTTCAGCAATTGTCAGGAACACTTCTACTAGCATACACTACTCCAAGTTTCCTGTATACTCCTAATGTTGCTGATTTGAAAATTAGTCTTATTAGGTTCTTGCTTTCTTGGACGTTGTAGTGTAGCTCCTAGTACTGCTCACACTTGTACCTGGGTATGCAATGGACACTCAGCATAACTGTACTTATGCCTAGTCGACTTCCTGACAGTGATACCTCTGTAACGTGCTATTTGCCTCGCATTGATATAGCTTTGGAAAAACAGCATCTGCTAAATAAAACCCATATGAAGTGTAAAAGGTGATCTCTTGGGTGGTTATGAGCCTGGACAGTGCAGGATGATGCCTTCCCACAGTGGGTAGAATGAAACTTCTCATCCAAATGCTGGGGAACCCCCCCCTCCCCAGGACTGAGGACCCCTGTTCTTAGCTATTAATCTCTCAAGAATTCATAAATACACTCTAAAAACGTTATTTTTCTAATATAAAGAACTTTTAAAATGTTTATTGATAAAAAAAAAACACATATCCATGAATCCATCCTCTAAATCCTTATCCCGAGAGGTTCCTGGGGGACCTGGAGCCTGTCCCAGCCAGCACAGGGTACATGGCTGGGGAGAAATTGCACCCATTTTTCAAAAAAATTCAAAAATAGCAACTTCAGACAGCACATAATTCTCAGCATAGCAGAATCCATAATGTATCAGGCAATGCTAATACCTTTTATTTAACAAAATTCACCTTTTTTTCTGCTATCGATCCCATTCATGAATAAAATAACCAATTTTTCAACCTGGTCTCACCTGAAATTATACCAGATGCAGAGTGATGCATGGGACAAATAATTGTTAATAATTATGAATCTCCTGGTTATTTACAGTCCATTCAAACAAGGTACAAAAACCTTTGATGTACTTCTTAGTCTTTTTGGGTTTACGCCTCAATCCACAGTCTTTGGATAATGTCATAAATACCCCTATGTGGAATTCTATCACACTATGATAGTTTATTGATCACTACACTAGCTAATTTACAAAGACTCAATTCCTCGCAGAAGGACAGGTTCCTGTTCTCCAGGGAAATGCCTATCACCACAGATGACACACTGGCTTTCATACTAGAGACATCCCCACAAAATCCATAAATGAAGGTGGTTCTCACACATAACCTCAATGACTTACTATATGGAAAATATTTTAGGAGTCTGGTATGTTTCCAACAAACAAACAGACAGACAGACAGATAGATAGATAGATAGATAGATAGACTGCTTTCCTCATTTATTATGTTCCAGTGGTAGCAATCTTAATGGTGAGCGCGTAGATTTTCCACCTTTTGGTATATGGTGCTATTTTTGGTGAAAGTTTAACACATTTCACCGGCAGGATAAGTAACAGAAAGAGGCTGCGTTGTGGCTTTTTAACTATCCAGAAAATATTTGTTGACGTTTCTGGGAATTTAGTAAAGTCACAGATTAAGTCAATCTGGACAAAATATTTTAACGTTGCATCTGTAATTTTCTCAAAGCCAGTCTAAATGCAAAATTCATAAATCTTAATTGTCTAAAAAGAATGTTGGTTGTCTTCAGAGTCTCATATACTTTTAGAAACAAATGTCTGATGAGACAGATTGTGACATACTGTGACTAATCACTGCCAACCACGGTGCTCCGTAATCTCCGGAGTCTATGCATGGAAACAGAAACAGAGAGCTACGACGTGTAGCCTTATGGGTGAGATCTTTAGCATATTGGAAGGACCTGGTGTTGTGCACTTTGGAGAGTATTGCTGCAGTAAAATGCCCATCTGCACAAACAGCCAGAACTGTAAGCTGCATGACATAATTATTCTCTACACATTAATAAGGTCTTAATTCAGCTAGACCCAAGCTCACAAACAGAAATGCAGCAGGTTTGGGCTGTGAAGTAGCCTACCAAACAGACAATGAAGTCATTGCTGCTAGAAAGAATAGACTTCATGTCCACCTGTCTCTGCTCTCCAATCAAACCAGTTACAGAAAAAAAACAAGGTCTTTGTCTATGGGCAATTACCCGTGCTGTGCCTGTGTAGCCAATGAAGGGGGCATCTGTCCCATTCACCTCAAAACAGAACCGCATGCAAAAAGGGCAACTACCAGCAGATGTCTCCCTCCATTATGGCATTATGGCGTTATAGAAAGATGTGTCTCAACTGCCTTCCTGGACCGCCATTGCATTTGTTACGGCGTGGACGAGACAGGGTTAAATTGTGGCTCATCTTCTCGCATTTGTCGCCCGTGTTTCTTTGTTCTGGTAGTGCCTGGATCACGGCTCACTCTGTGAACCACGCACCTGACCTTTCCAGGCCTGCTTTCATTATCACTGTGAGGGGGGGCAGGGAGGGGTTTGTGGGGGCTTGCTGTAGGAATCCTCCCCTACTTATCCACAATTTGGGATGACAGTCACGGGAGATTCGGGCTCTGCTGACAGTGAATTCACCGTGAATTCTTAATTCCTCCCCGGAACAGAGGACGGCAATATAAACCCAAAATGTCTCACTAGAAAGCCAGTAAAAGTATTCCATTAAAAGCTGGGAGGGGGCAATGATTGAGGGGAAAAATACACATTCGTTGTCTCATTTCCTTTCCTTAAAGATAGATGAGGAGAGAGAGGAAAGGTAGCATCATCATAATTTTCACTTTGAAGCTTGCAGTCTTTACAGAGGTTTTCCCGGAGAAGGTATGGTTATATAATCCTGATACAAACCACCATCCACGTCACTAATACCTCCTGCCACAATGTGTGTGTGTGTGTGTGTGTGTGTGTGTGTCTGAGAGAGAGAGAGAGAGAGAGAGAGAGAGAGAATCCGGGGTAGGTGCATGAAGAGGATTGGGTTCAAGGGCTTCTGCTCATCTGGCCAGTTACTGTGAAAACGGAAGTCGACTGCAATGCATTTACCCACTTTACGCCTCGGTGCACGTCAGCTGCATACGCGCCATGCATCCATAACCACGCCGCACATTCATTAAATATTCCGATATCGCTAATCGTTCTTGCAGAGCCAACCCTCTGATGTCAGGGTCTCATAGCGGCCGCCGTTGTCCGTTTCTATCATTTTAATCAGCCGTGGCATCAATGGAAGCGGAGGTAATGACAGTCGTCGCTCTGATTGCGAGCGGCTCCCTCGTTGGCTGTGACATCACTGTGGCTACGCTGAGCCGGGAGGGGGCCACGGCATTGCCCATACTACGGCAGAGAGCTGCTGCTTTTAGCGACATGCGGGGCCGGGTCCTACTCATCTGGAGCCAGTGTCTCAACTCGGGTCTACCCTGTAATGCCCTAACCCAGCCAGCCGTTACATAAATACTCCCCCAACCCCCCCATGATGACCCAGACCTCCCACTGCTAGGGGCGGGGTGCACTTTTTTAATAACACAGCCGTTGATGTCTGCTGTGCCGTGGAGTGTTGACAGATCCTGGGTGCGTTTGGGGCGAAGGGCAACCCATGTCATAAATGTCACACACCCCCCCCCTGCCCCCCCCCCCCCTCCCGAGCTTGTATCTTTATGCACAGGCGACCTTGGGTGGTACCGTGCAGCAGAGATCAGGGAGCCTAGTTCTGTTTCCCAGCTTGCCCTTCTTGGAGGAGGACGCTGCTGTTTGGTTTAGCTAACACCGGTGTGGAGCATCTGCTCTGGGGACACACACGCGTGCACTCGCACTCACACTCACACACACACGCGCGCGCGTACACTCACACAAGTACACCCGCAGGCTCGCACGTATGCACACCGCACGTATGAACGCACACGGACACACATAACCCCGCAGGCATGCACGCACATATACACAAACGCATGAAACCAGTGCACGCAGTCTGGTTCTGACATCCCCCTGCGTTGGTCATATGGCCAAAGCTGGATGTTGGCATTCCTTTGCAGCGCAGGTTCAAGTGGACGGCTGGTATTAAGCCGTGGGAGCACGTCGGCTTGCAGGCTCGCACCCACACACACACACGCGCACACGGACACGCAGACCCGTAGGGACACACGCGTGGTGTTCCACGGGACTGCGTGAGCGGCATGGTGAGAGACGGTTGCCGCGGAAGCAGATGTAGCAGGAGAGCGGGTCCTACCTCCCTGAAGCGGCGCCCTCGTCGTCCCGGGACAGCAGGCTAGCCGCGCGGGCAGGCAAGCGAGCGTCTCACTGTGCTGTCCCGGCGCCTGGCGGGGGAGACCTGGGGATGGTGTGCGGAGAGGGCCGGTGCTACCGCAGCGGGAAGACAATCATGGAGCACGGCGTGCAGCAGCCAGAGAGCCCAGCCAAGCTGTGCAGGAGGTGCACACAGGAGCTGGGAGCAGAGCAGCCGCGCAGACACGTTTACATGCACTGCCTCCCTTTCCCTCCCTCCCTCCCTCCCTCCCTCCCTCTCTCTCTCTCTCTCTCTCTCTCTCCTTCACTCACACTCCCTCTCTCGCTCTCCCAGACACACACACACAGAGCAGCAGCAGCAGATACATGGCAATGTCGGCTCCCTGATGTTAATCAGAATTTCTCTATCGCGCTCTGCTTCCTCACATGACAGATCTGTGGCGTATCCGTCTGTCTTACACCGTCTAGCCCTCCTCCCCCAT
>JAABNX020000046.1:8441110-8481973 GCA_015163995.2 Mormyrus lacerda | reverse complement strand
CCAAAGTTTGACATCACACACACTGCACTCATACTGCCAAGGAAATTGTAACCATTTTTATTCACACATATAAAGTACATACATTAGAGTACATGAAAAGAAAATGTATACAGTATTCTGTACATGTATAAAATATAATCACAAATAAAAAACTAAAAAAGTTATATCTAGCCTACAGTGCTGTAAATAATGTGTCACAAGTACAGTAACACTTCCACTGGTCACTGTCGTCACCGTCCCTCTTCTGGCCACCATCCTCATCCTCCTGACCATCCACACGCTGCTCTCTGTTTGGCCAGAGATTTTCGTTCACATCGCAGTGGATATTTTTCCTGGTGATGCAGCGAGGGAAGAAACGGCGCAAATTTCTCAACCATCCCCTACACTGATCCCCTATGATGTCCTTGCACCAGCTTCCACTGCATGGAGCAGGGACCTCTAGTCTTGAGCCCGATGTTCATACACTCTCCACCTCCAAGTGGAAAAAAACTCCTCAATCGGACTGAGGAAAGGAGAGTATGGTGGTAGTAGCTCCATGAGCATCCTTGGATGGGTAGTGAACCAGGCCCTGATGAGCGGCCCAAGGTGGAAATTCACATTGTCCCACACGATCACATAGTGTGGTAGGTGAGGCCCTTCGAGACCTCTCTCATTTTCTGGGACCAGATCAGCATAAAGATGGTCTAAGAAATTGAGGAGCTTTTGAGTGTGTATGAGCCTAAACTGGGGATGTGTGTTGCCACACCATTCTCAGATATGGCAGCACACATTGTCATGAATTTATCAAATGTTCCAAGAAATGCATATATGGTGTTCATGGTATTGTGTTCTAGACTAATTTTGACAATTGAACAGACTATTGTGCATTTGATGACTTACACAAGAAAATCATGCTGACATGTTTTGGAGAGAACAACCATTAGACTGAGAATCAACTAATCGGCGTTGGTCAGCAAGATTTATTTATTTGGAAAATGTGCTAAATGTGGGCTCACTGTGCTGACTGTAGGCTACTTGTACATCACCATTAGCGGAGATGCACTGAGACACTAGAGACATGTACTAAGACATTTGCAGTTTGATGAAATCAATGAGAAATGCCATTCTGTTGTGAGCAATTGCAAGGTGGTTTGGAGATTTGTCCATGTTATTTTGAGAATGTCATTTCTGTTTTAAGAAATGAGCCAAAACAACGGAGAAAAACTGTAACAGCATCCTCATAATATTGAGCCAACAACATAACACAGGTAACATCCACTCAGCACGCTAATGCTCTCTGGTCACCATGGTAAACTTTGAACATCTTGTTAAAATAATTCAAGATTAACCACAAAAACAAATACAACAGAAAAGTAACAAATATAGTTTTTTTTCCTCATTTCATAGGTTTATTTCATAGGGATAGGATGTTAATAATGCACTATAAAAAAGTTATAGCTGTATCAGTAACATTTTGGTTATGATAATATATATATATATATATATATATGTATAATGTGTTGTGATTTTAAAAATTATTTATAGCCATTTAGGCTTTATGAATGCATTACAATATGTTATGAATTTGTTCATGAATTCTTATTTGCATGGCATTCATAAAAAGTATTACCAAACATTTAAAAGCTCAGGGTATTTGACTGCTAACTAGCTAGTATCTTACAGTAGTAAAAAGTTGTAAAATTTGAATACCAGTGTATATAAATGTAAATGCAACCAAAGGGATTCCTTCAGTTTTTTTCACTCGCTGGTTTATGCCTCCTTATCAAATGTCGCCCATAGGGCTGGTCGGCCCTGGATCTCATTCTGACCCGAATTTCTATCAGTGTCGCTGGAAAGTATAAACTCTCGCGTCCTATTTTGTGTGCGTAAACACATCAAACATGTTTAGTTATTCCACAATGCATCGTAATAAAATTCGAAATATATAGAGTAATAGAGTTCAATTTAAGTCGTCAGCAACAGCGCCATCGTGAGCCTCCAATTATGGATAATTCCCCGGTTTTGCCAGAATATCATCGCAAAAATTTTCCATCAAAAAGTCTACTGCTTGTTTGACCATGGTTAGCTGCATATGTCAGTCTAAGCACTGGATGGATATATACTCCCCCCGTCGGTTATATCGTCAGCATACGAAAAACACAGCACATTGTAGGGTGTGCCATTTTATGATAATAATACATCAAATATATTATGAAATATAATAAAGGACTAATGCATGAGAATTACTGGAGTTTTGTCATACCCGTTATTTCCGAGTAATATTGCAATTAAACAGATCAACCACTAGATGGGAGCGATGCATCATCACCAAGTTTGTTACGACGAGCTCGAAATGAAACGTCTTCCTAATCTTGTAGATTCAAACATCGAATAAAAGGATTGACGCTGTTTTTAACAATGTGATTTATCCTAAAGCTTCAGTAAATCCAGAAGATTTAGCTATTATTTTGAAGATGACTTGTGTGCAGATATTTGCCATTGGCTGATTATATACTACAATTGTACATTTAAGACGACTTTTTAAAATCTTCCAGACGACAGGTAACGATAAGCAGGGGAGCATACCTGATCTTCATACCTGTTGTCCATAGTTTCCCATTGCCTTATATTTTAAGGAATGCTATTGCCTTCAAGACATTCAGGCATTCACCAGGATACATGTTTGTAAGTTGGGTGGATGGAATTATTTAAACTAAAATTTGAACTGCATAGGGAGATGCGCTGAAATGTATCTCTTATCTACTGTACCCACCAGGCTTTCCTCTTGGCTATATCTATAGTACAGTGGGCCTGCTGTCCAAGGCCATTCGACCTGGCATCTGCTATTCGTACCAGTAGGAGGCGCACATAAAAATGAAGTGAATCAGATAATGCGGCAACCACAGCACAGGTCATTACTTGCCTGATTTGAGAGCGGGGCTCAGAGTGCTGTAATTATCTTCCCAAATGGGTTTTCTCAACCCCGGACATTGCGACTCATTTTATACTTATTTCCGTCCACTTAGGTCATTATCAGACTATGATAGAGTGTCTTACAGAGTTATTTTTAAACTTTTTGCTCACTGTTGCACTTTGTTCAAGTATAAATGTAAACATTATAATATATATGTTTTTTTTTTTCATTTAGTAAAACGAAAGATTTTGTTTTTTCCCCAATCATTATTATTAAAGCTGTTTGTTTTAAAATTACTGGAAAATTGACGTGATTTTATTAGAGCGGTTTGATGAACACTGCAAAGCCAGTGTATACAAGAGAATTTCACCATATTTTAGGGCACCGTAGTCAAACCGCTTAGCAATTCCAGGGTAGAAGTAACATGTTAGGAGGGCAATGGAGTGTAGTGGCAAGTTCCCACTTGCTAACTTCCGTACGTCTAGCGTCCCCTCTTCGTTTTGTTCTTTTGTTAGGTATTTTAAAAGGTGGCCGTGGGGCAGAGAAATTAAAGCTACATGGTCATTCCGGACATATCTCAATGATTAGATGAAATTATCCGCGCACATCAACACTGTCCACCAGTCTGGAAATACTTGACTGGAATTTTATACAGTACAGTACCATAGTTGAAGTAGTTCAAATATGTAATGCTTTCAAACCTCAAGCGAGATTTTGCAAATGAGCAGAGAATATAGTATTAAACTTAAATACTGAAATTCATGTTACGCATTCATTCCATTTTTAATTAATAACTATTATTATTATTATTATTATTATTTTCTTTTGTATAAATACGAAAGTTGACGTTTTTATCTGCGGTTTAAACGTCAATGTTATTATTTACAGAAAGGAAAAAAAGTATCCAGAGGTGGTCAACATATGGGACCGAAACGTGGCTTAGGCGGTGTTTTTCACAGCTGGTTTGAAGCATGACATATATTTCGTGATGAGTTGTTCCGTTCAAACTAGTGAAAATAAAATGCTTCTTTAATCCCAGGGATGTGTTTGTCTATGTGCTCCCTGTGTATGGCAACAGTGGGTACGTGTATGTGTAAAACAGTGTCAACTCCTTAATTCAGCTAATGAATATGTGATTTAAATGATCATATTTTAAAGTTTAGATTTATCTAAAAGTTACACTGACTTTAAATTTCCATTTAAAGCTCCATATATTTAATATGAATTCAACAAAACAGTATAACAAACAACTGGATTCACAGTGGCTTATGACATCATATTTCGCGGAGAAGTTCAGCTCCAACGGCAGAACGAAAACGCGGCTCTTTTCCCACAAGGCACATTGTTACAGAAGTAATGCTGAAGCTCACAGATGCAAATAAAACATTTTTCTGTGCCTCCAACTTTAAACAGGAAAAGCAAAACTAAAATACACAGAGGATAAAAACAGTTAAAACAAGTAATGGATTTCGACTTATACCGATACAGGGTTTTGGTGTGGGCGGCGGGCGGGGGTCATACAACATCTTAATCCCAACAGGTGTATAATGTGTACAATGGTTATACGCTCAGCATCTATTAAGAACTGTTCACTACAGGACATATGGATGCATCTATTTGTTCTCGAGGAGCAAAGACTTGATATAAAATGTTCTAGCACCACCTGGAATTCCAAAACACGGTGCAGAGATTCTCTTTCTGGGTTTAAACAGTACAAAACAAATGTGCTCCTACCTTCACTTACAGCTGACGTGGTCAGAATGGCGAAACATGACGTACATTCAGAAGTGACAGCACCGAGGTAACATGAGTTGTATATTCATGTTAGTAATATAGAACATAGAAACTTGGAGTTCATAGGAACAACTAAAAAGAAACCTAATTGCACATTTTTCTCAACTCTCAGTCAGTCAGCAGGCATATTCTGATCATCATCACAGTTGTTAAAACACACAATAAATACAAATTATACAATACAGGTAGCGTAACAAACTACAACGTGGAAAAAAAAATGACAGCATAATAAGATTTATGTTGGATGCGATAGCTTCATAAAAGGTCAGAGGCGGAGACATTAATGACATTTAGTCTCTGTTTGTTTTGCACAATGACTATTTGATTAACATTAAAATGACTGTCTGTGGGTGAGGGAGGCACCCAAGGCTTTATCGGTAAGGCGTAAAGTAAAAATATTGATTTTGCATTTTTCTTACATCCAAAATATATATTAAAAAACATAAATGGAATAGATAAGGCACTCTGATATGACACGGAAGGCCCCTTCTGATTAGTTGGCAGTTACTGTGTTCAGGAAAAAACTGATTTGGTAAACTTTACACGTCCACAAGAAACAGGCTGCATTTAAATGACGAAAGAAGTTTTCTAGCCCAGGATTCCTGTGTGACCAGGACACTTTCACTACATCAAATCTGAATGAAGACACTTGCCACATAAAAGCAAACCCTCCACAGACCGTGGGTGGCAACTTTCAGTTTGTCTGCACTTCTGGAGGAGGGGTAGAGGATTAAACATTCCCTTTTTTCATATTTTGGTTCTCCTTTATTTTCCAAGAGTCGCTGAGAGGATGATGATTATGATGATGATAATCACTACAGCAAGAATAGCAAGATAAATCGTTTTCTGTAAAATAAAATGACAGGAAGGAAAAAAAAAAAACAGGCAAGAAACAAGAAAATCAGCTTGGCTCCACGGAAACGTTTGCGTACAATCGCACAATTTAGACGTCACAATGTAAAAAGACCCATTGAGATTCACCATCGTGACGTAGAATGATTACATTTCATTCAATTATAGTCCTTGACTATTAGCATCAGTGGGAAGCAAGTGACAGAAAGGAAATGAGATCTGCCAGAAAAGCAAATGGCAAACAAGACTAAATAGCAGGATGTGGGATGTAATAACCATACAGAATACAACCTATAAGCATATATAAGTGTACGGTGTTGACTGCATTATTCATACATTTTAAAGAAGCAAAATGGATTAGCATTCTTGTGAGTCACACAGACTTAAGCCAAGCTTAGCTCCACATGCTGTTTTCACACAGTCATTTGTTCTGTCTGTGCTTGTAAGACAACTTCCTGTATGAAGGGCTCCATGCCAATAGTCTGCAGGAATTTCCAATCAATGACTCTTGCCTGCCAAACCAGTGCACATTTGAAGCCTCTCAAAGCTACAAAATCATATTATGTGAAACACTTTAGGGAATTTGCAGTGAGAGGAACAGGAGCCCCCCGAAAGCAACGGCACACAATGGCGAGGTAGTTACCTCCAGTCAGGGTCACACTTACTAGAATGTCTTTTTCAGGCCAAAATATAAACCGATGATTAATATAACCACAGCAAGCAGGACCAGCACAATAAGGATGATTATTAGCTTTTTCTGCCAAAACACAAACAGACAAGAGTTACAGAAGCAGTCAGTAGCAAGTTTCTTTTCTTCTATGCGTTTATTTTACGTAGGTGCAAAGAACATGCTGTTACTGACAGTGAGATATATACGGCCCTCCCTTTTGGCAGATGAGAATTAATGAGGGCCCTTTCTCCGGAGACTTCAGCGTGACAAGACCACATGCAGGACAGCTGGTTTGTAGTAGTATTTTGTGCTTTCAAGCCAAGCAAACACACAGCATAGGTAGCTCGATGCAAACATGTAAAAAAATAGCTATGTTAGGAATCAGGTGTGGTGCTCCGTGTGCGTTTGGGGAATAGTCTTACCCGCCGGACCTTGGACTGGTACCGAACTGCCTTTTTGGTGTTTTCCGTGGCTTGGACCACATAGTCAGCTGTGTTGGTCACATTCTTCTCGATGTTGTTTATCATCTCGCCCTTGAGAAAGGAGACAAATAATAACTGATCCACTCTTCAGCTCCCATAACTTAAGGAGTAGAGCACTGTGCTAACAATGTGAAAGCTGGATACTCAAATCCCAGGAAACACACATAAATGAACCCCTCCGTCTGCTCTAGGTCATTTTGGGTAGAAGTGTCAAATAAATGCAAATTCTTCAATGGACTAGAAGCCTGCAGCTGAGTCTATAGATGAGTGATCATTCAGCGCTGTGCTTTTGCTGTTGTCAAGGCCATAATTTAAAAGTTAATTAGGCAGATAATTGCTTTATTCAAACAGAAAATTCTAACTCCAGGCACTGTTGCTTGTGAATGAAACAGCTGTCCAATTGTATTTTCTTAGTTGACTTCATGGCAAAAAATAGTAACTATGACTACTGAGCAATAGATCTGAAAAACAACCCTGGAACTTATTGCTGGAACCAGCTGAGCGTCAGTTAAGTTTAATTGACATATCAGTAGAATTCTAATTCTTTTGAATTGATGAAAAAGTCTGATGTTTGTACAACATTATGCGTTTATTATTATAACAAATAATATAGTTATTACTTTATGTTTGTTAATTTATCAATACAAACTGGAACAGGAGTTCAAGAGGCACCTGCGTTTTCACCAGTATGGCCATATCCACAAACATCTCGTGTAGCTCCTTGATGCTGTTCTCCAGCCGGATGATGTCCTTGTGACGAGCCTCAATCTCATTCAAGGCCTGGCGGGTGATCTGGGAATCTGAGATAATCTGTGAAGGTGGAGAGGGTGGTTCAATTAAATTACAGGGCCAACTGCGAAAGCTATAATAATTATAAGTCTGTAATGGCTCCATAGGGGTGAGTTCGTACTATGATGACTATAATCATGTAATGATTGTTGGGGGGGCTTTGGAAACTCACATCAGAGGTGAAAATAGAGGGGTTTCCACTCTCCAGCATGTCCTCCAGCTCTTCGTTTGATGTTACTCTGCCAGCTTCATAAAAAGAACATTAAAAACGAACTGTTATAAGGTACAGCTGAAAGGATGCTGTAAACTGTGTTTCTCAGGCACACAGCTATATGATTAAATAATGGGCCCACGCAGTCAGGTAGAAAAATTAAGAGTTTGAACCCCCCCTTGAAATTTGCTGAAATCTACCGAGAGGGACCTATTTATTTGTGGTTATCAGTCTGGTGTTTCTCAAGTGGTGCCCTGATCTGGACACAACTAGCGGAGGTTGGGTTGTTGGTTGTAAAATTTGCTAACTCAGGGGGTGCAGGAGGTCATTCAATTGTCTGACCAGTGTGGGGATTACATGCTTATTTTATTGTTTTACCACCCACTCTGAGAGCCACTGGAAAGGATCCTGCAACCCACCAGTTGAGAAAGAGTACTGGGAATTCTCACTGAACGCAACAGTATTTAAAACTATGTTCAAACTATGCGGACTCCCCCTCCTCCCCAAATAACGTAATATGATTCCATTACCACCAGAATTACAATAGTTCCTTCGGACTGAGTGTATGAGAGACCCTTGATTACATTTGCATACAGACCCAAATTAAACTGGGGTGCAAGACTGTTCCTGCTAAACACAGGCAGAAGAAATGGGGGGAAAAAACCTTCAAGTTTAAAACGCAGATAAGGTGTTTTCGAGGGGAGTTCCACTAAGGTTTGCCATCAAACCAAACAGGACCTGGAAAGAGGAGATGAAACTTGAATCCAGACCATAAGAAAGATACAAAGATAATGGGTCCAGTTTACAATAAGGCTGCCCTTTGCCACTTCTCCTCAACAACAGCAGTGTGTGGCTCAGTGGGTTACGACTGTGTGCCTTTAATCAGAAGGTCACCGGTTCAAGCCCAGCCTTGGTGTGTCTGTGGCTCCTTGAGCAAGGCCCTTAACTTCCAGTTCCCAATAGGGCAAGTTGAGGGAGGCATGAAGACATTTTCCCCACGGGGATCAATAAAGTATCGATTATTATTATAATAAGAAAACTGTGGTATAACTTGTTTATAACTGTCTAGTAATAATTTACAAAGTATTACAACTTAACTAATAACCTGCTTATAAATAAGCCTTATTGTGAAGTGGCACCAAGATGACCTATTTTATGACTTTTGTTATAACAAGGTGTCGAGACTCTTAATTGTTAATAATTGCTGGTTTATTTTATTTTAAAGGGTGTTTGTTATACTTCCCCATAAATATTACAAAAGTTCCTCTGTGCATTTTTTCCACGATCCAGAAGGCCGAGATACATGAACAGTGTCTATAAGAAGCTGCCCTTCCTCAATACTGTCTCACGGCTCCCCTAGTTTGGAAAGCGAAGCCCAGCATGGTCCAATTATTCACTAAAGCCAATCAGTGGGCAAGTTCCAGCAGCTTGGCCCTCATCCACAGGAAGGAAAAAGCCCCACAGTGTACATCCAGATGTGGGCATGCACCCCCCCCCCCCCCCACCGCAGAAACAAAGAGGATGTGACAACCCAGGCCTGATGAAATATGAGGCTGGAAGTGAGGGGGGGGGGGAAACAACCAGCAAACATGGCGTGTTTTCAAACCTCAGAGCCCTCTGATCTCAGGTCAACCCCCCAGCGAGAGTGGATGAGCAGGGCAGGCAGAGTGTGTGAAATATAGCCTTCAAAAGCTGACCTGGGATCAGTCTCTGTACCCAAGGTATAACAGCAGAAGTGTAGATCTGAAAAGGGCATGGTCTGCTATTAAGGAGGGGACAGAAGATGCCCCAGGCAAGAGGCACTGTTCTGCTACAGGATGATGGCTGTTTTCATGGAGAGTGGGAGGGGCTCGGGAACGGCCACACTGGGAGGATCTGAAGTAACTCCATATTTTGAGAGCTACTTCCTGGACACTGAAAAACAACATCCTGTCTGGACCAATAAAGCATCAGGGCCCATAAATAAGCCTTGATCTTTGGAATCATGCTTTAATATAAGCCTGCAAACAGGCACTTACCAGGCACCACAACAGAAGTCCTGCAAACAAAATATCTAAATGTAACACTATTAATCTGATCAATACCTGCCTAGTCCCACCACAGTATGGGAAGTAGAGATCAAAACTTAATTCTCCCTGCTGGGAACAGGCCTGCTGTGAGACCTTGAGTAAACCCTGCAGTCACATGACCACATCCTCTTGACCTAAATTGATATGGCAGTGGCGTCTCTCTTGACCACAGTATCCCGGGAAACCATAACACGGGTGTCCCCTGGCGCGGGTATCTCCCGGAGCATTGGAGCTGTGTCACAGAGCAGCCCTTTCCAGTATGAGGACTGTGTAAGCTCAGGGTGTGGTTCCAAAACTCTACCAGTGACTGACACTGCTGCTGATGCATCGTGATATATCACTGGATTCCCTGTCAGTCTACTTTGAAAGCCACAGCTTGTGTTTACGACGCTATCCTTCCAAGCCCAAAAGCCATCACTGCAATATTAATGTTCCACTGTCTCACAAAGACCACATACAGTCTGATTCACTGCTAAAGGTATCTGAGGACGTAAACAAATATGGGTTAGTTTATCAACATGGAGGATTAATATTGCCTAAGTAATTTTTTGTGTGGTAAAGATTTTATTCTCGACAAAACTTTCCTTTTCCATTTCCCCATTCATTTGCAAGACCTATACAGTCCTTCTACAATAGTGACAACGACAAACAGTGAAATTAGCAATATGTAACACAGCCCTTCAAACTCAATTTTGTCTTGACCTAAATCAGCCTGATCTTTTACTTTGCCAGCTCCCTCACAATATGCTCTGTATATCATCCAAGGTTACCCCTGAAACCAGAGGTGTAAAGCAACGAAATGGAAATACTTTGTTATTGTACTTTTTTCTGGATTTGCCCTTTACTTGAGTATTTAAGTCGCTGCAACTTTTACTTTCACTTTGTTACATTTCTGAGCCAAATAATGACTTTTTACTCCAATAAATTCTGCAGGATCATTGTTACTCACTCAGTTAATAAGATACACAATTACATGCATCACACCTCATCTTAGGGCTGCACCATTTCAGGTAAAATATAGATCACTCTCAATCAATATCATGATTTTCTCTCTCAATTCTTAAGCAATATATTTCTTTATTATTATAATTTTGCATTTCATTCTGTATTTATGAAACAATATGTAGAGATGCACAATATATAGCTTAACATAACAAAATTGCCATCTGACATCTACTGTAAACTTTATCAGTGTTCAAAGTTAACAGCACCAGACCTGAAACAATGGTGATGATTGTATTGAAAGATCAGCCATTCTCCATAGTGGATGATGACGGCTCATTCACCACTTACAACAGGTCTCAAAGTATAGACCCACAAAATGTTTAGAATTCAGTATTAAGTCACTGTCATGAACAGGGAAGACCACTGGTGATCCATTGTAGTAAGTGCAAGCTTTCAGAAAACTATATATATAATAAAAAAGATGACTCATGTGAAATGTACAGTATCAGGTCAACTTCAATATTACATGGAAACTCAGCTGGAACCAATAATACTATTAGCATTACATGGCTACTAAAAAGCACATTATCTTGGGATTGCATACACACAACTCAAGAAAGTTCACCCTTGATTATTACTATATATATATAAAAACAAAACTTCTGTCTCAAAAATCCATAAGTGTGATGCCTTAAAAATCAATGACATGGACCACTCTTGACGTTAACCAGTGATCATCTCTCTCCAGATTAACAGCTACATTGTGACTGACTGGTTTTTACCGATGACATCATTCCAGACGTTCAAAGACCTGCTCCATGAAACCGGATAATGTACATTGGACATGCATTCATTTTTAAAACAATTTATGAAGTCAAAGAAATCTGATGAGACACAAGACTATCTGCATGAATTATGCTCACCTGAATGGACTGTTCTTCGGTGGAACAAACAAACCTCTAATAACTGCTGGTACTGCTATTTAATGAATACTGTAACTCCTGTTTGCACTTTCCAAATATGAAACAAAGAGTTCTTCCTTTCAGCAGGAGTAGCACGTCTCTGCATGTCAGTGCTAATCACTCTCAACCTACCTTCACAATTTAATTCATCGCACCACTATGTCCTCTGACAATCTATCTTCAAAGAGATGGTTTTCCGCATTGTGCTACTGTGTAAGGGATATTGGCACGGTCTAAATTCCTGACAAGCTCACCTCTAAGATCAAGGCACCTGATTAAGTTCTTCTTTAAGCCCTCAGAATCTTTCCACACGGTCTCCCAAGGCTCTCTTCTAAGCCCTTGACATTCCCATAACTCCAATCTCACCCTTTCATTGTCATGTAAATTTGCGCTGCGATAATTGTCTTGCTAATAATAATCAACACTTTTCTCACAGTGATGCAAAAGACTGCCCTTGTTACTTTATCAGCTAGTTGTGATAAAGGGTTTATGGGCAGCACAACCATAGCATTTTACAGACTGCACTTGTACTTTAAACTTCCTGCTAAAACCTTAAATCAGTTTCATATTTGTTTTGCACAAAAATAGAGAAACATGACAGCATACATTTCCAACCACAGTTGCCTCTAGTGTATGGCGACGCCCCCTCAGGCTACCCCTAGGTACTGCCCCCTATTCTTCATTAATTAACTCTGACAGGGGAGTGAGTTCTGGGGAACGTTTGCTAGCCGTATCCTGGTAACACTTTATAATAAGGTCTGCTCCTTAACCCATCCATTTTCTGTAACTGCTCAATCCTATTCAGGAGTTTGGAGCCTATCCCAGGAGCTATGGGTGCAAGGAGTAACCCAGAATAAGGCACCAACCCAGTGAAGGACTGTCACTCACTCGCTATCTAACACACACACCCCTACAGGCAGTTCAGTAACTCCAGTTAACCTCAGCATTTTTTTGGGCTTGGAGGGGACCCAGAGTACCTGGAGGAAACCCAATGACAATATGGGGAGAATATGCAAATTCCACACACAGGGAGCCATGGCAGCGACTTGAGCCCCAGCCCAAGAGATGTGAGGCAACAGTGCCAACCACCCCACCACTGTGCCTCCCATTCTTTTATATTTGCAAGCGATTTGCAAGCTGTTTTGAAAATACGATATAATTGTATATATTATAATTGTAATACATTTCTAAATTTGTCTGTGAATGGATCTTTCCATCCATTAGCATATTACCAGATGACAAGTAACAGTTTAAAGAGCAGACATTAAACTTAACAGTGTTACTCCTAGTAGACATTCCCCTGAAATCACTCCCCTGTTAGGTAACCCCATCAGTCCTTTTAGCAATAGCCAACTTGGCCTGTCCGGCATTTTTACACGACTCACTCTGTACCTCAGGGAATCCATCTGGGTGGATTTGTACTATTATTCTGCCTTTCTCGCGAATCTGTTAAGTGCCAAATCTGATTTATGAGTCCAATAAACAGGTCTTTTCAAGGGAGGGGGAAAAACAATGTTTATGCACTCACTTATCTCCAGTTGCCTCTGGATCCGTGACTTGCTCCGCTGTCGGAAAGACAACTGAGCGTCGTTGTACTCCGTCATGACCTCCACAAATTTCTGGGACAACACTGTATGCTGGACAGGATGGAAAGCCAAACAGTGGGCGAGTGTGTGAGCGGGCGAGTATGTATAAACATTTTTAAGGAAACACAAGTTGTCAAAATTAAGACAGAACAGAGTGAAGAAACAGTGAAAAAGAAGAAATACAGAAGATCACTGTGGGAGAGGAGAGGGAAACCTCCACTTCTTACTATTCCACCAATGCACTCCCTGAATACCATTTACGTCTTTGATGTTACTGCTGGCAACTCACTATGCTGCCATGCAAGGACGAATGCGACGGGGTCTGGAGCAAACTGCAACCGCAGCTTCGAGGCATGACACCTGCCTACAGGACCATAACAGTACACATGGCGGCACTGAACGCAGGCATGGCCAGAGTGCATGATGGGAAAGGGAGGGACACACATGAGGACACAGAGGGTTGGCCTGGGGAGTCAGCATCACAGGCACAGGCATAGGTAGGCATTTGCATATATCCTGACCTGACTCTTCTGAATGCGGTACGAGGCCCGGTTCGCATTCTCGTCCTCGGGGAGGCTCTGCTGCATGGCTAATGGGGAATAAAAGAGGCCAGTGATTAGTTTGGGGGAGGGCTGATTACCTTCCAGTCAAACCGGCCATGTCTCCAGTAAGCCACTGGCCAATTTACAGACAGAGAATGAGACCAGCATGCGGGCAGCATGACATGCATTGAATGGGTGTGGCCATCTTCATCCCGATCATCCCTGAAAACATGTGGCAATGTTTCAGCGAACAGAACCACAAGTCCTGGGGCTATGGCAGTGAGCAGCATGTTTATTTGTGCTTAGATACTAAAAATAGTCATAATTATTTTTTGGGGTAATAGGTGACTGAGTATGAATGGGACCATCACAAGATGACAAAAAAAAAATCACAAAAAATACAGTCGCCGTTTTAGAAACCAAATATGAGCATCCAAAAATATAAAACCACTAGCTATAATCTCAGAAATGTGAGCAAGCGACTGGAATAATCACTAATCAGTATCACAAATAATTGAACATTTTACGTCGATTACAATTAATGAACAATTATTATGTTTTTTTGTCCTCATATTTCATTGACAAGATTTGTACTGTAAACACGCTCTACTACTAAAGCTGGTATATTTTTTCAGACGGTATATCTTTAAGATTTTAAAGTAACTGAGGCAATTAAAACAATATCTAAAGATGGCTGGCACAAACCCACTACTAGTAAAGTAGTACAGTATGCTTGAAATAACAGCAAGGTGTGGCTCCTCGATTATTAACCAATTCACTTCATAACGTAATTGTAGGAATGGAACTCGGTTGTTAAGTGAGGAATAGCTATATTTGTAATTGAGAGAAAATGACTTTCTCCGGCATTTCCTGTGCATGCAGCATTAGCTTCAGTCAGCTAGCCAGAAGCCAGACGGGTTACCATAAGGCCAAGGAGGCAAGTAAAAAAGAATTATCGTAGTTTTAATTTTTTCCATATGTTGTCATATATAAAAAGACCCAAAATGTACACTTTAAGCAGGCTACTTGATTACTATAAGCAAATTATTTGAATAGTATTTGTACCAGAATGATTCAGTCCTTAACTTTTTGATCCATATAAGCGGTTGATCACTATATCCATGATTACTCTAAGAGGTTTCCACTGTATTATAAATATTGCTAGTTTTGAAACTGATTGGTGGTATTACCTTTCATAGACGAAACTGTTTTTTCTCAGCGTTTACTTTTGACCTCTTTTTGTTTGGCGTCGTCTTCACTAAGACCACAATGCGTCCAAATAATGGATGTGGCATTTTTCTTTGGTACAAGCTGCTTGACTTGTTCAGTCAGCTCAGTGTTTCAGTTCTCCTCTATGTTGCTTCCATTTTGTAGGCTGGACGCGGCGAAGTCACGTGACAACGCACGCAGTAGTATGCTTTTAAGGGGATAGTACATGAACACACACTGGGGAATACGAACAGATTTTTTAATGTATTGACAGAAGAAAAAAAAAAAACGACGTAACCTGGGCAAGACGTCTATTACAGGTTCTGAATGTTGGTTATGATTCATTTGCGATTAATTGCCCAGTCCAAGGCTACGTCCACACTGCAACGTATTCTTTTAAAAATGCAGACATTTTAATCTCCATTTTCGCCTTTCATCCACACAACCTCTGAGTTTTCAGCCCCCAAAGGCGGAGACTTCTAAAAATGCTTTCAGAGCCATACCCTTCTGAAATACTTATGAAAATACAAATACTCAAAGCGCCCTAATTGGTCCCTATTCATCATGTGGCCTTTCCCTGACTGGATCTTCCCATTGTCTGATTGGTCACCTGGTCACCTGGTAAAGTAGTATGCCAACATGGCAAATATGGAGGAGTTGCTTTCAGGGGTGCTTTCCCTACCGATGACCTGTATGCAGCTAAATACCGTGTTACACAGTGCGACTGCTGCATATCTGTGCAAAAAAAACTACATTATTGATCACTGTGTCAACGAGCGTATGCCCAATGTACTCTAATACCAACATCATATGCATTTTTTGCTCATTTTAGTGTGGATGGAGATCAGTTCAGCAGTGTGGACAGAGCCTAAGGAACGCAATCACATGTGCGTCCCTCTCAAAATGGACTGTGCGTCCACAAACCAACAGCCACTTCAAAACACCAAATAATAAAAAATCAGAACATAATAAAATATTCCAGCTGGCACGGCTGAATCTTGACAGTGTGGCTAACAAACTGGAAACCTCAAGTCCTGTAAAGCCTGACATGCTTTGTCTAAGGCCTAAGATTGCACTGACAGAGACAAGATGGCATTTTGGAATAAGTGAAAATTTACAGAAGCTTCATGTAGGACAAAGTAGCGTGTACTATTTCTCATCAATGTGCAGAATGGCATTATTATCAGGGCTCAAAGAACACCTACATAAGAAACAGAATCACCGATTGTCAAAGCCACAAAGGGCCGGAATGGCTCCATCTCTATTCTTATCTTACATTTCTTTGTAAATAAAAGAACAAAGCGCACCAAGAATTCATTGATTCACTGAATCTTTTACTTGTGGAAATTCTCCAGTAAGGCCTCTAAACTCGCTTTCTTATTATACAGCAGACCATAATAGTGCTATCAGTTAAGAGCATTAAGTCCAGGTGCTCAGGTTGTCCAGTCTCTATCCAATCAGAGAAGCTCGCTTTGCATTCCCATCTGGCTCATTTGCAAAGCAAACAAATGCCTTTCGCAGAAGCACTCACACGTCAGCTTGGCCCATACGGATTTGGCGTTTTTCTTGATTTCACTGATGAGCTTCTCAAGTTCCTCTTTCGTTTCTAAGAGAAAGAAAGAAACAGGGAAGAACAGAGAACACAATTAGGTCAAGTGCAAGGTGCGGAGAATGTGGTAGGAGAGTTTGTGCAGTCTCCCATGGCGACACACTCACCCAGAGCACCGCAGCACACATTAAATCAGAACGACAGCACGGTCAAAGTATTAAGAAGGGCCACGGGCTATGACTATTTAATGCAAATGGCAATGTGTTAAGAAACATGGATGTTCTGTTGTGAAATGTCTGCAAACTGAAGAGCTTATGCATGTATATGATGCTTTACCAAGGAAGTGACCATTAGCTGTTTTTTTCATTAGCAAGGTCTAGCTATACCATTAGCTAAACAGCTATTGTAAATCCTCCGGTACTATTAGTAGCAATATTTTTACTGTTGAATTATTCTGCATGACTTTGTATTTCTTTGTACGGGAAATGACAATGTATAGAACGAAGACAAACTCCAACAGGATCACGCCTCAGTTTCCTGGGTGTGGGTCTGGTGTAGGTACTTACATTGTTTTATACTCAATGACGTAACGTCAGGATAACTTGGGGTCAGAGAGTACAGTCAGCCTTGTTCAACCCTATATTGTCTGTAATGGGATTCGAACACATGACCCTTTGGACACAGATCCCTCACCTAAAATCACTGCCCTCAATACCTATGCATGAGGTGCCCTTGGTTCATCTGTACATCAGCACCAAACTCTCCAAGTATGGGGGCCATGTGCAGCCACAGATCAACGTGTGCCACAAGCGAGCACACGTTTTCAAACTCGCTCAAATTCCCACAGATGGTACTATACCCACTCTGTCATGTGGTGCACACATGTAAATCACCACATGGTCTCAGATGCTCACTCCTGCACATCTGTGCGGACCATAAATCAGATGCATTCACAGTTCCCTCAACTCCCCAAATACCAGTCACATAAGTGGCACAGAGTTTACTGGACCCAAAAGGTGAATAAAACATAACAAAGGAAGAAAGAAGGGACCCATAATTCCACCAGCACTCTTCCAAATGTCCCCTGAACTTTCTGCATCATCCTGCCCAGCGTGACCTTCAATGCTGAAAATTATGGCATCAGAATAAAACATCAAAAAGTAACTTTGCCCAAACCACATTCAAAGAGCTACTGAAAATCTCATTGTCCCCCAAGTCTGCCCCAGAGGTGTCAGCTCAGGGGAGGAGTGTCTGCACACACTTCCTTATTCCAACATTTATTTGCACAATGACAGCTGTGACGCTTCCTGATGCAGAACAATGCCAAACAGGAAGCCGGGGCTATCTGCTCCTCTCCAGCCATGCCCTCGAAGGCTGCTGCCTATATTTAAGTGGCATGGAAGGTCAAGAAGAAAACACGATCAGAATATTTGTGGAATATTTGAGGAATTCAAATGTGTCCCAGATTAAGTTATTAAACCATTTATATCATCTAGAATAACACCTGAAAACAGATAAACATAGCATGTGTATTTCAGACCAAATAACTATTCAGGTGATCCATACTGACTTCACAAAATTAATAGATAGATTATGAGACATGGAGTCCTGTAATAACCTCATGGACATTGTCTCACAAAATCACGCCAAAAGCGACATGGCTACAGAATGTTGCCACGGTCCTATTCGAGGCTACTGACTCACTACTCGCTAATGACTACATTCAAAACACAAATGTAGTTGCTGGCATTGGAAACAACAAACACACCAGTTACAAATGTATATGCCCACTGCGTTTCCTGGTCACCAAATATCAATACTAGCTGGGATGACCAGCAATACGCAAATCAGCATGCGTATATTCACATGTGTATTTGTGCAGATTTGGGTCTGAAAAAAAGTCCCACACAAAGATATTGAGACCCAAAATGTGTCAAGGGGGTTAACCATGAAACTAAACTTTAACCACTGTCATACAGAAACCAGTAGTTCCATAACTTTAGTGCTTGCAATCAGTTCTCAGCTTTCTATGCACTTTGCCAGGGCTAAAACTCAATTGGAAATCCCTAAGACAGACATGCAAATGTGTGTGTACATGTGTACATGCAGATGTGTGCCATTTGAATAAATATACTTATTTACAGATTTAGCTGACGCTTTTATCCAAATTGCTGTAGAATCAAGAAAGGAGGGTCAGACAGTCCCTGGAGAAACTGGAGTTAAGGGCCTTGCTCAACGGACCAACGGTGTGAACATTCTGCTGACGACAGGATTTGAAGCAATAACCTTCTGATCACAGACATAGGTGCAGTGGGGGAAGGACGGCGTTCCCAGGACTCACTTTCATCTGGATTTGGTGCCGACAGGATTATGCTGTGTTTCTTCTTCACCTCCTCCACTTGAGATGAGACCTTGTCGATGAGTCCACGAACCACCTCCACCTGCCACACACACTCGGTCACCGCTCACGACCAAATACCTGGGCACAGTACCTGCCCCAAATTGATGCTGACAGAAGGATAGATACAACATTACCTGCTGGAAGAATTCTTCCATAAACGCATCATTGTCAATTGGTACGCCGACATTTTCTTCCGTATATGTAGTTCTCTGTAAGAACACAAGTAAAGCTTTCAATTAATATTGTCCACCTCTGATTTGACCTCCTTCGCTCTTCACAAAAAGAAGTAACAAAAGCATATTTGCCATGAAAAAAACTTGACATCTCTTTAATCATATTAACACTTGATTGAAAGAAGGAAAGGTTTGATGGGTGATTAAACGTAGGTTAAAATGGTCGCCGTTAGTGTAAAAAACTATATGAAAACTGAAACAATACAATATATTGTGGGATCACAATTATAACGGCACAAATACAACCTGAAAAAAATGTGTTCAAATCCTCAGCCGCAATTTGTGTTTAAAACATGAATTTCTCAGAAGTCACATGCCAAACAGACCATGAGTATCTCTCACAGGCGGTAATTCATCTGTCAGGAAAGGGGAAAACAATGGCCCTATTTACCATTACTTTTCAATCACTGAACAGAAGCTTAACCCCGAAGTGTCCAAAAAGTCCATAACTATGTTTGAGGATCAACAGCTGCCTGAATAGACTCATCTATTACATTAAATTTGGTACAAAATCATTACGAAATCTCATTTGAGATTGAAAGCAGACTCCTCCTTTCAGAAGTTATTTACTATTTCCGCACATTTCAGCCTTCACGTAAGAACAACACCCCCACCCACCCACCCACCGCATATCGCAGATCTGTCAAACGGCCCCTTACTAGACATGTCGGCACAAATCGTGCAGGCTTAAAGTCACAAACAAAATGCAGCATTATAGGTACGAATGCAGCAGTATACAGAAGCACATGTGAATTAATGCTCTCCTGCAGTCTCAGTTGTAATTGCATGAATGAAAGACTGATAAATGGATAAACGGAACTGAACTGGCATGTGACACAGTTGCAGAAAATAGTTTTTTTTTATTTCCAAAGAATTGTGATGACATGGAAACACAATTCATAATATCAACCTACTAACACGATGCTGTACAAACTTGGTTCAAAAGCTGTAAACACGTTCCCCTAAAACATCAATTAATATTTTTTCTAAATACAGATGTTTTATATCAACAATAGCTCAAACACGCAAACCGCACTACTTCCTTTGCATTTTAACCGTGAGATTGGGTGTATTTCGACGGATGCCCTGATTTCCTTATACTATCCAAAACATTCAACTCAATTGAATCGGAGTGTCTAAATTTTCCTTATCTGTGAGTGAGTGCGCACACGGCAATGTCCGTTTGGTTCCTGCCTTACGCCAGTTACAATGTATATTATATTAGATTATAAACACTTACTCGATTTATTGTCAGATTAATCGCTAGATCACTCGATTATTGATATAATCCACAGTGAGGAAAATGACCCAATTAAATAAATGCACAGCTATTGGTTGAAAACAAGTCTCTAAATTTAATTAAAATGTAATTTCCAGACGTGAATTATTATGAATATGATTATTAATATGACATGCAGATTTCAGAATACGACCACCCTCAGCGAGATCTGGCTACTAGTTCGTGACACTTTGCTGAACTTTCTCAGATATATTATGCTACCTGAATGTCAAGCACCACGACTGGCCACGGCTGCATTATTTTAACATAATACTTACTTTTATAAGTAAAGTAAAATTACAAAAACAAAATGTTCTGTGGTTTTAAAAGCTAGTGGCCAGATATACATACCGAGAGAAGGCATCAGAATAATTTAATATGATGACGAGGAGAGGACACAGATGCAAAGAGGAATAACATGACTTGAAGGGATGATCAGCAGCCGAGGACGGCGCAGCGCCACCCGGCCGGCCTCCCCCAAGGCTGTCGCCGGGACACCCGCTTTCGGCTCGCAAGGAGCATCGCCGCATACCGCGACAAGTGACCCGCAAAGCTGGGGCATACTCACAGCTGTCAGGTCTGCCAACCGGTCTTTCATCACACCGCTTTTCAGGAGTTACACCCGGTCACTATCTGGCAAACTAGGCTACGACACTTACAAGGCGCGTATTGCCCTTTAAACATTAATAATGGAAACTCGGGAAGATAAAATATCCAACCCGCCCAGATCAGTCCAGCGCTACAGGTCGCCAGGAGCCGAAAGCGACGGACTTTCCTGAGGCTGTGTCTCTTTTCTCCCTGACTCGCTAACTAGGAAACAACTCCCAGAAACACACTTCAACAAAGGGTTTCCCTCTGTAGCGCCGCCGAGTGGCCACCGCGGAATACGGCACTCAGGGAAACCACAAGACGCTTATTCATTGACGCCCGTTAACCCGAGGACGAACGCGGAAGAGTGCGCGTGCGTTACGTTTCACGTGGCGTGTTCCTTATCCGCATAAAAAGGCTGATGTTCTGTGACGAAGGTGACTTTGGCAAATTATTTAGTCTGATTTATAAGCCATTTAGATGAACTGACCCTTGAAAATCCAGAATCCAAAACCCCATGTCTTGTATTAATTATACCATTTACGCAAAACATCGGATGAAAAGTAAAACAATGCAAATCGATGGTAATAGATGAGAAAATAATTCTAATTATAGCTTAATTGCAGCGACTTAGTCCTTACGTTTATCAGCTACTACTGACGTTGTCTTTGTGCCCATTCAGACATAATTCAGTTCTATTAAAACATGCGTAGTTTCCTACTCTAACACACAGATACAGTACAGAATTTGCAAATTGGTGATATAAATCTGATTACATGAAAAAAATGTAATCGAATGACTTACCCAACAATCAATCCCACGTCTATAAAGATGAATATGAAAGGGGGGCATTATTACCTGAGGTCTACAATATATGGTCCCCCCTTGCTAAAATAGTCACACAGCAACTCTAGACTTAGATAGAATTTTAGAATTAGATGATCAGTGGTCATCGTAAACACACCACAACAAAATGTGTCCTCTGCATTTAACCCATATGTGACTTTCGTGACACAGCAGGGGACAGCTAATTCAGCGCCCGGGGAGCAGTGCTTGAGGACGGTATCTTGTTGGTGGGGTATAACCATCAAGCCACCACTGCCCGCTCCTATTACTGATTATACTAGTTTATACAGTCGTAATTGTGTATCTGAATGACTTTCAGCTATCTCAAATGCACCATTTGGACAAAAGTATTGGAACACCTAAGTATTACACATGAACTTTTATCGCATCCCATTCTAAATTCATAGGCAACCATTTGGAGTTGGTACCCCCTCTGCAGCTGTAACAGCTGCCACTCTTCTGGGAAGGCTTTCCATAAGATTTCGGAGTGTTTGTGTGAATTTTTGCCCATTCATCAAGAAGAGTATTTGTAAGGTCAGGCACTGATGTAGGATGGCTCTTAATCTCTGTTCTAGCTCATTCCAAAGGTATTTGATGGCGTTGGGGTCAGGGCTTCGTGTGGGCCAGTCAAGTTAGTTCACACTAAATTTATACAACCATGTCTTTATGGACCTTGCTTTGTGCACTGGGGCACAGACATGCTGGAACAGAAAAGGGCCTTCCCCAAATTGTTTCCACAAAGATGGAAGCATTGCAACTTTTTCAAAATGTCTTGGTATGCTGAAACATTAAGATTTCCCTTCACTGGAACTAAGGGGCCTAACTCAACCTCTGAAAAACAATCCCATACCATTATCCCTCCTCCGTCAAACTTTACAACTGGCACAAAGCAGTCAGGCAGGTAACGTTTTCCTGGCATCAGCCAAACCCAAACTCATCCATAAGACTGCCAGACAGAGAAATGTGATTTGTCCCTCCACGGAACATAATTCTAGTGGCAGCGTGCTTTACACCACTACGCTTGGTGATGTGAGGCTTGTATGCAGCTGCTCGGCCATGGAAGCCCATTCCATGAAGCTCCCGGCATACAGTTTTTATGCTGCGGTTAATGCCAGACGAAGTCTGGAACTCTGCAGTTATTGAGTCAACATAGAGTTGGCAATTTTTATGCGCCATGTGCCTCTGCACTCAGCAACCGGGCTCTGTTACTTTACATTGTCTACCACTTCATAGCTGAGTTTCTGCTGTTCCTAAACACCTCCATTTTGCAGTAATACCACTTATAGTTGACCGTGGAATATCTTACAGGGAGAAAATTTCAGAAAATGACTTGTTGCCAAGTGGCATCCTATGGCAGTACCAAGCTTGAAATTATTGAGCTCTTCAGAATGACTCATTCTTTCACAAATGTATGTAAACCTGACTGCATCACTAGGTGCTCGATTTTATACACCTGTGGCAACAGGTCTGAATGATTGTCAGCTATCTCACATACTTCTTTTCCCAAATTTGAGGGGCAAACGTTATTTCCTGAATTTCAGGATGATTGGTTCCCACTGCTAAAACACACATGCAGCAATCCTGGACCCCAATATAGTAAGAGGGGGAGGGGGGGATCTGCCAGTACCTGGGGAGGGGGACACGTCCCCCCTGCACCCCCATTTCTAAAGCCCCAGAAAATGGCTATACTTCCTGAGATCCTTCACCGAGGCCAGTGTGAACAGACAGCTATTGGTGATCTTTAATTACAACATCATCGACAGCATCATCACACTCTGCATCCCTGTGTGTTTTACCAGTTTCTCTTTTGCAGACAAGAAATCACTAAGGCGAGTCACACTGCACAGCGGCCTCCAGTGGCCTCCCAAAGCCTTTACTGGATAAATAATTGTGGTGTAGATGGATGAATGGAAAGATGGATGGTATTCTTTCCATCTCCTTCCAAAACCTTTCAGGGGGAAGTTAACTACCAGATATTACAGCATTTTGTGCAGACACTTCCTGATAGACTAAACAAGCTTAATCAAATCTCTTCTGACACAGCTTTTCAAATGTGCTTCTCAACTGGTAAGGTCATAACCCAAAAGTGGGTCCTGGAGCATATGGTTAAAAAAACATAGTGCCCCCCCCCCCCCAGAGAAAGTCTCAAACTGCAGGATACTGAGCTCTATGGTGTTATCATCCACCAGCATGTAGCATAAGCTTAAACTTTAATTTTCTCATTTGCTGCAGCCCAGGGTGGCCAGACAGCATGACAGCCAGTGTTGCCAAGCCTGCATATAAGTGACTTTTGGCTTTATATTCTGAACTCGCTTAAAATTTCATTGAGTTGCAGGTTGCATCTTTTTAGGCTAGTTCTTGTTTTGAGGTTGTGGTTTTAGGGCTTTTTAACCTAATCCCATTTTTATAATATAGGAGCATGCCTAATATATTTATAATATAGGAGCTGCCTTTGGTTTAGATTGTGTGTAACTATGCTTGGGTAGTAATTTTTCCCTGGGATCAATAAAAGTTATCTTAGTCATAATTATATTTAATTTTTCATACTGAAATACTGTCCATACATTATACCATGGCCAAAAAGAAAAACATGTGTTAATACCTAAAACTGAAAAGCATATAAAATGCATTCTATTCTTGTTGATTGTGACAACCACGTGAATGGTGTCGAATCCGGACACTCTGGCTTGAATTTTAAAGGATCCACTTCCGCCTTTTGCTGACGCCAATCCCAGCCAACGTCCAATAGCGAACGGAGACAGTTTCAAACACCGGCTTACCGCGAGTTACCATGGAGATAGAGATACACGTGATAGGGGTGTGTGGTCGGGGTATTTCAAAAACGCGTCAGCCATTTTATTTCGGAAATTCCGTACGAGCCTTGCTTCGCAACAGAAAGGTAAGTAATAGAAAAGAAACCTTTAATCTATCTATAATCGTAGACATCCGACTAATCGGTACACAATGGAAAAAAGTATCTACTGAGTTTGACCTTTTTATCATGATGCCCGACACTCTTGCTACATTTTTATTATTCGGAATATCACTTTAAGCGCGTTATTGTCTCGTTTGAATTGGAACCTGGTAGCTATCTCAGTACTCAGTGCTAGTTGGCGGGCTTTTTGATGGGGCATGAGACGGCGGCTTCTGTGCAAGCTGATGAGTATTAAAACATTGTTCTTGAGTATAACACTCTCCCTTGACTATAATCATAACGGGGCACTTATGAGTTTCCACGAAATTACACCGTGACCTGGTTAAATAGTTGCAAACATAGCCTCGTGTATTAGGCTAGGTGTCTCGCACTCAGTCATTTACCTTAGTGCTCTGTAAAATAGACTCGTGTTTTGTTGACTTTATTCCCCTCTTGATCTTAATGGACGTCATTACTTTGTGCTAGATAGATACATCCTCATGTGCAACTAGGTGATCCGCAAGCTATTGTTCGTGCTCCTCGAAAGCATGGCCACAGTGGACTGTGACTGGGTCTAATAATGCGACGCAGTAGATTAAAAGTCGCCACCGATCCCTTAAGTTACCATCGTAAAAAATCTCGCACTTTTCATGTACAAATCTTCCTATGCGGGTAGTCGTAGCCCAGTTTAAGAACAGGGGAACTGACTGATTAGTGGCTAAGCACAATGTAAACTGCCGTGGGAGCATGTGCGGGCCTTTATCTCTGGCAGATGAGATTTGTGTAGTCATTGGTTAATGGAGACAGGTCCGGGATGCAGCGTTTTCACTTTTATGATTCACTTTTGAGTGTATGCATGTTCTGATTTGATTACAGGTAAAATCTTAAATAATGGCAATGCAAGGGGAACCTCAAGTTCAGTTCAAGGTTAGTGGATTATCTTTGTTTTATGGTCCTATAGGGTCCCTGGTTTGTCATTCCATAAGGGAATGATCTAGGCCTTGGTAGCATGTCTGACCTGAAATGCATATGGATTTTTTTTCCTCCCCAGCTTGTACTGGTTGGTGATGGTGGTACTGGCAAAACCACCTTTGTGAAACGTCACCTGACTGGAGAGTTCGAGAAGAAATATGTAGGTAAGCTGATGCTTTTAAAATAGTGTTGGTTGTTTCACGCTCACATGAAGGTATGATTTCTATGTCATTTATGGTGTGATTCCAACATTTGTTTACCTTGGTCTCAAAGTACTGAGGGGTTGGGATTTAGTTGAATTTAGAATGAGTTGGGGGCGGAACTAATCCTTTCTGGTGATTAATGTGGGTAGAGAGAGGAACTCAGTCCAAGGTTCAATGTATCTCTAGTAGCCCCCTCATCCGTACCATATTTCTGGCATTTGAGTGGCACAGCTAGGAATGATAGAATGGTGGGATTCTGACTGTCCAGTCAGGGCCGGTCAGCAGGTCTGGCCACGCTGCAGGACCGTGGTGACTTGTAACCTTTGTTTTGCAGCTACTTTGGGTGTTGAAGTCCATCCTCTAGTATTTCACACCAACAGAGGAGCAATTAAATTCAATGTGTGGGATACAGCTGGACAAGAGAAGTTTGGAGGTCTTCGCGATGGATATTACATACAGGGTAAGGTTACAGTAAGTGCTGGAACTGTTACTCTGCATTTACGATTTTGGATTCTGTGACAAGTGAGATGAATAATATGCTTCTAATCCTAAAATATTGCTGTGAGACTGTACAATCGGGGAGTCATTGCTACCTTTGCCATGAAATTTTAGAATCCTGATTCTGCTTGCTCCCTTCGTCAGGTTTAGGGACACAACCTGCTCTGTTTGCATCATATAGGTCATTACAACGGGAACTTCCTGTGTCTCGATAGTTGGTGTTCTGTTTATTTCATTCTGCCATCACTCTTGGCTTTGTCCATTGTCGTAAATATGTCCACTACGTTGGGAAATTCCTCAAACTCATGTGGAAGTCGAGCTCAAATTAACCTCAAGGCCCAGTCTTATGTGTCCTGCTAGTTATGAGAGCTGTCAATAGTCCATTCAGTTAATGGCATGACTTTCCGCAGGTTAGGGTCTTCTCCTAATGAATATGCGTTAGTTTAAGATTATTGAAATGCCCAATTAATGTGAGTTTCCCCCCCCCCACACCTGGAGAAGTTCATTTGTGCATTTTGTTTCTGGGCTGAAACTTGTAAAAGAGGAAGTTATTACAACAAACACATTTACTTTTATAAATTTAACATTTACCTCTGCCCTGGCAGATACTGCCATGTTTAATCAGTTGGCTAGTAGAAAAGGAAATTAATCTCTCTGTGTGTCACAAGTAAGGTATATGCATCCCCTGTTTTTGTGAGCTGCTAGAGGGTCACTTCTGTGGTTGCTTATTCCGTAATGTATCCAGACTGTGATAAATTGCCCAGAGTAATGACTAAGCTCATATGTAATGCTTGGATCATGTTTAGGGGTGTGTGTGTCTGTCTGTGTGTGTGTTTGGTGGCAAGGGAACAAGTTAAAGTTGAACTGAGAAATTAGTACATGTTCTTTTGGCATTGTTTGCCTAGACAGTTCAAATGGAATGTTTTTGAAGTAAACTTTCTCCCCCTTTCCTTCCAGCCCAGTGTGCCATCATTATGTTTGACGTAACATCCAGAGTAACATATAAGAATGTTCCTAACTGGCACAGAGACCTGGTACGAGTGTGTGAGAACATCCCCATTGTCTTGTGTGGAAATAAAGTAGACATCAAAGACAGGAAGGTCAAGGCAAAGGCCATAGTGTTCCACAGAAAGAAGAACCTTCAGGTGAGTCTGTTGAAGAAACATACTGTATGTACTCTCATGTGTTAAATTTTAATTGGGATTGTTGTATCCTGATGACCTGGGTTGGTATAAGAAAGGATGGTAAAGGTACTCTGAGAACTCCGTCCTGTGCAAAGGAACTGAAACATGACATGAAGTTAAGGAAATTAGGGTGTTTTGTTTGGTATGCTTAAAATTAGCAGGGCCTTTGTTTAAAAGAACCACAAATTACACAAATGAGATGCCATTGACAAACTGAAGCAATGTCAGGGGGGGGATCTCTATAAAGGGCTTCTACCCCCCATAATGGGGCATCTGCCAAGGACAGTAATCACACAAGTCATGGCAATACACTTGCACATGCTCTAGATTAAAACAGATCGATGCATGTTGAATGATCCTGTAGACTCATGAGTTAAATGGATAAACATTTGCAGCTGCTCCAGAATGATTGTCTAGGTCTTCTCTGAATTAAGGTGGACCAGATTTTTGGTGCTTTTCTAGTGCCACCAAGAACCGAGCCGTACTGCAAACGGGCAGATTTCCATTGTAAAGCATACGAGCCGTAACTGCGCTGACATGGCCCTGCTTACTCGCTGAGCTGGTTGCATCATTACCATCCGATTGGTCAAAAAACAGACACATCCCTGCTGTGTGCATGAGGTATCTGAAGGAAAGCACATACTCTATATACTCATTATTTGTAATATCGCATATTGTGTTGAATTGAATCATTTTTGGCTGAAATTTCCAACGTCCCTACTTAAATAAAAGGTACTATGGAACAACTGAATAGAATAGATTTGCAGCACAAACTTATGCAAGAAAAATGGTAATTACGCTAGTGTTTACTTTCATGACATGGAAACTAATAATCGCACATAATAAATTCACCGGTAAATAAGCGTCTTCAGTTTTATATTACTGTCTCTCTCCAAACTGACCTGACCCGTCTGTGGTGGGGAAAGCAAAGCGGACTGGAATTGTGCTGTGAGTAGTCTGTTCGCGGTACATCTCAGTTCCTGTGTACCAGTGTATAAGCGCCTTTGGTCTTAGCTGAGCCCACTGTCTGTGGTGCTGCGGCTGAGAGCAGCAGGTTTAGAGAAATGAGCAGTGCGGAGTCGGCATCCCCTTTAACCTTTCCTAACCTTCTCTTCAGTACTATGACATCTCTGCCAAGAGCAACTACAACTTTGAGAAGCCCTTCCTGTGGCTGGCCAGGAAGCTGATTGGAGACCCCAACCTGGAATTCGTGGCCATGCCGGCCCTGGCGCCTCCGGAGGTGGTGATGGATCCCCAGCTGGCCAAACAGTATGAGGAGGATCTTCAGGTGGGTTCTACAGCTGTGGTGCAGCAGATGCTGTTGCAATTAATACTGTCACCTCCAGAGCCTGTGTGTAAATATTTAGATTGATTTTGTGTTGACTAGTCTTTGAAAATGGCTATATTACAATTAACATTTCCCCCAATGGTATTTGGTAGCTTATATTTTTACTATATAAACCCCATCTCCTCACCAGTTTTGTCCCAAAAAGTAAAAAGTAACTGGAGTAGAAGATTGTCAGACATCTGGAGGCATGTGGTTGGGTTTTCTTTTTTTGCACCGCCACCCGATTTTTACCATGCCAGTTCAGTTGCGACCCTAAATCCAGTATAGGTCTAAATTAACACTGATGAAGTGCGCGGTGCACTCAATTTCCATCAATTTGCCTTATCAGATTGGATGTGCCAGTGAATCTTAAATTACTCATCTGTGGTTTGGCTTCTTGAATTGGTTGAGTTCACTTGTTTTGTGTTAAGCATTTGCAGACCCAAGACTTTTTTATGTAGGTTAATTGAAGTATTAAAGCTGGGAAACCCTGATCAGAGATTGGCGTAGGAGCTTGCTGGCTTTTAAAATGCTTCGCAACCCTTTCAGAACTTGCCTTGGTATGAAGGTATATGTTCAAATGCGAAATGAAATACTCCAGTGAAGTTAACGGTAGCTGCACAATAAAGAGTGAGATACAAGACTGAGGGAGGTCTGAAAGATGCCCCCCTATGATGGGGTGGAACAGCTGTTAGGGGTTCGGCTCAGAGAACTGACTACGCATAGACTGGTTAATGTCTGTCTCCATGTGCCTTAGTCTGTAGTGGTGCTTTTATGCTGGCTATAACCCATCCTCTGCCATGAGACTAGCTACAGCACAGGTCCAGCTCGCTTTCAAGTTTCCACTGCGGAAGGGTTGAATCGGTAAATGTTGACAGTGACCTAAAATGAAATGCGTATTTAATGTTCCCAAGGTGTATGTCATGATTTACTATGCTGTTTTCTGGTAAGTTTGAGAGGACCGTTGTTATGTTCGCATTAACAGCTAGCGTAATTAGCGTTAGCCTGGGTAAATTTGTCTTATAGATGCATTCTTTTCATCCATTCTCTAGTACTTTTTAATAGGTGGTTGAAAATGTCTGGAGTACATCAATATGTTACGATGCTACTAGTAATGAATAACATATAGAATATGCCCTTTGTCCGTCAGATAATCCATACACATTGATGCAGATTCCTGGTATTGCGTGTATTCTGACCGATGGGACACTGGTGACGCAACCAGCTCTGTTTAGTACAGGTTTATTCTGCTAGGTGGAAATGGCAGTAATATACCGTCTCAGACTCAAATGTTCTGAGTCCATTTCTGTGCCTTAAAAGGTACATTTTCCTACAGCTAGGGTACAACTCGCAGGCACTTGAGGGTACAGCCTCAATGACAAGCACTTGTACCTGCAAAGGTGCAAATTAGTACTTTTTATTAGTACTCACCCCCCCCTCCCTTGACACTGAAGTAAGCAGTGCCATGTCAGTGCGGATATGGTTTGGGTACAGCTCGATTTTTGGTGACTTTGGGAAGAGTGTCATAAGACTGGCAGTTGTATTTTGAAGGTGGACAGTTTTAGGATTGAGGGTTGGCTTTAGTAACCAGTAGAGAATTCTGTTCTTACACTGAAGCTACCAACGGAGGTTAAGCCAGTGAAAATAACCGAATGTCTGTGAGCCTTGTAAATGGAAAGGTTTTGTTGAGCTGCTTCTAATGTCTCAGAAATGAGTTAATGAATTTGGAAGCTGTTGCCATTAGAGGCCCCGTATATTTTGCGTTGCATTTATGCTTGGTCTTTGACCTTTTGGCTAAACTTCCAAAGCTGACTGTCAATGTTCCAATTCAGTGTTATCACTACCGGACTCTCTTATAAAGTAAATTGTTGGAAAGACCATTAAGTAGTTGATTAACCTCCCTTCTCCTCTCCTTCCTGCTTCCTAGGTGGCCCAGTCCACAGCTCTGCCAGATGACGAAGATGACCTGTAGGGGGCACTTGTGAGCCACGGGCCGCCTAGTTTTATAGGCAGCTGTGGGAGGACACAGCCCTGCTCCGACCCTGGACTAGGTTGACGCAGTGTTTACATGCGCTTCACATGGTCCCTGATGGGTGGAGAGTCCTTGCAGTGTGACCTGTGCAGCTGATGAACAAATGGTTTCTCCTCTCTGGGCCTGCATTACATACTTGGCTCCCCCCTCTTTTTTTTTTTTATTTTTGGACTGTTACAATCTAGGTTTCATTTTCTCTTCCCCTGTTCTGGTAATTTAAGCTTTCTGCAATAAACTGTACACATCTGTGGCATTTCATTCCATTTTATTTTCTTTTTTTTAATTCAATAAAGTTGTTTCAGTTGTGAAAGCATTTGGCTCTGTTGCGCTTACGTCTAATCAGACTCTTAGCTGGATTCCTGATGCTTACTTGGCTGTAGGTGTTCTGCGCTGGCCTTCTCCCTGGTTGCCCTTGTTGGTTTGACGTGACTGTAGTGCTGTTAAATCTTCCCTTTAATGGTGGTTTATTGGGTAAGATGCTTTCACTGGGAGCATTCCCAAAAAACAAGGCCACGGCTTTTCTGGGCCCTGGGAATTCCCCAGTACCATTTTATCTTTAGAAGTACGGTTACTTCACCTCAAATGATGTGGACCCGGAAGTTTTAGTCTGATCCATGAAACCTCCATGATCGCTAATGTACTGGAGTGTTGAGGCTGTCCTCTGAAGTGCAGGATACAAACGCGTGAATACTCTGAATGCAATGCACAATTACACTATAGGTGTTTCTGCGATGCCCAAAACAAGGGGTTTTGGATAGTGGGAAGAAACTGTGGCACTGGATGGAGGTGCCAGTATGTGAGAGAGATCATATAAATTTCAAGTGAAGTGATGTTTGAAGTTATGGCTTTCTTATGCCATTTTCTCAATCTGGTTCTTGTATCCCTGCTAAAATGAACACCTCCACTACACTGCTCCCCTTGGCATTATTTCAAGTCCTCATGAAATACTGCTCCTTCTGTGCGTTATATGTATGAAGGATGAGTCCGGCCGCTCTAGCTGTAAGCAGGGTTGCCAAGGTTGGTCAGCTGGCAGGTGTGAGATTTTCATTTTGAGACAAGTCTGCGCACACACATTTACGTGTGGAAAAAGTTTATTACCTTAGAAATAGTCTAGGATTTGCAAACTACCCCAACGCTTTTTAAGTAGCTAATTTTAAGTTTATTGTGGGATAATATAGAATTGCCGTAGGAGTTCTTGCGTCAGCGGCACGCCAAATGCGTGAGAGTTGGCAGCCCTGTGCATGACTACGTTTCTAGACAGAAAATCGTTTTAATTATTTTTTTTGCACGCCGTGTTGGTCACACGATGGCGCCGTTTAGCCTTCTAAACAAGTCCGGTAAGATTTCATATTTCATAAGCACTAAATGTGGTGATATAACAAATTTAGATATTAAAATGTTCAAGTTTTCTCCTTTATGTTTGATATATATTGAAACTGAAAATTAGAGCACAATCATTTAGTAATGCAAAAAAACACGAAGAATATTAAAACATTTCAAAACTTGTTCGGTTCGTTCTGTATGCCAATCCTTATCAGGTCGGATAGATAATCGATAGGCCTACTACGCAGCAAATAATTCCGTAAATACATCTACTCTTACAGATAAATTTGTTTGATGATATTCCTCTTGCTTCTATAAAATAGCACGTAGCAGGGCCGTAGCCAGCCATGAGGTCACCTAGGTATGGACCTAGAATATTTTTAAGAGCTAAAAATAAAATTTGAAGCTAAATATTCATCTGAATAAAAAGTTAGGCTAACTAACGTTTCACATACCTAATCACTTATAAAATAAACAGCTTATGACAGTGACGGTATTAATAACGAGACCCACCAACACCCCCGGTCCCGGACCTCACTATGGGAGGTATAGGTCTGATTTTATGGCTATGATTAATTTACAAAATATATCCTATTGTTTCAATTAATAAAAGTATCCCTCTGTATAACACTGAATTACACTTGCATTGAATTTGCGTTATTTAATTGAGCTAGGCTACATATGTGAAACACATGACTTTCATATATCACTGTTCTGCTCTCTTACCACTGAACGCATAAATTAAGTTATACCTTGTAGATATAAATCACTTCCGATTACTCAAGGGATTTTGGCAACTGCAGTCTTTGGTTCCAGTACTGCAAAACTTTCCAGTCCAGTGATGCCATAATTTAACCTAATGTATGTTTGACTTTTAGGAAGAAAATATGGTAAAAATTTAAATATACTAGGCATGGTTGCATATTACAACACATGTATTCGGGCTGGCAGTCACCTTTTCCAAATTGTCGGTGTGCTCAGAGCCGCCTCACACTCGGTCCGAAACATGACATCAGAATTTGAATTTCCACACCCAATGTGACGGAGCGCAGATCTTCACACTGAACAGCCGAAAAGCAAGTAACTACGCGAAAAGCCGGCACAGTACCGCGGAGATCTTACGGGAGCGCTACCAATCCGACGCTGGGTCTAGGGTAGCCTCCCAAATAACGGATTACAAATCTACGCAAACAAAGAATCAGGGTCTTTTACTAATGATGATGTGAAAGTTTAAAGATTCGGCTCTGCCTGCATTTTTATTGTGTTTGGGGATAATCATTTTGGGATACAGGGGTTATTTTGTCATATTTATACATTGATATAAGATACTTTTAGCAACCTTTTTCTACAGCAGTAAACTATTTCCAACTGGAAAATGTGTGTTATTTTCTGGATTTCTGATGCTTGAGGGACTTGGTTAAAAAGTATAATCTTGGTTCATACAGAAACACGAGTTGCTTAATCATTAAAAATAGCATAAGTATGAAATTGTACAGAGTGCTAACGTTAATCACGGGTCTATCTTTAACCCAGGTAATTTTTGTTCTTTATATGCAACACAATTTATTTTGCTAAAAACTGAGGACGTTTTCATTGTAGACACGTGGATTTATACATTTGCTTCTAGGTTCATGGTCGAGTGGAACGAACCTTAAAGCATCCTGGTGAGTGTCTTTTTTAACTTTTATTTCCCAGTTCTTTAAAAAAGAAATTTTGCCACGCGTGGTTGTATAGTAAATGCAGAAGCCGACAAATTTACTATCCATAACTTGACGTAATCAGCATTTAACAGCCGACACTGGCATAATGTTTAGTTGTCTTAGCAAGGTTTAGTGATAGGATTTTTAAGTGGGTGCACTTATTACACACATTTATTAAAAGCAGAAAATGTTAATAAAACGTCTGTGTACCTGTGTGTTGAACTGAAGCTCCGTACATCTACTGCTTGCATCATGATCGTGCATCCTTCTATTTAAACACTGTCGCAAAGTAATACTTTTTTATATGACCCATTTATTCAATTTTTAAATAAAAGGAAACTTTTTACTAGTTTCAAAAATCTGGGATTCTCAAACTCTAAGTAATTTTAATAAACTTCAGGGCTTCAAGTGCAATAATAAGAGACTGAGTGTAGCGTTAGTATAACATTCGCTATTAGTATAACATAAAAAAGTCTAAAATTCGACACTTGAGAGTTATTTAAAAATTTATTATAATGTCTAATTGAGCGAATCTCTGCTTGTCAATTTACAGGCCTGCAGGTGCTAGCCGCGGCATCGCATTACTGGCCATTGGATGAGGTGGAGGGGATATACGGACTGTGGGACGAGATTGGAAACAGAACAGGTCATGTTAACGGAAGTAGTATATGTATGTAAACAGCTGTATCCTTAAGAACATAAAAAAATGTATTTTCCTGTCCTTGTTTCGTCGTAACTCATGGCGACATTAAACCTACAGAGTTTGGGGCGCCGTCGATTAAAAGTCGCGAGAACTTCCCTTTTTACTAAATGAAATCTCATAAGATTAATGTGTGCTATATTCATGCACGCGAGATATGGAACATGCAAACAAAAGAAAGTTTTTTATTGAAAATTAAACTGATCATCACTCACATTTTGGGACGGGCGTTTCATATTGTCACATAATGTTTAGTCAGGTTTGTCGCCGTTCAGGACGAGACACCCCGAGGTTCACAACCTCTCTATATGTATCGCAAATTTAGTCCTAGTATAACACAGTTTATTGGCATAATTTACCCTACAGAAGCGGCCCTGAAACATGTGGTTGTACACGCTTTCGATAGTGCAAGGTCTTGAAAGTGCCGCTCTTTTTATTCGCACATGTTTGGGGATTGCTTAATGGAGAGCAGCACGATTCCAGGCGGAAAAAGTAAATCAGTAATATTTTCAGTGTGCCACCTTTTTTCCCATGGATACCTGACGTAAAAGTTCTCTTTTAAACGTTTAAAAACTTGGTATTTTGGTTAATAAGAATTGTATACAGTCGGCTATGTATACAATTGACTATGAGAGATAGGAAGGCAGGAACATCGTTGATTTTCGGATCTGCTTAAAATTGATTTTCGGATTGGTTAAAATTGAATACAGGAAAAACAATACTGGGTGTTTTATGGAAATAACTATGCAACAGTCGCCTGGTTAACCTCACTGTCTTTTTCCCATTGAGATCTGTGCCCAGAAAAAGATTAACCAAAAACGAAAAAATAATCATGTAAAATAAAAGTATATTTTCAGAATGGTGATGTAGGAAGAGAAGGGGACTGTTTAACTGTGTCCCCAACCGCACTGTAAAGCATGCTCTGTGCTTCACGTCACTTTCATTGTCCATCACCTTCATTGTCTGTCTCCCTGTTGTCCAGTCAGCACGTCCTTAGTATTTGTGTCTGCCACCGTTTTGTCTTTGGTCATCGTGTTTATTCACCTGAATCACCTTGTTTTCTCTGTTTTTGTCTGTTTTTTTTTTTTCCCATGTGCCTTTCCAGCGCTCACGATCCACAACCACACTGTGCTTCCTCACCTCCATAATTCTTCCTCTGTGTATACCAATGACTCTGCCTACACTAACATTTCTGCAGCTGTAGGTGAGGAACATCCCTGATCAATGAAAATGTAGTTTGTTCAGCGGTTCCCATTTCTCCCCTTGACTGATCACTGGTTTGCCTGCTGTTTCGAGGGGTGCCCACCACTTATATAGGTTTTCAGACCATTGCAGGTATAAATGTGCAGGCAGTGTATACACCGGTCTTTGCTACTTCATAATTTAACCTTTTAGTGCTGCAATCCATACCAAGTTAGACTGTTTACATTCTTCCCAGATATAGAGTTGGATACATAACTGGAAGCGGTGCAGCTTCAATGCCGTGATAAAAACCACACTGCCAGGGGCCCTTATGACACCTGAACCCACAGCCGGTTCCCGTTCCAAGCACGGAGGCCAAGTTTCGCTCATTAACAAGCCATCATGCTTTGTCTCGTCCTCAGCAAGGTGCTGAGTTTCGCTCACAGTGTGGGTCGTCCTTCTTAAGCGAGAGCTGTGCGTCTCCACGGTCGAGTGGAGCAGCAACTTAAGACTGCGGCCCGTGTCAGGCAGCTCCCGACCCCCGGGACTGAAAGTAGCCCAAGAGTGCAGTATAATTAAACTCCACATTAATGGAAGGCCTTTTGTGACCAGACATATTATATAAATAAGGAGGAGAATACTGTATGTTAATCATGGAGGAACAAGCTTTCTTCTCTTGTACTGGTCTTCCTGCAAATGAGCAAAAACCTCTAGTTGCTTAGCAATCCCACAATAGAAATAACAAATGATATTCTAACAGTTTTGCACATGTTTATACAATAAAAATGGATGTGTTACTATGGGATTACTGTGTGTTTTTTTGTCAGCTAGGACACGTTTCTGAAGTGAGAGAAGCTTGGCGCTTGCCTGCCAAGAAAAAGATAAAGCTGATGACTCGTTTTTAAACACTTTGGTTAATTTGGGGATCCAGAGTAAAAAAGCGAATATCAGTGGATTACCATTCTTAGCAGAGTTTTGTTTATTCTTTACGAAATCTTTGCATTTTGATGATATTTTAATTCGATCTGGGGTTGAATCTGGACGTCTCAGTCCTAATTAGTCAAACGTATTTGAGTTTGATGGATTACGTCACTGTTAGGAAAAACTCAAACCAGGTGTGGCTCAGAAAAGCCTCAAAATTTATATATTCAGGCAAAATAATATTTTTTGGCCCTGTTCCCTTTCTGTAGACATTGTGGAAGGAATGGTCAACAAGGGGATCTATGTGAATGGTGACACCGGGGCCACATTTCTGCATTTTGGGAACTACAAGAATTCGTGCATCAGTGACCCAACCAAATGTGTGCCGCAAGGTAGGTCTGACCGGTGAGGGTAGAGGTGCACAGTGAATGTAAGGGCTGAGGAAATTATGAAGCTCCTCATCTCATTCTGTTTCAGCTTGATCTGTCCTGCGCACCCTTGCTTTGATAGTTTGTTCCAGTGCCGTGCGGTTGATTTCGGGGGAGGGCATGTGTCTTTTGTTGTTCAAAGTGTAAGTTTATCCGAAGGAAATTAAATAATATCATTCATCCTGTGCGATTTCGCGTCATTAAATATAAGCCTCTCCTGATGTGTGTATCAAAGTTGAAGGAAAGGTTTTTGTTCTCTTTGCGTAAACAAACAGACCTGACAGATCATCGTCTGTATCTGGAACAAACTGCAACTGTTTATGTTACTTGTATGTTTACAGCTTGCTGTAGACACACAGGCTCCAGCTTTTCTTAATTAGAAAGAACAATCAGAAAAGAAATTAGCATCTTGCTGCAATTCATACTGTAGTTAGATTTGCGTTTTGAAATTTCTCTTGCAAAATGGAAAGGTACCGTGCTCAATTTTTTAGTTCCGGTTAGGTATGTATACCATGGTGTACAGTTTTTCGTATTGTCATTATGTTTTTAATTCCATTATGGTATTTCCTAATTCTCTCTCATAATTTCTACTTCTCGACGGTGTCATTTTTCTAAAGATGCTTCTCCTTTCCTTCCCTCTACAGGGATCACATTTTCCTTCTTCTGGAAGAATCAGGAAGCTCAGTCTCGCTTTGCCATCACATACGGCAAGTTCATATCCAACGGCTTCTCCGTCTACGCAAATGCCTTTGGGGGCTATGTGGAGTTCAGCATCCATGGAAACTTTAGACACTGGAAGGCTAACATCAAGCTTCCAGGTAACTCCATCTGGGAAAGGTCATGTGTTCCAAATAAGAAAATGCATGATTCATGTTTTCAAGCTCTCATCAGACGCTCCATCTAAAAACTTCAACCTCAATGGGTTTTGATGCCTCTCCACTGAACCATGGATCATGAATCATGAAAAATACATCTCAGGCAACCTCAATGGAGTGTTGTAAAAGCTTTGCAGTTTAATACCTGTTCAGTGTATGAGGAAGGCCTCAGTAGTGGACATTAATATGTAATGTTGTGTAGCTCTCTGGATTGCCCATTTGGAAGCGTTTATTCATTGCGACTTGGGAAAGGCTTGTTTGAAAGGTGGTTCTGCTTTATGTTTCTCTTAATTGACAGCGGCATAATTGTTTGACAGTCTTCTCCCATGTCAGAGTTTGCATGCCGCGCCATTGCCCAGTCGAGCTGGGTACTTTGAACTGATCTTTAAGACGGTGCTGGCATCATGGATTTCATACTCAAATGTTAGACTGTCACGCAGTGCTCCGGTTGATGCTAGGCTGAAATACTCATTTCTCACCCCCCCCCCGTCACCCCGACTGAGCCTTTCAAGCTGCCCAAGCCGTGTATTTCAACACTGCATGGGTGTTTACCATGGCATTGGTTTATAAACCTTTGACAGCAGGAGTGAGGTATTTCACCACGCCAGCCATCCAGAGTGTTTCAGTCGGAGCATGGAGTGAACTGCTGTTTCTTCCGTGAAACACAATCAAAACATTCAAATCTTAGGGGCTTAGAGGCACGCAAGGTTCATGCTTATCTGCCACACGGTTCTTTGCTATGCCAGTTGAGCTTTGGGCTGTGTTGACCGCCACACACTCATTTAAGAGAAAGAAGTGTGACCAACTGTATTGCTCTTAATAAGATGTACTCGATGTTAATGTTGCTTCCTGGAGGATCGTGTGCGATGGACCTTGCATGGGGTTCAGGCGGCATCCCAGGACTCTGCCTTCACTATCTTGCTAGAGGACAACACCCAAGCCCAATGGGGACAAAAGAGCCAGCCCAGATGGAGGAATTCTCCTTTCATGTTTGGAACAATACGAAAAAATAACACAGGCGTTTCCCCTGAAGGGAGAGCCATCGCAGCCGGTATTGAACTTTAGGTTCATGTTCTTCATCTGCATGCATTATTGCGGTTTATCCACCAATAGCAAGTTTCTGCCCTCTCTCCTTTCATTGAGATGGAATGTGACATTGCGCCAAACTCTACAATTGTAACTGGAGCATCTGTGAAGTATTAAAAACATACATTCAGTAAAGAAATGCTCATAGAACAACATAGTCAAGCCTTGCCCCATCTTTGTGCGTTTTGGACCTCGCTGCTTTAGGAAGAATATGGTCAAGATTTGCAACATATTTGTGCTTTTATCACCTTGCTTTTTTATGTAGAAACATTTCGTGGTCAAGCTCATCCTTCTTTTGGTGTGTCTAGGACCTTACTGGACAAACCTTCTGTTCACTTGGACGCAAAAGGGCGGCCTGAAGATCTACGTCAATGGGACGTTAAATGTCAGCGATCCGGTAGGCAACGAGTCCCTGAACGATGGCGGCACCTACACAGACCGTGTCATTGAGCCTGGCAGTAGTCAGTCCGATAGGCGCTATGTGACGGGGGCCTTCGACGAGTTTGTCATCTGGGAGAGGGCCCTGTCCCCCGAAGACATCTGGCTCTACTACAAGGCTGCAACAGGTGAGAAAAAGCACATTGTGTCACTAAAGGAATCTGAAGCATCTACCATTGACTGCTTAGATGAGGCAGGCAAAGCCACATTTGATGTCGTTTTTGTGATGTTCATGATTTACGCTTCAGTGATATGGGTGTCTGCCATCCAGGAAAGGCAGAAGTATTCTGCAATTTCCTCCTGGGCATGTGCCGCATTCCGTGCATAGATATCATATCCGATAATAGGACAATAAAATGTCGGAACCAAAACCTTCAAGCGGCATCAGTGACATTCAGGAAAGGTGTAAGGGGACCAGGATCTGGGAGAGGGCAACACCACAACAGCAGAGAAAGGTGGAGTGAACGCATGCACACTTCTAGTAACTTGATAGTGATATTCCCATGTAGCTCTAGGATATTTCATTTGAGTGCAGAGGGAAACAACCTGTAGAAGAGGCTCAGATGCCAAGCTTGAAGGGAAATAGACTTTATGTTGTCAGTAGTAATTTACTCCAAATTGCACAGGGATGTTTTGGTGCGGCTTGGCGATTTGCTTGCTGGAATATCTGGGTGAAACCCTGACACTCTTTCCTGCAAGGCTTTCCATCGCAAGGGGAAATACTTGATCTCCCCAGCCCCCTTTCTGTCAGGGCTTTGGAGAATGTTGGTAGAGCAATCGTGATTGATACTAAACAACAGTGCTCAGTTGGGGGGGAGGTGGGGGGGGCCATGTGTTTTTCATGCGTACAGTCATCGGGGGGCTCTCCAAATGTTTATGGGGCTCTTTTTAAACTCTTCTAGCAAACTGGCAGGCCCCATTACAAATAAGCCTTTGCTTCCAAAAGTTGATTGCATTAAAAAAGTTGCATTTGACTGGAGTGCTGTGCCTTCAGTGCCTTTTCTATGCAGTAAGGGAGCTTGCATACCATGTTTAGTTTGGGGACTGGTAAAACTCAAATTGCAGGCTGTCAGCTCATCACTTGTTTGGTTTAAAAAGGGAATTCTGAATTAACTGAAATCGCTGTGATAAAGGAAAACCTGCTTATTGTACCATATTAGTCATATATTGTACATAATAT
>JAABNX020000046.1:8431003-8441071 GCA_015163995.2 Mormyrus lacerda | reverse complement strand
AGAACTGTGCAAAATTATGCTTAAATGGCATAGAGCTGTAATACAATTCTTGGCTAGTGAGAACCTTATCAAATTATCTAGCTAATTTAAGAAATACATGGAATGACTGAGGTACCCCTAAAGAAAGGTTTGAGAACCAAAGTGGTGTTCATCCAGCCGTCCAGCAAGGCATAAATGACTTTTTGGGGAAGAGTTGTTATTCTTAAAATTTGAGTTATATATTAATGTTAAACTGTGTTTTTTTTTTCCCTTTTTTGAGAAAATATACATTTGCTATTCAGATAGATAGTTTAATTAAGCATTTTCTTTGGTTTTCTAACACAGTACTACACACACACACACATACACACAGATAGACACAGGCACACACAGTTTTGTAATTATATGTTTGTGGGGACTCTCTATTCATTTCTATTAGTGAAAACACTAATCCCAACATGACGACCTTAACCTCTACCCAGCTGTAACCTTAACCATAAGTATCCAAACAAAATCCAACACATTTTTATTTTTTTGAGTGCATTCACAGATCTTTGTGGGGACCTGAAAAATGGTCTCCACAATGTCAAAACAAGAGGTTTTTACTACTTTGTTGGGGACATTTGGTAGTATTCTTTCAACTAATTAATTTCCAGATCTCCGGTGACCTAGAAGCCTAAAAAAGGTGTCACCATCAGCACCGATGCACATTGCTGGCAGAGTCGCTGTCTCGCAGCACCTGTTTTCCATACACGGTCACACAGAGAAATGGCAAAGCTCTGATTTCCACATGGTGCTCACGTCTTGCACGTCTGCACGTCCCCTGACAGTTTTGGGTCCCTCAGGCCTTCTCCCTGTCCCCCACTGCTGAGCAAAGCGGGCAGCAGGAAGTACGACACCTAAGGGGCAGAATTTGCCACCCGGCAGGTTACTGGTTTGGTTCCCAGGAGACGGGCTGCTTCTCTGATGCCTCTCTGCTCAGCCATGCTCTTTAGCAGAAATAACCAGTTGTGTAACAATGATAAACATGACAGGTTATGTAATTGTTTAACTTAAGTGGCTTCGTGTCTATGATGAGCCCACAGGATGGACACGACTGGACAAAAAATTTCAAACAGACTCCATGCGAACATTAGGACACTAAGCAGAAGGGCAGCATGTACTTTTTGGATCTAATGGTCCATGGAAATATGTATCGGCAACAGTTTGATTAAATGAACAGAGTTTTGTTTAAGTTTAAGAGTGAAGTGAAGCAGAATGATGAAGTTCAATACTGCGGCATTTTAGCTCTTCAGAATTAGTCCTTCACGGGATCCTGGACTGGATAAGTGGTTGGAAGGTGGATGGATGAAGAATGTTTTTGGGGAGAAGGAGCAGCGCGTCTCAAACTGCAAAAGAAAGCATGTCAGTCTCAAGAGAGGCACCTGAGATGGACCGTTCTGCTCATCTAACACAATGTGTAGGATGCCTCAAAGGACACATAGCTACAGACACTGTGAGAATGTCATTTTTTTTTAAGCCTGCACTGACGTTCAAAGCCTGCACTCCTTTCTGTTAATGGGTCTTTGTGTCTTGGGTGAAGGATGCCAGGGGGGCAGCTGCTGCTTCTCACAGCTGTCTGAGGGAGACAGGCTGAGGTAAGTCAGACAGAAGCCTGATACACCAGGTCAGCCAGTTACATTAGAGTCTTAGTCTGTTAATGCCCCAGTTCTTCTACTGACTTGGCTGACCATTTACAGTAAACTCTCCAAACGGTTGAAACCATGTTTTGGATCATATTGTTATATCCATCCATCCATCCATCCATCTCTGAAAGGATTATCAGTCCATCGCAGGGCACATACTCACACGGGCATTCTGAAGACACCAGTTCACCCAAATAGTATGCCTGATGAATTGTGGGAGGAAACCTTAATTCCTGCTGGAAAACTTCACAAACATGAGACCCTGTAGGCTGTATCTGTATCATAATGTAATTTAATTTTACTTTAATTTAACGTACTTTATTTAAGTGTAATAACTTTGCGTAATCCTTAAAAAAATTCATTAAGGACATAGATAAACTTCTGAAGTGTGTTTATCTTAAAGTATTACTGTTTAGAAGCTCAATCTCCAATGGATTGTTAAAAGTTTTATGTCCAGGAATGGTATTAATTTTTAAAGTTATTTTAATTTTTTTGTTGTCATCTCTGGCTATAAATGCAGTCATAACAAGTATGAATCCATCCCTTTGTTTTGGCATTGACTATCCTGTTTTTCCCCAATACATTATGTGAATGTTTATTGAGAATGCCTGAAAAAGACAAGATGATGAAAGTGTTTGACATGCCTTTGACAGACCCTTGGAAGCAGGGCTGGAAATGTTCAATTCATTTTGAAAATGACACATAAAGAGGCTTGCGTATGTTTTTATTTATTGCCGTATTATGTTTTATTTTTACAGGTGACCACGCCATCACCTCCATGACGCCCAATGTACCAAAGCCTACCTCCTCTCCAGCGGATTCTCAGGTGAGTGACACATTGGCAGGTAAAAGAAGGAATTATCCAGTCATCTTCCAGTATAATGGCAGAAATCCACGTGGAGGAGATGCATGGTGTAATGCAGTATTTATACACCAACATCCCAGTTTAAAGATGACCATGATTTCTAATTAAACCTCATTACTATCCCTCAGTCATGTGTGATCAGTGGATGTTGACATCCCCCTTGTACTATTGTTAGACCTGTTCAGTGAGATCATCTGTAAAAGGTAGGGATTCGGACAGTGTCCCTCTGTGAGTTTGGTTTCCATTACACACTGGGTTGACTTCATTCATTATTGACACAATGCTTTCATCAATGAACCTGGGCTATTTCCAACTTTTTAACTCACAGTGGTAAATATAATCACAGAGGAGATTAAGCTGATTGTCTGGTCATTGCTCCATAGTATGCAGGCAAAGCTTGTGTTTCAGGGAAAAAAAATGTTACGCATAGTGGAGACACACTTAAACACATACTTGGAAACTCCCGGATAATCAGCTGATACAAAGTCACTGGAATAGATTTAATTGCCTTGCAACAAGTGGCAGAGTGAATAAAGAAGATTTATATTTATGGAATGATTGCTTTCCTACTCACTGCTCTCAGAGGAGAAAGAAAAATGGTGTATTGATTGCACACATAGAGCATCTGGACTATTTATTAAGCATTATTAAGAATCAGAGGACTGGTTCTGTTAGTCACCCTTTTTATTTTTATTTTATTTTGGCAGCTTTATTTTCTTTCTGTTTTTTCAGACACCTATTGTACAGACCCATGAGCGGTTTGCTGACCCACAAAAACGGTGAAAATGGTTAATCATTGCGGACTGTTAGGATGTCTGCCGAAATTAGTCTGGAGTGACAAGAAGGGTTAGAAAATGCTGCTGCTTGGATCTGGTTCCATCTGGTGTATTAAATAGCTGAGTTCATCTCACTTTCATTGCTCTGGACGCAAAGCATAGAGAGCTGTGGGTGGGGTGTAGCAAATAGTAGCCTCCTTTAGTGAAACTCCGTCAAAGATACCTGCTACAGCTCAATGGAAAGAAGTGAATGAAAGCCTGTTATTGGAGGCACTAAGCAAACAGGCACTGTGTGTTGTTTCGAAGACTGATATTGGGATTAAAGGCGGGAAATTTGTTTAAAAATTCTGTTGAGTGTGATATTTGGATAGTTTAACCGGTTCTAACCTCCATGCTGTCACGTTGCCCTAGATGTCCACCGACTCTTACCATCCAGTCATCACCAACTTGACAGTGGAAATGCAAAACTTCCAGTTCCCCAAGTCCATGAGTCTGCTTAACGAGTCCATACCACAAAAGACAGCCAATGGCCTCACCCAGGTAACGTGCTTGGGAACATCCCTCTGCTTTCACCAAGGCTCACTCCCTTAGAGAACTTGCTTGGTAACACTTTATTTGACGGGGCATAAGTAATATAGTATTATACTATTACTTATATATTAATTAATTAACTAGAAACTAAGTTTTAGGTACATACTGATCTCATTTTAATTCATCATTAATGATTCATGACATATGTTTTATTTCAAGCAATTACTGTATTTGTTATTATATCTGTTAATTCTGTAAACCTGTATGAACTATTGTAGGAACAAGTCATGAATAACACAAGTGAAATACTGGTCTCAGTGAAATACATGGTTCATCATTAATGAACCATGGCACATCTTTTATCTCAAGTAACAGCTATATTTGTTCATGATTAAAGTGTTACCACTTCCTTTAACATTAACCCATTTATCCCACATACCATACAGTAAAATAACAAATGTTTTGACTAAGAATGTTGGGTAACGCTTTACATTAACTACACCTTCATGATGCCTTTATAATGCATATGTTAACATATATTAACAACTTTAATATACTTTAATAACAAGCATTATATGATAATAATAAACATTATAAGAATATAATCATATAATGTCTGTTATTATTATATTTTAAAGCTGTTAAGATATTTAGGTCTCCTTACATCCTTCTTAGGAAATGTATCATGAAGGTGCACTGAATGTTTTATGAATGCATTATGCAGTTAATGTAAAACGTTGCTGAATGTTGTTTGAAGATACAATAATACAACCTGCTGGGTGTGAAATGTTTTTGATGTGCTTGACTATAAAGTTTTTTTCCCAGTTTGTAAATTTCTATGTAAAATTATTTGTGCTCCTTCTCCATTTAAACATTGTAGCAGATCCATGTTGAGTTTGTTTTTTTCACTTTCCTTGTCCTTATCTCAAAATCAGGCCTTTCTTAAAAGTGTGGAGGAGGTCCTGGTTTCACCAGGGTGGCCTGACATGGAAGAGGTATGTCATCTCTTGTGACCGCAGGCTTTGATTATTTTTGAAGAGGAACATTTTAACCTTTTCAAGATAGTGATATTCTCTTTGTTTTGCAGCAGATTTATAGCTAGCAAGACAGTGTTATCCAGATGCTTTTAATAGTCATTTTCTCTGTCAGTGGTCTGGATATCATTGCGATCTATTTATACATTAGATTAATTTTTGTTATAGCTACAGTAGTTAAAATTATGGCAAGTGTTTTAGGAGATGCTAGGGGGCGCTGTGTATAGTTCATAGACCTGTTGGTCCAATACGCAAACTAGAGTGGGTCCGCATTATGGAGGCGCAGTTTAGAAGGTAGGCAGCAACAAGATGTTCAAAATGCCTTAATTGCCTGCAATGCCAATACAGCTGGTCTGTAGTCATTAAGGCCACTTGATTTGGTAATTTTGGGAATTCAGGTAATGGTGGAAGGGCCGGACTGTGCCTCTTTGGGTAGAGTTGTTATCTCACACCTCTGTCTTTGTGGAGTTTGCATGTTCTCCCTGTGCCCTGTTGATATCTTCCAAGTACTGAATTCATCCAGTGGAGTTGGCATTTCTGCTTGAGTAAAAAATCAGCTCCACAAATGAGTAAAACTACATGCACAATCCTTTGTATTGGATTTGGAATAGTTTCCTAAATGGGCAGAGTGATTAAACTAATCTGAGACTGTTGCTGTGTTCCTGCAGCAGCTGACACCCATGGTCAGTGGACTGATAGAGACGGTGGACAAAGTGATGATCCATATGGCTTCCAACATGGAGTCCAGCCTTGAGGGGACCGTTGCTATTGGTGGAAAATCATCTGTGGCAGGTCAGCTGACTTTTTCCCACTTGCAAAGGTGCCCAGAGAGTAAAATATTATTCATAAATATTAGTACTTTAAATGTTGGGCGGTGTAACACATATTTGTTACAGTATATTTAGTAGTTATCATTTGTTACAGGTTTGCTCTTCAACTGAGTTATAGGTTTGCTGTTTTGGGTGAAGAAAAGCAGCTTTATTTTTAATGCATAATGTAGCTTTTAATGGAACATTCCATTGAAGGTTATGATCATGAGTCTTGAGTTCTCTGGCCACTGGCTATGGATAGGTGCCCTCACAATCATGTCAGTCACCTATGATTGGCAGTGGTCGGGGAGTAGTGCTGACCAGCCCCCGAAGCATGAGGAAGATAGTTGTAAAAACAGCTGATGTACATCCATCCATCCATCCATCCATCCATCCATCCACCCACTTTCTTATTCACGGATGCTAAGGTGCAAAGCAGGGAATAACCCAGGATGGGGCGCAAACCCATTGCAGGGTGCACACACACACACACACAGACACACACACACACCACTAAAAGTGATATTCATTTTTCTAAATGTTTACTCTTGTGCCAAAGTTGTGCTAATTTGGAACCTTCATTATCTGACACATTGGAGATCTCTGGATGTTGCTTGAAGACAGGCTTCAGTTCCAAAGGTTGATTAGAAACTTAAAAGAAACAAAAGCAACATCTTGAATGATATGAGGTGGTAAAATCAGATTAGAGATTCAAATTAGAGATTTTTGCTTTCGAAGCATATATAAAGCAGTAGCATTTGAAAAACAGACTTCAAAACTGCTGTTTTACACAAGAGGTGAACTTCTTCAAGCATGAGTTGCGCTAGATTTATGTATTATTTGATTGGAGTATAGACCTGCTTCCTGACTGGAATGTGGATTGTACGTCTAATCTGGCTAATAGCACACAAACAACCGGCAAATTCTTGCAGAAAGCACAGCTTTCTGTCATTGTCATGTTTACCGTGGGACTTCTGTGTCCCTGACCATCTAGTCTGAAAATCCTTCCGTTCTGTTCACTGTCAACGTCATTGTCTCCCATTCTTTAGATTATTCCCTGATGAAGATCCCACAGAACGTTAGTCTGAGCCACTACCGCTTCCCCACACAGGGGAAGAACTACATCTCTGTCCCTGGGGAGGCCTTCAGCAATAAGGGTGAGACTGCCCCTCTCCATACCCCGCCTGCTGCTCACTCATGTCCCTTTCAGCTAATGGATGTAAGCAGCACCTAATCCTTTCTCGCTAGTCTTCCTGAGTGTCTCACAGCTGATGAGATGGAATGGGTAGCTGTTTCAAAAGATAAATGCAGTTCTCTGTAGTTCCTTCCAGGCCTCTCACAGAAAATGGACTCCGTATGACCCGGCTCAGTTAGTAACCATGTGTGAAATCGACGGCCCTATTATGCCCGTGGCTAAATATCGGAAGAGGCTTTATGGCATCCAGGGGGCGTGACCTAATCTACTGAGTGTGACCGCGTGTGGCATTTTGGCAGCGGCAACGAGCGGCGTAACCTTTAAAAAACACAAAATGCTCACAGGTCTGGTGGAGAACGGGAGAGGGTGCGAGAGAGACTCTTAAAGCCTGTAAGCTTTCCCTTCATACAGGAATGCTCTCTAATAAGGCTGGGACCATTTATTTGTCTGTTTGCTATAGTTATCCTTATTAAAGTTTGTTTTAAGCTTTTTAAATCCTGTGTCTATATTTATTTTTCCCCTCTGCATTTGGGCCTGGAGCCCAGGCTCCCTCTTGTCTATCCAAATTCAGCCTTTAGTCATGCTTATGTTTGAATGGGCAGTTTTAAACGTCTATTAAAAGGGCAATATTAGAAATTAAATATAAAGGTTACCGCGGGCAGAACGTCCCTGCTGTTAAATGTGAGCCTGGACGCTGCCTACAGACAAATGCAGCTAGTATTGGTTTTCTAACTAAATTAATCACACAGAACTACCCCATGACTTTTCTTATTCCAGAGAAATTGCAAAGCCTTGATAAGATGCAGTGCTCTTTGAATGTCATATAGTAGTTTTATTTTAGAATTATGTACCTATTTGTGTATTTATTTATTTATGTAGTTATATTCAGGGGATTTGAGACTCTAGAAGCCAGTCTGGAGAGATAGCTGAAATGGAAGAAATAGGAATTGGTTGTGGTTAATGTTGGCTTCAGAGGAATTTATTGCTTTTAATTTGAACTTTGAACGGACGCCTTTGTACCGTCCCGTAACTATGAACGGAGACTGTAGACCAGTCTCTCCCAGTGTTTTGTTGGCTTACGGCGGCCACTGCGCAGGCGGGCTGTGATATCTGAGGCTGTTGTGGTTACGTGATCGTTACGGTTATTTTAACACCAGCTGTGGGCTCATCATGCTGTGAGCCCTACCGCTCCATTAGCCTCTCGTCACATGAGGGGTCGAAGCCCTGCCTCTCCCCCCTCATCTCTTTTCACTTGGGTGCAAATAACACCCCTGCAATTAAGACTCCTCTGCCAGTGTCCAGCAGCAGGTCTGTGCTAATGAAATTTCATGCAGCACCTGCGTTCCCTCCTTCCCCCATCCTTGATCAGTACTGATGAAGTATGTCAGGTATGGCTGTCGTTTTGTCTGTTTATTCACCGAGTCACATCTCAGTTTCTGTCTTTTCTTCTGATCCCTTGCCCTCCATACCTTACAGCCCAGACCACCATAGTGGGCCTGTTCTACCACACCATGCACAACTACTACAGAGAGATCAGCCCACTTCAGACCAGGTAATCGCTTGTACACTATGCAGCACTGGAATCCCCTCATCTGCTCAACAGAAGTTAATTCCACCTCAATATACTCAAATACTACAGAAATATCAACACACTCTGTAGTAAATAGTTCCCCTCACAGACAGAGCACAATTCTCCTTTGTAACCAAGGTCTGCAGTGATGTATCACTGTTGATTTTTGATGTCTGGTCACCTTGGTGACAGAGAACCAACCTCTGCTATAAAGTCAGTCATTTTTCAGTTTTTTGGCTCCCTTTGATGTGTAAATAAGCTTTATATGGTTGTCGTTTCAAATCAACCTCTCCCGGTGGATCAACTACAGATCATTCATCATTATAATCTATGAATTGACTGAGACCCCAATGTGGCTCCACAAAATGCTGTCCCTGTCTCCTGTCTCCCTATTGTGCCGACCCCTGGGTCATAAAGATTGATAAACAGCCTGTGATATGGGGCGTGTGGCTAACAACCTCACTGAAAGATGTTCTTCATTTTAGATAAAGTTCAGAAAGTCAACTTCTGTCCTCATAGGACTTCTGGTTTTTACGTCACAGGTGCCACTTTGTTGTGAGACCTGCTCTTCTGTCTTAGTCTTGAAGAACTGGAGAAATTAGGAGGCTTTGGGTAGTGCTGCAATGCTAGAGGATGATTGGGCTACTTTTGTTGCCTTAGTACATTTAAAATGCTTCAAAAGGAAATAAAACCCAATATTCTTTTGATCCCATTAGGATCAATTAACCCCTTAGGATTAAGTTAACGCTAATAGCCCCACACCTGTGTAACGACTGTGTGCCAATTCTACTGAATCCGGCAGGATCGATGGGGCTGCCGGCTTCAAAGACCACAAGATCCAAGTGACCAGCTTCCTCATCTCCTTGAATGTGGAGCCATCTCCGGCCCTGTCCATCGATCTCTTTGGCTCTCCCCTGATCAAGATCGTCCTGACACACTTTCTGGTAAGACTTCCCATGTGGGACAATAGAGATGTGGCTGGTGGTTCTGACGTTCGACCAGCTGGGAAGATCATTCTTGCGCTAGATCATCGGACTGGGTCATTGACATTACTCTGCACGGCCTGCGTCTTTTTCTCGTTCTGAGTTTTTCCCTCTGTGAAATGGATAAAGAGAACCCCTTTCTTTGTATCCAAATTTTAGCTCCAACTCATAGCGCTTGCCAGGACGAACACTGGAATTCTATTTTTAATTCCATAGACTGACACACTTTTTTCTATCTTAGAACATGTGGTTTACAGAAATAAAAGGAGTAATTATTGGCATTTGAATCATGGCCTTTCAGTTCCTTGAAAGGAGAGAATAAGTTCCTTTGTGAAAAGGATATTTTTTTGCTTTGTTGTTGCATCTGGCGTTTGTCTTCCAGACAGAGACACAAGCTGGAAGCCTGATGCTGATTAGCTAATGAGTGTGTATGGCATTGGTTAACGATGAGGTTCATGATGAATATGGCACAAATCAGAGGACCTTGGACAAATGCATAAGCCGCCAACGCAAGACATGGGCAACAGAAAGAGCGACGCCCTTACATGCTGTCAGAATGTGCTCTGAACAACCTGATTGGCTCAGTTGTGGGAAGGAACTCCACACAATGTTATTAATGGCCAAACATTTAGTCTTTCTAT
>JAABNX020000046.1:8402358-8430903 GCA_015163995.2 Mormyrus lacerda | reverse complement strand
CAGAAACCTGACCCTAAAAATCAACCTGATTGGCTCAATCGTGGGAAGAAACTCCAGACAATGTTATGAATGGCCAAACATTTAGTCTTTCTATCAGAAACCTGACCCTAAAAATCAACCTGATTGGCTCAATCGTGGGAAGAAACTCCAGACAATGTTATGAATGGCCAACCATTTAGTCTTTCTCTTGGAAACCTGACCCTAAAAATGGAATATTCAGAAGGTATGATGTGTTGTGCAGTTCTGACTGAACGTTTCCAGATTAAAAATAAGTGCTGAATAAATCTAATTAAATGTCATGCACTCAGTGCCTTTGCCTCCTAGTGGGACTTTCTGACTTCCTGTCTTGTCAGAGCTGCCATTTTGTATAACTAATTAATTGATCGCAGATAATTGAATTGATAATGTGTGGCTTTGGGTAGAAACAGTTTTCAATGTTTAGAAGATGTGACTGAACAGCTTTTGAAATATGCCTCTCACTCAAACATTCTTTATTCCACTGAAGGCAAAAGAAAGACAAGCGTTGACAGGGTCAGTCAGGCTACTTTAGATTATTGTGTCACAATCCAGTGACACTTGCTGAAACGTATAACAGCCAGCCAATTACATTTGTTTCCTTAACTAGAGTTATTTGTTTTAATGGGTCAGAAATCGAAGGCTGGATTTCTTTCCTTTTAAATTAATTTTCTGTTACTCTCAGCACTACTCAGTACTAATCCAGTTTTAGTCCAGTCTTACTTTGACCTTCTCAGAAATCTATAACGTGAGCCAGAAACTTGTATGTTACACTGTTTACATTTCCTTTTATATTGAGTGTTAAGCCTTTCCTGTGTGAAATGATGTTTGTCTATAAACAGCATGGATTTATCCTGTTGGGAGTTGGTGTTGTTTTGAAAAAATGTGGAGTTTGGAAGTATCGTCATAAATATTTTTATTGCCAGAATAGTAGAAGATATCAGGATGTGTTTTTGTGGCTGTATTACCCCCTTGCTTATGAGTTGCTAATTGGTCGGTTTCACATGTCAGATTGTGCCTTCAGTAGTTAGCACAAACCCAAGGCAGTGGTTTCCACTAACTATTAAGATGATTTGCTGTTCAGCGGATGCATCTTCCTTTATTTTGAAGATGCTCCACATCAATCAAAAACCATGTGGGTTGGTTCAGCTACCCCATCAACCCCTCTACTCCCTCGAACCCCACTTTCCATTTTGCCCTTGAGAGAGGAATGTTTACTTTGTAATTATGTGGCCTAATTTTTGTCAAGCGATTGCTGCGTTTGCTCTTACAATCAAGTTCAAGAGCTGGCCAGAGAATGTAGAATGACAAGCTCTGGACCGTCGGAGAGCCAACCAGAATTACAGGCTGCGACCTGTTCACTTGGGACCGAGAACCTGGTCCAAACAGGATCACTCAAGAGGGGTGTGAAGATACTCACAGCGAAGGTCAATATATTGCCGTCATCAGTGGAAAAAAAAAGCAAAAAACTTGACTCTAACCATTGCATGTTTCGCAAGCATTGTTTTCAACAGGTCAATAATGTTTTGGTAGAAACAAAAGACTTATCTCACACTGGCTCCTGTGGAAGCTCTCAGGGGTCCTATAGTGGCCTGGATTTATGGCAGAACCGCCACTTTGTGTGTGTTTGGTTTGGGAAGGATAGTATGTTTGATGTGTTTACATCAGAACCAAACAGAAAACCAAGCTCCGGACAGAGCGCAGGTTCTTACATGGAAACACATATGGCTGCTCACTTTATCCAGTTATGAAGAATAAGGGAAAAAGCCTGGAATTTTGGAGGGGCAGAGAATGGCGAGATGTAAAAGGGGCTCATCTCAGAGTTTTCTGTATTTGGATCCTGTTGGATATTTACAGTCTGGGAAGAAGCGTAACCTTTTGGAGGCCATCTGGAGACCTTTCCCAGTCTTTGTGGTCTCCCCTTCCACCCGCCCTGACTATCTCCTACTGTGGATCCTTGTAACTTTGCCTCCCCCCACCCCCATTTACCTCCAGTGTGATAGGAGTGATTTGCTGGGTCCACTTTGCCGTCTCAAAGGTTGTGGGCTTCAAAGCACAAATTAAGACAGTTCATTAAACTGGGGGAGGAATAGTTCTTCAGTCTGTCATGCCGTGCTTCCTGATCTCATTTATGCTGTCATGGTTACCACAGCTGGGTGGTATTAATACTGTAGAGGGCTTTTGTCATCAGGTACACGTCATGCTCTTGGGTTCCTTCCCAGCTCTCTCTTAAAGATACTGGTATCTGTGTTAGTGTGTTTACTTCGTGCTTTCATTGAAAATGATCTGCACTGTTTATGATGTTCAATTGAACAGCTAAATTAATGACTCAGGCATTACTTTCGTCAAGTGTTTAAAAGCATAGCCTCTAGCTTCTATGGCTTGAGCAAACACACCATTTTGCTTTAAGTATAGCTGCTGGTGGAAGATACGGTACCAGGATACACGTCCCTGGAAGTTGGAAAGGGAATGGATTTTTGCTTCTGTTGTGAAGCTAATAAATTTTAATCGAGATCACATGTACTTGGAAGATGCAAGTGGCTCCCTCAATACCATCGTGACCCTGCATCTCTTGGGGTGTGGGTTTTACTTTGGTTTCAGATTTGAGTGTTTGAAATTAGTAGGTTTTACAGACCTTTGCTCTTTTCTGAGGGCTGTTCTGTGGCGTTAGGAGAGACCAGCAGGCTTTGTAGGAATGGGTATAGCACAGCAGACTCAATCAGGTTTTTCTTGTAGCTCTGATAGTGAGCGTTGACATGCATGGATGCGAGCCAGTCCGGTCTGAGCCAGATTTGAGTCGGTCACTTCTGGGCCAAGTCCAGTCCACAGAGGGCTATATTTGGCTTTTGGTCGGACATGTCAACCCTTTCGATCATTTTTAACCATTCCGCGACCAGAGATGTTATTGAAGGCTATTGAAGGTTGTTATCATTTCTCCTCTCAGTGCTTTTTTAAGACACTGACCCCTGAGACCAGGACTGGGTTGGTCCGCATTGGACCTTGGTGGGGTCTCTTAAATGCCTGCTGTCCTTCTTCTACCATTGTCCCATGGTGCTGATGGGTCCTCGGTTGCGCTGTGATTTATTACTCTACTTGATTGGCAGGGGCAGGGGCTGTTGTATTGGGGTGTCAGCGGCCAGAAATCACGACGTACAGCATACAAACATAATGCTAAGCCGTTCTGACTCAAGTAAGCATCTCAGAATGAAGGAATGGAAAGAATGATTTCACAGGGAAGCCTGTGTTGTTTTGTGTTGAAAGAGAATGGATAAAAAAAAAACACAAGAGCTGACAAACTAAGAATTATTTCATGGCCTAATAAACTCTTCTAAGGGTGTATGTTTTACAGCGGGATGCTAGGATGTAAGGGAAAGCTGGGTTGTCCTTTCAAAAAACATGGTTGTTCGGTGAGATGCCTCAGAGTTTGTCCGCCACGTAGATGGTGCATAAATATTCCTCTGTATTCACTTTTCTGTTTCCAACTAAGAAAATCCATTTTTAGGCATTCCTCCGTGTTATAGGTGATGTCGGTATGGCGGCCGATAAAGTCAAGAATCAAATAATTAGTCATGTCACTCTCACTCACACGTAAATGCGCACGAACAGGTACGTTTGGTAACATTTTACATTTTAAATTAGCTAACATTTTTCCCCCTGGGTTTTAATGAGGGGGCCAAAGTTAGTATCAGTAATTTCACCACAATAATAACCTGTCTTTATTGCCAAGGGCTTTTTATAGCTCCCAAAACACACCCAAATCTCGTGGGAACGGCTCCTGCTCGCACTCCGGCGAGCGAGATGATCAGTTGCAGATGGAGGTTTGGATTTTCCTTCGCTTCCCTTGCCAGTTACTCACAATCACCCTTATTCACACCCCACCCCGCCCACAGCTCCCCGGTAACACATCCTATAGAGAAATTAGCCACCTCAACATCACTCTATCGCCACCATTAGACTTAATCGTGGCCTTCTGCCAACTGTTTCAACTGTTTCAATTTGAAAAAAATAGCGTGGCACATCTGTGGATTGAAGTTACAGTGCCCTGTTATTTCTGAAAAGTATAAACTGCTTATTAAACTCTGTATTTGTAGGTTTATATTATGAAAAAGTGAAATAAAATGACAAAATGAGTGACTTAAAAAAAACAAGCAAAATATGAAAAAAAGCATTTTTTTATTGACTTGTAAGTGCAGAAGAATGAAAGACTTTATTTTTATCATGCTACTGGACATGCATCACTGGTGCGTCTCATTCTGCTGGGACTTTGTGCCAGACAGTAGGGCTGTGTCTTGGTCCAGCTGTGAAGATCGTACAGTGTTAGCTTCTCCGGAGTGATGGGGACAGTTTGAAGTCAGAGATGTTTAGTACCCTGCGTGACTCCTTCCGTGTCTCCTTTTCCTCTCTGAGAATCTGAATTCCCTGAAGAATATGAAAATACCATTTAACACAGGTGGTGTTTGCATTTATGTTATTGGCACAGTTTAGGCATACAATGTGAATTTGATATATTACAAATACAGGATAAATCATAATTAAACTTTGCCTTTCAGTCTATATGTGCAGTGGGTGATTGAGGGATGAGGCTACTGGCAACAGGAGGTTGGTTGCAGTGCCACTTTTCCCCCGGTGGTCTAATAATGAACTGTGCCGTTCTCTTCCATAGGGTTTCCCCTGCACCCTGAGTGTTTCAGCAGTTCTCTGAATAGGGAAGGTTTGATTATAACTGGCACTTTTTCATTTTACCTACAAAATAAGCCACCAGAGCCGCGTTTATTCCTCTCACGTGTCTTCCTGCTTTGTTCATCAAATGATAGGCGCCCGTGTCGTAAATTCCTCTTCTCATCATACCCCTCCTGCAGCCCCGGTGGAGAGACAGCTTCTTGGGCCTACTAAGCTACTCCCTTGCTGCAGCTGCAAGGCTTTCTTCTGGGACGCGGTGACCTCACCCGCAGTCTGTCAGCTGGCTCCAGCCTGTCCCCATCCACCCCCCCCCCCCCACCTCTGTACACGTGTCCCTCTTCTCTATTCCTGAACCCCGTTGTTTCTCGTGGGTGTCTTTATCTCACTGATGCTGTACTTTTGTTGTGGGTAGCCTGCGTAACCCTGAAAATGGGGGCATTATGGGCTGGGGAAGGTGCCTGGGCAGCAGGCTTCCAGTGACGATACCGCAATGCACCTTCATGTTTCTGCAGCAGATTCACTGCAGGGCCCAGTTAGTTCTGGGAAATGTTTTCTGTGTGTGATATGAGGTTTCTGTCTGGGTTTGCTACTTTTCAGGATTGGTTTTTCCTTCATTCGCATGCGTCTCGCAGACCATATTCAGCCACTGACGCTGCATCACGCGGAGGATCCGGCAAGTGGGGTGTAGGACCCGTGTATCCACCCGAGCCAGAAACGGCCACGCTTCAAATTATACCCTGTCCATCTGGCGTCTTTAATTACTGTCCGCGGCGTGAGGAGCAGGGTATGAAGGGCTGCTATTTCTGTGCTGGCCTTCATATCCGCATATTTGGGAAAAGGCCGGAGTCTGATCTGGGCCTGCCGTGTTCTTCCTTTACCTTCAGAAGCTTTTAAAATGGGGTAGACCTTGGTGCCCCCTCCAGCATGTCTGGGGATGACCATGGGCAGGAGTCCAGTGTTAGGGGGTAGGTGTCAGTGATGGGGACCATGGGAGCCCTTGGGGGGGCGGGAGATCAGGCTGTTTTTCCAGTGTCCTGGCTATTTTACTTCTCCATTCTGATCCTAGAGGAGTCAATCCCAATTGGGTTCTAGAGGATTCAGTCCCAAACCCAAATCCCAATCCCCCCCCCCCTTTTCCAGGGAATCTCAACCTAAATATTGAATGGATTGTCATTCATTTGCGAGTCCCACTGGAAGGCCCACTGGGCAGGATAGATGACAGGACAGGTTGGGGGGTGAGGGAGGTCCTTTCTGTCGCTTGCTCATGATCTTGAGGCATCAGTGTTTCATGGCAAACTGTACAGAGGCCTGTGATCCTGGGGGCCGGCTGGCACACTCCCTGGCTCTGGCGAAGTCGAGGGTCATTCCTGAGGCGTGACGCGAGGCGAGTGCTAATCACCAGCACATGCCACAGATTCCCCCCCCCTAAGGCTTCAAGCCTGCCCTGAGTCAACAGAAGATGGGGGGGGGGAGGTGCTATGGAGCTGTCACATGCCTATGGAATCACATCAGATGCCCAGAGTTAATCCCTAATCCCTAAACCTGGAAGTGACATCACTTTTAAAGGTACGGAAATTGCCTGGTGCTGCAGTCACCTTCTGCAAACACACACACCTGCGGACATAATTGCTCTCTGCATGGATCCAAAAAAGCCTAAACTGAAGGGAGCCCCTTCTGAGCTGTGATTCTGGGTTTTTTTAGTAATGTAATTTTATCCTCTCTTTTGCTTGATCTCTTCAGCTGTTATTTGAAACGTTTCCAAGGTTCTGTTTTTTTTCTTTTTCCTATGGGCCCTCTGTTGTTAATAAACTCCTGGAGCGGTTTACTCTCCTCTGGCTCAAGGTAGAGGCTCCGGGAACCAGGAATCCATATCTCACAGGTTCCAACCTGTTTTTCGGTTTGGTCCCACCGGACGAGATATCCATTCAGCAGCACGCATACACGTGCTATTTGCTAAGCAACCTGGGCTTATGGTCTACCAATGTGAGAAAGAATCTATATGCCGTCTTTCGCCTGTAACCTGTAACTGGGTGGTAACAGTGGAAAACAGTGGAGTTGTTGCCAAGCAGGAGGGGGTCTGGGTGGGTGAGTGGGGGGGTGAGTGAGCTGAGGTTGGTGTTCCCCCCTTTTCCGCCGCCTGTGAAACGCTCACTATTCGCCTTGCCCATCTGTTTTAGTTTAACTACGACAAGAAAGCTCGGAGTTACTAAGCCCCAAAAGGCCTGTGTAATTTTGAATAGAGAGTCTCTCACACCTCCTTAAAGCTTAACGGGGCACATTTGCTGGGTGGATGGTGTGCATATGTGGCTTTCTTACCCCCAGGAGCCCACCTCCCACCTTGCCCAGCGCTGTCTCATGGTACTCCAGTGTTCCATGTTGCCGACGTAGAGCGGCCTCCATAATCTAATACCACTGTATGTAGGTGCTCAGGCATAAACAGGTATGGATAATCTGTCAATAAAATATTCATCGGTAGTGGAGACTATTACTGTTCTGTGTAATGGCACATTGAAGTTGCTGAAAATGATTGCTGAATTACATTCTGTAGAAACGTGTAACGTCCTTCAAAGGTAAAGATGTAACGTCCTATAGAAGTGAATGTGTAGCATGCTGTAGAAGTAGTAGTAAATATAGTAGTAGTAGTTAATGTATAACGTCTGATAGAAGTAAGTATGTAACATCCTATACATAGAAATATGTAAACTCCCATAGAAATGGAAATGTGGCATCTGATAGAAATGAATTTGTAACTTTACGGAGTAAGTCATAAATGTGCTGCGGAACCAAACGTGTAATATCCGATTCCATCTTGCTCTCTGTCACATACACAGATATACACACACACATAGGTCAGTGCAGGATTAGGGTCACAGCACTGGGTCAGCCAGTGACTGGTGTGCCTGGATCAGTTGAAGTTAAGAGCCTTGCTTAAGGGCCCGATAGTGGGCACAGAGTCTTAACCCACCGATGCAGTGAGTTAGGGGCTTAGGGTGGTCTTTCCCTTTCTGTGTGAGGGCAACCCCTCCTCACACACGCAGGCTTTTGTTCCGTCACAGTACGTTAGCAGAGATTTCTTAGCACGACTTTATCCAATTTCTTAATTAAAAATGTGGGCTTGGCTGAAGAAGGGACCGGCTTGCATGCCAGCTTTTGAAATCTGTTTTTTTTTTTTTTTTACAGAAATTGGAGTCTAGAGTTCAGAGATTTACCCTGGAACTTGCGGCAGGCTCTAATTACTCAGTCCACATTCCTTTCACCATTAGCTCAATGTCCCGCAGGACTCTGAATCAGATTGAAGGAGAGATGCGGAAAAAGTGAGTTACAGCTGAATGAAGGAAGGGCTCGCGGACAGTAGGGAGGCTCTCTCCATGGGCACAGGAGCATGCGAGTTGCCTCGCAAAGCCCAGGAAATGCCCTTTCTGCCGGAGTCTCGTTAAATCGATGACCTGCTTCAGCTGTTTATTGGCCACACGGCAGCCGTTGAGCAATTTTCCTCCTTAAAGAGAAAAATGTATGTTTTCCTCACTCTAAATTGTAGGAAAGGCTGCTTTTTTCATTCCTGATAAGCCTTGAACAAGGCCTCGGTCATCGGGGAAGATTGAGAAGCCTGGATGAAGTGGATTTGTCAGACTACCAGAAAGCTTTTCGTTCTGGCTGTGCCGCTGTTTCTTGTGTGGCGGGGAGGGGTTCTATGTGTTATAAGGTACAAGACGGAACCTGGGACACACACCGCATTGCAGCCAGTATGGTCAACTTCCTTCGATCATGAAAGCGTCACCCCTCCCCAATACAGATTGCAGCCTGTCGACCGGCTTTCGAAATATGCTTGTCTAATTAATTTGACAGCTTCGCCGTGGGGATAACCGGTGTTAAGGCTGCGCCATCTCTGAATTGTTAACAGTTGAGCAATGCTTCATGTTCCTGTGGTCAGAGCACTACATCTCACACAAAGGTGGTCTCCTTCTGGTTACGGGAGTAGCTGTCTGTTGCTGGTTTGGGGATTTTCCACACATGAACTCCACCTGGAGAATTTTGTCTGAGAGAACTTGTCAAGCGATTTATTATTACCATGAGCAAAAGATCACACTGATATAGTTATTGACAATAAAAATGAAGGTGGTCCAATTTCCTTAATTAAATCTTATGAGTGTTAATGAATTTGTGTTACTAAGCCGCAAGCACTTCTAGCAACAGGCTGACAGAAACACACTGATTACACAATGAGGCAAGTACTATTCCTGATATAATTTTTAGCTATAGTTGGATTAGACTAATAAAAGTGAAAAATGAAGTTTTCTTTTACTCCAGGTAAATCTTTTTAGGCAGAAAATGTTAGTTTGCCTCAAAAAATAAAACAAAAGAAACCCCTTTTCGTTATTAGTGTCCACAATTATTAGACAATGACAGACTAAGTGGATTTTTCTCTCTTCACCATCAACATAATAACAATAGAGCAAACTATTTTAGCCATTCAGTTTATATACGGAATCACAAACTATTAGACGTTCTATACAGCCCATTTCCCTAAGTTTAGTGTCCTGTATCACCAGCTTTCTTCTCAGTGACCAACTTGAGCCTGTTATCCATTGAACCAATGAAGTTTTTGATTTGATCCTGTCCGATATTATCTGAGGCAGCGAGCACCGCGTCCCAGACAGGAAAGTATCTACTGTTTTCTGTTTTACTCCAAGTAGAAAGTAGTCTGACCAAAGAGTCAGCATGCTCTGTTTTTAAACAGTCCATTTGTAATTGGGAAATTTAGTCTGGACTGAAACTATTGGCCAGAAGAGAATATTCAAGCAAGAAACTCTTGCCTAATAATTCTGCGCACGGTGTATTTGCTTCTCTGTCATGTGGGGGACAATCAAGTTAATGGGGGGGGGGGCATACTTAGATCTGATGCCATTTTTCCTGCTGTTGGTTATGGTGAAGAAGCAGCTGGCAACACTAAGAGGCGCATGCCCTTAGTAACCTCCGCTGGCGTTAAGAATAGATTGCTACTAATTAAGGATGTTTTAGTTTAAGGCAATTCTGAACGCTGCACCCTTGATTTTAATTTATATATTTCTTAATAGCAAGACATCTTCTGTTAATTGGTGTTTTCTGTTAATTGGTGCTATCACTGATATTTTGACATTTTTTTACTCTTCTCAGACCACGCAGCAGTACAGCCTTGCCTCAAACCACAGCAACAAGGTCTTCCTTTATTGTGCCTTCCTGGACTACAGGTAAAGGGTTCAGCTGGCATACAGTTGTTGGATCATACAATACTAGGATGATTGCAGATACTTTACTCATTATAAAATGTAATATATAATAATAACAAATCCTGGATAGTACTGGCTAAGACGCTGCATGAAAAATGCTGCTTGGCTGAGGAGTGTATGTGGGAGGAGCACAGAATCTGGTGTTTTTGATGTTTTTTTGCCACATGTGGTGCAATTTGGCATGAATAACATGCCTTTGCTCACCCCTTAGGTTATAGTCACTTCCTCTATCGATTTACATTTAATTTACATTTATTACAGGTTTTTTTTAGATAAGAGTATAATCCTGAAAATGCTAATCCAAGTACTTTCAAAAGAAGTAGGTATTTAGTCGTTGTTTGAAGACACCTAATGACGCAGCTGTTCAGGCATCTAGGGGAAGTTCATTTCCATGATATAGGTGCCAAAACAGAGAAGAGTCCAGATGCATGCCTTCCTTGCGCCTTGAGAGATGGTAGGGCTAGTTGAGCAGTGCTGGAGGATCAGCGAGAGCGTGGTGCAGTGTGGGGTGAGATAAGTTCTTTTAGGTAGGAGGGTGCTGGACCGTTTTTGGCTTTGTCGGCAAGCATCAGTGTTTTGTAATCTGATGCAAGCAGCTACAGGAAGCCAATGGAGGGAGAGTAGCAATGGTGTGGTGTGGGACACCTTGGAAAGGTTGAAACCGAGTCGAGCAGCTGCCTTCTGGATCAGTTGTAGAGGACGAGTGGCGCTCAGAGGCTAACTAACCCTCTTGCTGCTTTTTCTTTTTCTTGCCTGATCTGACGCTGTCTTGTGCCTGAACCTTGGCTGCACCATCCATCACGCCTGCACCATCCATCAGCACTAAGGAAGGCATCTGGTCCAACCAGGGCTGCGTTCGCTCGGAGGGGAACCTCTCCTACTCCGTGTGCCTGTGTAACCACCTCACCAACTTTGCTATTCTCATGCAAGTGGTGCCCTTGGAGGTAAGGCCTGTCATCGGCTTTTTACAGGCAGCTGGGTGGCAAAGGATGTCAGAAAGAAAATGGGCAGTGCTATGCTCCACAGTATGTCAAAAATGTGCAAACAATTCCAAGACCTAATCAAACGGAACTCCACAGAAACACAAACTGAGAAAAAACATGCATTGAACATTTAAAAATATAAAGAAAAATCAAAAGAAGATAATACTAATAACTGAAAGAGAAAACTATACACAGATACGCAGGTGCCTGCATTTACATGAATTTTGACACAATTATCAATTTGGTGAATGAACTGGGAAAGCAAATGCAGTCAGACCAAAATAATTACCAAATATGGATATGTATTTCATAGGACATATCCTTTGGGTTATATTGCAAACTGGTCTGGAAGGCCTTGAATGCCTGGTGGCAGAAGAAGGCATTTGTGAGTTGGAGAATTCTTTCTCTAATTCTGTGGCCTGTCAGAATTGAACTTTGTGAAGACACACATACAGTATATTAATGTCAAGAATTCTTTAATACTTTGTTTGTAGAATGAGAGGATGTGAATTTGTGATAAGATGGAAAAAGTATTCGCTCTCATGATATTTTAGGGATATTGGATATTTTTTATAGCAGGCCGGGTGTTTGATGGTTCCGTGTCTGCTAAAGCTGTAATAACTTCAAGTTTAACAGTAATATGCAAGGCTAAGGTGTAAACAAGTTATTCTTATAATTTCATTAGGTTTCATAGGTCACATACATTCTTTGGGGTTTCTGGGGGAAGCCCCACACAAACAGACTGGAGAAATTAACTCCACGATGTATTTCTCTTCATTAAATATTTGCATGCAAGTCAGTCGTATAATGAGGTTTATTTTTAATTGAATGCATAACATAAGTGTTTATTAACTGTGTAGATACCGTCTGACGCACAGCTTTTGGCATTACTATACTATGCATATACTATATGACTGATTTGGCATTAAATTGGAAAAAAAAAAAGATTTTCATTCAGACTTGTTTAGGACTTGAGACTGGTTTGACACTTTGGTTTGTTGACTTGGGACTTGACTTAGACTGTGTTGACTTGAGATTTGACTTGAGATTTGACTTGAGATTTGCATGTACTGAATTGAGACTTGACTTGGAACATAAGTGGTGAGACTTACTGTACTTGTTACTGGAAAGTCAATGACTTGTCCGCGTCTTTGACAATGGAAGGATGAAACTTCAGCAAAATCTTATACTTAAATGTACAAAACGTGTATCAGTCCACTAAAACGCATAATGAATCAGCTCAATGAATGGCGCCAATAGTAAACTTTGTCTGGTATGAGGACGTGCTTCTGGGAAGTATCCTTCTGCTACTGTCCAAAGAAACTGATTGCTGTGTAATGATATGACACACTTTACTAAATGTAAATAATACAGATTTAATTTACTTGTTTAATAATTTGCATGATGAACAATGATAGCGAGTGACAGTATTGCCTTTAAATTTGTTTTAGTTATTTCGTTTTAGTTTAGTTGCTTTAGTGAGATGGTTTGTCTGTATCTAACCAAGAAGTAAGATGTGTATTAGAAGTGTGTGATTTTATTCCATTGCGGAGTACCGTTACTCTGACATTACTCTGAATGGGTTCGGAGGGCATCCTGCATTGGAGACCTGACCCTGTTTCCCACTTGTGTCCCATTTGCCCCCACCACCTTAACAGCTGCTTTGATTCATCTCGTTAATGAAATGAACAGGCTGTTACAGGGTCTGGTCCGTACTGACAACCTAGTAAAGGATGTCTCCTGTATTTAATGTCTGCTGTAGGAACCAGATTGGCCACTAGAGGGTGCCTGTGGATTACCCACTTGTCCACAGAAGGTTGTGAACATGAGTAAATACCTTGGTTTCAGTAGCGGTTTAATGCTTAATGGTTGTGGTCAGCCATAATTGAGTGTGTTTCCTGGGGTTCTTGTGGTTTTGGTTTGAAGAAGCAAGTCTTATGTTGTCCAAACAATTCCGTTTCCGCTTTTCCCGAAGAAGTTGTGTTTGTCATTTCGTGTTTGCCTTTCTGTTGTTAGCAACAGACATGGAGGTTAAACTGTCTCACTTGCAGCTCCGGTTACCTTTTCTCCATATGACATATCTTGGCATAATGTAATGCTTGAAAAGTGGGCCAGGGGAGAAAACAGGACCAGAAGGTAGACTTGAATGAAGTTATGTTATTCATCAAGCTGAGGTGAACAGATGACCCATGTCAGAGAGGACACTTTCAGATAGAACTGGATTTGTAAGCTACCATTTAAATTAGAAGGACCTGGATTTCACTTGCGCACTGACGTCACGCTGTGTGCTGGTTGGTCAGTCTCCTACAATCATGCGTGTGTCACAAATGTTAATGTGAAACAGCTGGATGAGTCTTTAAAACAAGCAAAGATGCCAGTCAGAGCACAGGAAGAACTGAACTAATTAGCCAAGTACAGGAGCCTCTCAAGTTTAAAATAGCTTAGACACCAAAAGTCTCAAAATGCTCTTCCTGACATGGACCATCTGTTCACCCTAATCAAAGTAATTCTGGGTTGGTTCTTTTGATTGCTTGTCATCAGTATCATCGATGGTAGTGAATGGTGGTGAATGGTATGTCCGCACTGGATCGGTTTGAACGTGTTTTGAGACCCTGCTTCAGTGAGATGCACCTTTCCCCACACCCTCTTCCAGTTGCTACCCAGGTGCTTTACCTCAGCGTATCCATAAATCAGAGCCAGAAGGAGACACCTCACCCTGTACAGCATACTTCATATGGTTTATGGGAGTTCCGGCTCCCCTGGTACTGGATGCCCGCCTTGTGTGTAAGAATAGCCATCTAGCATCTTAATGGCTTCCAGCTCAGGCCCTGAGAGCTCAGCACTACCCAGAGGCTCCTCATCCCAGCAAGTTTCCAGAGATATGTGTCATTTTAGAACATAAAGGTAGGTTTTGTTTACCAAAATACTGTTGTATTAACTCATTAGGCCTGTGGCCTTACTACGAAGCGGGGTTGCTGGTTTATTGGGGTTACTTGTCGGATTTAAGGTAGTCTAGGTAAAATGTAAGTGAACGAATATCGAGTCCATTCAAACTGTGGTACCTTAAATCCGGCAATTTGCCCCGATAAGTCAGCAACCCCGCTTCGTAGTACAGGCCGCTGTTTCTTTATGGAAGCAGGACACAGTTCAACATGAGTAGATTACCATGGGGTTTGGGACTCATTTTACTTTTATTTAAGATGAAAGTTGTCTTTGAGAAGAAACATAGCTGAGACAGTTGTGGCATGATAAGTCCCAGTATGGGAAGGACTTGATTATAAAAACACACATTTCTTCATTACAGCAATGCATATAATGGATGTAAGGGTGTTCAAGGAAGTGAGCAGTTCTTTAAGAGCTGAATTTTTGGGATAATCTGCATCCACAATGCATTGTGGGAAAAGGGTTTTTTTCAGTCTTGTACGAATGTTAAAAGTCAACTTTCATATAGCACTGTATTTTATCATGACTGGATAAGATGTAATGCCAGTGAGATTCACTACTGTTATCAGCGCCATGCCTTTATTAATAATCTTGCACTTACATGCAGTTGGATTGTGATGAAAGCATTTGGTGAGCTGAAGGTGTTTCCATGGAGATGTTGTCCACCAAGCAGCTGGACTAACACCTCAAGCCTTTTTGCCAGGGGCGGGGTCAAGTTGGTGGTTGCGGGGTCAGGGGTAAGTTATGTTTCACACTTGGGTGTGCCCGCCACGTACTGAGGTTCATCCTAGGCTTCTAATGGATGTTAGGCTGGTGGGAGGGCTGGGGTGGGTGCTTACATCACAGCCATTTTCATGGGGGCTTGAAGCAATAGTATAAAGCCTTAATGAGAAGCATCAGAATGTCTCATTAGCACAGAGGCAGTGGGCAAAGCCAATGCATGCTCTGATCTTCTCATTATTTTTCTATGGTTTCATTTTTTTTGCTTGCATTTTCTGTTCCTGCTAAAGAAAACAGAAAATATGAGGCCCCAGGGCTCAGTCTGTGTTACATCTTCCCACAGGCCATTTATTTTGATAGTAGCTCTTCAGATGGGTGTAATTTAGGGTGATCATTGATCTTTCGTTTTAAATATTCACGATTATGACGCTTCCTCAATTTCCCGCTGCCTGTATGCCGCCAGAATCAGCCTTATTTATGGTGTATTAAAAATGCATTAATTGTATAATTTTTTTTATTGCACCCTTGAATGGGAGTGTTTCATAGCCGCCTGCGGTGCGAGAAGGAGAAAGCAGATGTTTTTAAAGATGCTCAGCGTAGTGATTGGGAAAGACGCCCACTTCCGGCTCCTTCTGCGTATTGTACATCGTAGCACATCAGTAAGATGGTGCCAGGATGTGTTGGGAAGCCAAACGGTTGCTTGGGGGCTGTGTTCTCCTCAGAATATCCAGGACTTCCAATGTATTCTGTGGATGCAGTAGCTGGTGGAGAGTGTGTGGGCACATTTTTGTGTTTGTGTATGTGCTGGGTTGTCTTATTTTCATGCTTCAGTTTGGTGCATTGTGTGGTTGGAGGTGGAGGTCTGCCCGTGTGTGCGCTTGTAGGAGGGTTGTGTTTGTGTTGTGTGCTTGTTGGAGTGTGTGTTTGCTGTATGTGTGTTCAGGCATGGGGTTCTGCAGGTTTTTCTGTAAGTTGAGAAAATGTCTCCATATAGATAGTAATTTGGTAAAAGAGACCCACAAAAGAAAAACTGAAGTTCTGAAAGTACTTACAAGGTTAGGAGGTTATCTTTGACTTTTTATGGGTTGACATTAATTGTAAATTACAGAAAAATGTGAAAGAATGGGACAGCCCCACAGTTAAAGCGATGTAGATATATAACGTGTGTGTGTGTGTGTGTGTGTGTGTGTGTTTGGGTGTCTACATGTGGATTTTAGATGCTGCACAACCTCCCATGGATCTGCGTTATCCCGGCACGGCGACCCCCATGCAGCCTTGCAGAGGCATTCTGGCCTCCTCGTTTGATCATGCACTTCCTCTCCCCGGATTCATAATTGACGGGTAGCTTCACCCTCCTGGAGTCTAGATGCATCTCCGCCTCTGCTGTTTACAGACAGCATGCTGTTCCTCCTAATTATACAGAGAGCACAAGTTTATGCAGTTTGACAGACTTCTCAGAATAACTTCCATTAAAAAAAGCACTGTAAACCAAACACTGTGAGTTTCTAAACAAAACTATGCTAAATATTTCTGGCAGCCTATGTGTAAAATAGCTTTGCTGTGGTTTAATACTGTTTACATTGGGTTGGGCAGAACAAAATCAGTTTGCTTTGAGGTCAGCACAGTGCTGTAATGCAAACATTTTAGAGAACAGCGGTTTTCCTTGAAGTAGGAAGACCAAAATGGTTCATATTTTGAATTTACTGTTCATATGGCAAATCGGTGTCACAGAGATCCGAGGTCTCATTATGAAGTTCTTTAGAAATATTGGGAACTTTAGCTGGGTGTGTGTATACATATTTCAAGACTACAAATAGTACAACAATTTTTATATCTTCAGAAAACATTTTAATATAAATAGCTAAAATTCAACAACTGAGCTTCGAAAGATGTAAACATTTATCACTTTGTTCACTTTTCTTTTATTTCTTACATTCAAGGTTCAAGAACATAGTCACAGCTCTGTATATCTGCTACTGTCTTCATGGGTCAAGAAATCATCATGAGAAATCTGAAAGTATTTGATATTGTACCTCTAAGACGGTTTTCAACAGGATAACCCTGCAGAAGCCAAATGTGTCTGATAATCACAGTTCCATAACCACTACACCACCTGCTGGCTAAAAATGTGATGTACCACAGCTGGGAACACTGGGGAAGCTCGGACTTCCCATTCCTTTTTTGGGGGGCATATTCTTAAAAATATCCCACAGCTGGCTGTTAAACATACTGTGTTCAGTGTGGCTGCTTAATTAATCCCCCCCCAACCTTATAAAATAGTTGCATTTCTTCGCAGCTTCCCAAAGCCTCTCGGTTTTGGGGGATCGCAGGATTACTTTAATCAGATGAAAGAGGCGTGCGGCTTCACCCTGAGTCTCCCTCAGCTTTGGTTTTCCCCGCTGTTTTGTATAAAATAGTAGGATATTTCTAAGTGTAATTATACATTGTCAGCATCTAATAAGAAGTAGATTTGAGAAGCTGGGATTTCAAGTGACTGAAATGTCATGTTTGCGTACGTGGAGTGCACACACACACACACACACGGAAAGTAAAATGCTGAAGATAAAATTAATGAAGTAGTTTACTGAGTAAAATGAAAGCAAATATATAAAAAAGTCACATAAAAAATCACCTTGGAGATGATGATGAAAAGGTAGTTAAAGTTTCAGCATTTGCTTTTCCTCTCTTTGAGGTTGTAAAAAGAGCAGTGTCAGGGGAATGTGACAATAAGCCTAACTTTAAGGAAGGATGCTCATTAATTTGAAAACAGCACCTGTTAGTTTCTTCTTTTATGGCTTTTTAAATAACACACCTACACACAAAGATTTCAGCTGTTTGTCAGACTTGACATATTTTGCCATTATAGACTGCCTGACAGTGAGAATTAGTACCCAAAGAAAAATGCAATAAAAATGTTCAAACTTGACATTGAAGTTAAAATGAAATTTTAAATAAAAATGAAAATGGAGGCAGCAAAATTTTAAATATTAATGCTGACACATAGTAATACACTGTAGAAGTGAGACCAGTTTTCAGGTGTGTATGGTGGATTCTAGCCTGGAAATGTTTGATTATACAGTAATCTGCATTACAACGTTTCGGTTAACGATGGGCCGCATATACGCCGGTAGTTCTATTCACCTTGTGATGTCCAAGTACAATGCCTTAGTCGGATTGCTGGTGATGCTGGCGTAAACTAGCCTATTGTGCTGCTAGTCGTGTAAAAGTGTACCATATACTATAATGTACAGCACACAATACTTGATAATAATCGACTGTATTACTATGTATTGTCTATGTATTTAATAAAACTTTTTATTGTTAATTAGCCTATGTAATATAGCCTGTGTAGTAGGCTATACCATCTACGTTTGTGTAAGTACACTCTGTGATATTTGCGCAATGACAAAATCGTTGTATCCCTGTCTTTAAGTGACACATGACTGCAAGCCCCTTTTTCTGGGAGGATTACTTTGATGCCTTTCCCTTCCTCTAGGTGTCACTGTGAGACAAAAAAACAAAGAGCTGCCATATCCTGACAATGTGCTGACCGCTGGTCCTGGCCAGGATCGCGAATGGTCCTGCACGCTATACGCTGGCAGGATAAGGCGCAAGGCAGAGCTGTAGTCCATCGCAGTGCAAATGAACCCTACGGGCAATTTAGGCACTCGAGTTAGCCTCCCTGCATGCTTTTGGAACGTTGGAGGAGATCAGAGTGCCTGGGGGTCGACCTACACAGCACAGGGAAAACATAAACGCTAGATGCATACAGCCCTGAGGGGTGCGAGCCCACATGCCCCCCCCCCACTGAGCCATTGTGCCAACGTAAGAACTGCCTGCTGTAAAAAACCCACACAGGCATCTCAAGAATTTTGGTGAGACATTAGAATTGCTAATTAACAAACAACTAATTAATGGGGGATGACAAGAAACAATGCTTCATATCATTGATTTATACAATGGTGTGAGCTTCTAACGAAGCAAAAAAAAAGTCACATCAGTGGGTTTAAACACGAAGATGTATGACTCAGATCTTGTGTTGAGCAGAGCGTGTTCGTTAAGGACTTTACACTCTGGGACACACTTAGTCCAGAAAGGATGGCCCGCTGTCTGGTCCTGCTGTGCGTCAAAAACCATGAAGCACAGATAAGCAGGACTTCTGTGGAGTTTCCTCCATATTTTCCCCAGCTATCCCTAATGTCAGAAGTAAGCAGTGGCTCTGCGTATGCTGAATTGGATGGTACTGCCCTGGTAATTACGCAGCCTGTTTGAGTTCCATGCCCCAGTGAGTGCATCACATTAGTCATACCTGGGCCGTAGGGCAATATTTTCACAAGGCCAGTTTAAACCTTAATTAAGATCTCTCTCAAACGGATGTGATCTGATTGGTGTCCTACAAAGTGGTTCCAGTGACGTTAATGACGTATTGAAAACTATATTTACACTTTGGATGCACATGCAGTTTGCCCTGAGTATTAACTGCTTGCTACAATTTATCCAAGGAAAGTTGAAATTTCATTTTTGAGATCAATTTCACCTGTGAACTTATCGTTTCAACTTTTCAGGAGGGCAAAATACACTGCTCAAAAACATTAAAGGAATACTTTATAATCAGAGTATAGCATCAAGTCAGTTACACTTTGGGGATATTGATCTGGTCAGTTAAGTAGCAGAGAGGGTTGTTAATTAGCTTCAGCTGCTTTGGTGTTAATGAAATTTACAACAGGTGCACTAGAGGGGCAACAATGAGACGACCCCCCAAACAGGAATGGTTTAACAGGTGGGGGCCACTGACATTTTTCTCTCCTCATCTTTTCTGACTGTTTTTTCACTAGTTTTTCATTTGGCTACGGTCAGTGTCATTACTGGTAGCATGAGGCGATACCTGGACCCTACAGAGGTTGCACAGGTAGTCCAACCCCTCCAGGATGGCGCATCAATAAGTGCCATTGCCAGAAGGTTTGCTGTGTCTCCCAGCACAGTCTCAAGGGCATGCAGAAGATTCCAGGAGACAGGCAGTTATTCTAGGAGAGCTGGACAGGGCTGTAGAAGGTCCTTAACCCATCAGCAGGACCAGCATCTGGTCCTTTGTGATCAGAGGAACAGGATGAGCAGTGCAAGAGCCCTACAGAATGACCTCCAGCAGGCTACTGATGTGACTGCCTCTGGGACCGTGGCACCATGGAGCTTGACTGGCATTTGCCATAGAATACCAGAATTGCCAGGTCTGTCACTGGCATTCTGTGCTTTTCACAGATGACAGCAGGTTCACCCTGAGCACATGTGACAGACGTGAAAGGGTCTGGAGAAGCCATGGAGAAAGAGTATGCAGGCAGTTCCTGGAGGATGAAAGAATTGATACTATCGACTGGGCTCCACGCTTGCCTGACCTAAATCCAATAGAACACCTCTGAGACATTATGTTTCGGTCCATCTGACGCCACCAGGTTGCACCCCAGACTGTCCAGGAGCTCAGTGATGCCCTGGTCCAGATCTGGGAGGAGATTCCCCCGGACAACATCAGTTGTCTGATTAGGATCCTGCCCTGATGATGTCAGGCGTGCATACAAGCGCGTGGGAACCATGCAAACAATGAGCATGATTTTGAGTTGCATTGAAATTTCAGCAAAATAGACTAGTCTGCCGTGTCATTTTTTCAGTTTGATTTTTGGGGCATCTTTGAATTCAGCACCCTGTAGGTTAATTTTCATTTCCATCAAATGATGTGGCATCTTTTCCTTCCTAATGCATTACCCAGTCCATATCAGTATAGAAATCCAGCACGAGTTTTATCCCCATTGAGATCTGATGCGTTTTCTAAATGTTCCTTTACTTCCTTTAATGCAGATAACGTAGGGTTAACATAGGTGGCTCCTACTGCAAAATGAGCAGTGACCCATTTTTATCGATATAAATGGCTGTGTTTTATCTGTATTTGTTTATTTTTAGACAGCAGAAACGTATCATGAGCATCTAGAATCTTATACGGCCACTGTGGAATAATGGATTAATAAATATTTCATAATGTGTTTAATTGGTATTATCAAACGGCAAAAAGAATTTTAACTATTCACCAGTGTTTCTTTTGTTTCTTAAGTGTTTATTTGAAATTAAATGCGCAGGAGTGATATTTTAGTAAAAAATCAACAAAATAGCCACAACAACCACAAAAAAATGGAGGCTTTACCCAATGTGATGTGAGTTGTGTGTATCTCTCTGGTATAGTTAGTGTCCATGTCGGAAAGATCATGTGAAATATATTATGGCCAGGAGGGGAATGGTGTCACTGTTAGGGCCGGCCGCAAGGCCCTTAATCCAAACGGCTCCCGATATGCTGGTTGACCCTGTTCTCTGACCTCAAGATTTCCTCCTGTGTATTTCGCTTTGGAAGACAGAGTCAGATAAATATGTAATGTAAGGGAGCAGAATTTGCTGGGTGGTGTTACATGTGCAGTCGTCCCTGGGAGCTATCAGCCACTGGTCAGGAGAACTTCCTCATCTGCTCATTTAAACGTATTCCAGTAAACGCCCAAAGGTGGGATATACAGTCCAGCAGTTCCTGCCAAAATCCCAAAGGGGATTTTTTTCTTATTTGTCGTACTCTGGAGAACCTGTAGTCACTATTTGCCTGCTTTGCAATCCAATGGACGATGAAGCTTTGTTAGTTTGTTTCGCTTGTGTTGTTGTCACACAAGAAGGAGAATGCAATAACTTAGCACAAGCCTGTACAAAGTCATTAGCCGCAGTGCAGTAGAGTCTGCATCTGTGCGTGTGCCAGTTTTATTGGCTACTCTTATGTCTGAGGCTTCCGTGGTCATTTGCACTTTGTGCTGGGGTTTGAGCCTGGCCTTGGCTGAACAGTCATATGTCCGGGGCCGTTGCTACCTCCAGTAGGTGGTAGCTGACCCTTTAGTGTGACCCCCAATACTTACTCTCACCTGCATGTGTGTCTGATGGAGAGCAAGATGGGGCTGGTAAAAGAGAAATGTCCCAGAGGCATTAGTAATGCGTCACTACTCACTGCGTGGGGCCCTCCTCGATGTAGCTGCCCTGAAATGCCTGCCCAAGTTGTAGTTTTGAAAGTGTGAGTAGAGTTTTGGGGGAGTGGGGTGCCCGCACCTAATTGGCAAGTCAACTTTAAGCAAGTCAGAAGCAAATTTTTAGGTGTTGGAACAAAGATCAACAGCGTGGAACAGGGACTCGGTCTGGTCCTTCACTGGGGAGCCGGTGACACTGAGAGATGGTGTGAATCCAGTGTCTCACTGTCGGTGTTTGTAATACATACTTACACACAGGTTTGTAATTATATCTTTAAGTGGACTCTCCATTCGTTTCTATGGGGAAAACTCTAATCCCAACATGACGGCCTTAACCCCTACCCAGCCCTAGCCTTGACCTTAGGTAACCAAACAAAATACAGTTTTACTTTTCTGATTCATAGATTTTGTGGGGACTCAAAAAATGGTCCCCACAATGTCAAAATAACAGATCTTTATAAACGTAACCCCCCCCCCACACACACACACAGAAGCAACAGACAATATTAAAATAGTCCAACATTATAGGTTCTCACCTTGTGTAAATGCCACAAGGGTCATTCATATATTGGTTTAGATTCTGTACCATAGGAGTCCTATAGCTGCGGGCCTATCCACTCACTCTTCTTTGATTTATTGCCGTTAGATTAATTTTAGCTGCGACTGTGATATATATTACAGAGCTGGCTGTTTGAATCCCGCGACCCCGACCAGGAAGATGGATGGCTGGACTTTGCTTAATTAAGGGAATTTAAAAATGTGACACAAGCTGAAAAAGGTGTACCTCTTAGGTTTCTGGTTTGTTGTAATTTATCTCGCTGTTAAGCATGTTTCTGGGTTTTGTATTGGCCTGGGTCATTAAATGCTGCAACTGCACTCTGTGAAAGAACTCAGGCAGAAGTCATGCATGGATATTTAGCTGTAAGCTCGCTAACAAGATTCCTGGAGTCATCGTCACACATCTGAGGCAGGGCGCTCTGCGACAAAGACGTTTGGCTCTGTGGTACATGCTCCGGGCCCACGGCTCATTCATCAATTCCCCAAAGTCGTGGTTTCTAGGCAGTTCATATTTCTCATCGCTTGATTGCTTCACCTTTTTGTATCATAAGAAGTGCTACTGCTACTGTGTCAATCCTTGTTTAGCTGTTTAGCTAGAAGCTTCAGAATCCAAGCTGCATTTGACTTTTTCGATTCCAGTACCAGAATATCACACTCACCGTTCTGTACTTTACGAAGACCTTCGGCACCTCAGTTTTTCTGCAGAATTTCATCACCGCCTTCTATGAGAAGCCTGTCTCCTAAAATGACATAGTTCAGGGGTTAAGTGTTCACTATCTTCTTGTTTGTTATACTGATTACATAATTATCCTGCCTTATTTTGTGCTCATTTAAGAACCTCCAGCATGATGATGGTGACTTTAAATTGCCAGGAAAGTCAAGCAAGGTAGGAGGGCGGGAACACAATTTTCTGATTGGCAGTTAAGCCTTTCACAGTTACTATTACAAAAGCAGGCACTTAGAAGATGACAACAGAAACATTCATAGCCCAGCTTGCAGAAGAAAGCTAAGCTCTTACATTTTTATCCAGAGTGAAGTACTGTTTAGAAATCAGAATTAGCCCCTCCCTCATAATTAAGGGCCCCTGCACAAAGGTGAGATCATACTGCAGATCGTGGGACTCGAACTAGCAACTTTGTTGTCCTTACCTGCTGAGCCAAACACTGACCTCTTAAGGAAGCCTGCAAATATTGCGCTGATGATTACTTTACACTATATTTTAGCTACTTTAACGTTTTTTTTTTTTCCTTAATATAGATTCATGCAGTTACAGAGATGCGTTTTACATTAACCCTCAACTTGAAAGGTGTGGTGGCAGAAGAATCAGCCGGTGGTTTGTGACAGGCAGGAATAGAATGTTTCCCATGGGGCAAAAAGGCCGACTGGTTCCCATAAACTGTGTTGTTCGATCAATTAGTCCAGTGTTTTCCAATATAGTGTGGTTTTCACTAGCAAGTCTTTCTAAGAGCAATTTTACTGTGATTTATGGGAATTTCCCAGATCCTAGACTGAGGATCAAATAACAGGGAAAAAAATTGTCCCCTAACTTCTTCAGAGGAGATGGAGCAGTACTTCAGGAGAACTGTGCCTGAGGAAAGTACAAAGAACAAATTGTATACAGTATATAGAAATGTCTCAGTGATGGAAGACAGTAACTGGTGAAGAATGGCCATGGAGTGGTATCGTTTGGATATAGATAACTGGTGGTACATTCTCATTCTCTAATCTGCTTGTAAATTAAGGCTAATTATGTATCTCAAGTTCAGAGGACACAAGGTATCAGTACATTCCATCTGCTTTATAGAGATATGATGTTATCCCTCATTTGTTTAATATTGTCATTATGTCATTTCAAGTGTCAATCCATTTTCATCCACAGCTCACAACGGCCCACCAGGTGGCACTGTCCTCAATCAGCTATATCGGCTGTTCCATTTCCATCTTCTGTTTGGCCATCACCCTGGTGACCTTCGCCATCCTCTCGTAAGTAGGTGGGCAATGGTGTTGCCAAGCATAGGATTTAGTGCCAATCATCCTCTGTTGTGTTTCTGAATGTTTTCTCCTTCTGAACAGCCACTGAGGGGTGCTGTACAGGGGCGCTTGATTTTAGAAGTAACTTTTCATAAAAACAGCACAAATGGGGTGCTTCAGTGCTTCAAACCTAATGGCCCTGGACCTCAGTCTGTGTGCCAGTATTAATGTTTTCCAAGATTCATAGCCATGTTCTGAGGGACTGTGTTTACACATTTAGAAATGCATTTTGTATTTGCTAGCACTATATCTTTTGAATAAAATTTATATATTTTGTCATACTGTGTTGTGTTTCAAATTACAATTTTATGGTGGATGCGAAGGGATGTTTTATTTCCCTAGGTGCCTGTTTTATTAACTGCAGAACACTGACTCTTTGTTGTAAGTGTAATATTTCCTTTCCATGGTGAAAGAAGGAGAGGTACCTAGGTTTGATATAACTGCTAATTTGTACGTGCTGTTTTTGACATGGTCACAGTATCTACCTTGAGTTCTTTCAAATTCTCAAAAAATGTGACATTTGAACATGAGTTGTGTTCTGATGTCAAAATTGGGGAGTGGAAACATCACAAAGTAAAAAAATCTGGAAACAGTTTTTGAACTAAGGAGTGGAGGCAAATTATGTTTTTCTGAAGGGGGGGGGGGGTGTTTACATATATTTCAAGCACCTGTAGTTGTCTCTCTGTCACCCCCTACAGATCGGTGAGCACCATTAGGAACCAGCGCTACCACATCCATGCCAACCTGTCCTTTGCCATCCTGGTGGCACAAATCCTGCTGCTTGTTAGCTTTCGCTTTGATGTGGGGACGGTAAGGACCAGCTTTACACACCTCAACACCATGACGACCCAGGATGAGATTTTCTGTAGGGAGTGATCACCTATTGACCCAGCTGGGACACCTGGGACACATTTACTGTAGCGGTGTCAGGGCTCAAGAAGACACAATTCAGCCACAGAAAACGTTAAGAGATTGCTCTATATTTTTAAACATCTGCATTTTAAAATCCTGGTTTAATCATAGTTCTGCTGGCAGAAGGCTATGCAGAGCAGTTGTTTCCAGGGTCAAAACTTCTAAGACAGCCATACACAAGATCAAGCCAGGTAAAGGGCAGAAATGACGTTCTAATGGCAGAGATGATTGCTAATTTATTGCACAGTTTCTCATGAATCGTAGGATGACAACAAGTGACCTTCAAAAGAAATGGGAAACATTAAGTGCAGGTGTGAAGTGCACTGCTAGGACAATTCGTATCAGAGGTAGAAGCAGGACTGAAGTCCCATAAAGCAAGGAAGAAGCCCTTCATTAATGAATGTGCCCACAAATTAAAAAAAATACTTCTAAAAGTACTTATATGCAGACTTAATTTGCAGAGTTTTCTGTACAGTTAGCTTATGTTGATTGTTTGTGCTTATGGTTAATATGGATGATACTGCTGCTAATCTCGTTTTGCATAGTTTCTGAACTGCTGGGTTTATTGCTGAATTCTACAAACTTGTGACCGTGTGACTATCAGAGACGTGTGGCAGCCAACAGGGCGTTAGCAAGATGTGAACTCTGGGAATGTCTTCCTAATGCTAAAACAAGCACTGAACTGACACAGTTATCACAACACGACCCTCGTGAGAAACACCTCATGTCTTTTATAAGTAGCAATAGGTTTTATAGGGACAGAATATTTTCACATTTTATCTAGTCAGTCTGAAAGAACAACCCTGTTTCTGTAGCCTGCAAGTCACAATTGTGAATTTTCAGTAACCATAAAGCCAGGTTATTAACATAAAATATGTGATTCCTGAAGTGCAGTGTGGTGAATATTGATCACACTCCTTGTAGTAGAACATCCCTCCATCCATTCCTCCATCCATCCATGTGCTAACCCTTTATCCTGGTCAGGGTCATGGTGAGGGAATGCCTGTCCCAGGCAGCATAGGGCACGTGGCCGGGGAGGGACATGAACAGAAAATGTGTGACTTATTGCTGTAGAGCTGTGCTCTCATTGTGTGTGAGTGTGATGTTCCGAGAGCCGTGGTGTGAAAGGCCCAACCGCGAGGTGAGTACTTCACAATCGCATTGCTGAACTGTTTTAAGGCACCCCAGGCAGTGACACACACACACACACACACACACACACACACAGCTCTCACAAGCTAAGAGGGTCAGTGAAGAGCCACCCAGAGACTCTGCCGTTTCCAGGGCAGCCTGCACACAGGCCGACTATCATAACGTCATTAGTCCATAAATCCTGGGCTCATATAGTGGTTCCTCACAGTCTAACTGCTTAGCCTGGGTTGCAATTCAGCAAATTATTTTTCTCCATACTAATAATGATTCCTCTTGACATACTGTAGGCTAATTGTGCTTGTTATGTGCTAATTAACAGAGAAATTAATTAAAGGTCATGGGGGGGGCTGATGCCTGTCATGGGAGGCTGAGCTTGGGAAGGCCTTTCGGAACCGAACCAGATAACCTTAGGAGTTCTGCAACTGGCCTTTGTCGGTGAACACGGAAAGGTGGTTCAACCTATTTGGTATCCACAACCAAGAAAAGGGGCACGGCTGAAAAAAAGTTTGGAGGCTCCAGTTTTTGTGCCAAGACAAGTGTATGAAGAGAAACAAGGAGCAGGTTGTGGGAAATGACACAAGTAGCTCAGCCTCCCGTGATGGATGTCGGCAGTCAGGATAACTGTCGGCTAACGGGGTCTCCTCGCCCCATCCTCTCGTCCCACAGCTCCCCTGCAGAGTGCTGGCCATCCTGCTGCACTTCTTCTTCCTCAGCGCCTTTGCCTGGATGCTGGTGGAGGGGCTGCATCTCTACAGCATGGTCATCAAAGTATTCGGCTCAGAGGGCAGCAAGAACTACTACTACTACGGGATTGGCTGGGGTGAGTGTCCCCGCCCACTGCTGAGGATGACAAGGACATATAGAGTTTATTAAAATACTGTGGGATTCATTAGCACCCCCTCCCAAATCATTGTGTCATTGCACACATGAGGATTATTTCCCCTTTATATAAATACAAATTGGTGTAATACCAAAGCAGTTTAATTTAGATTACAGGTTTTCATTTGTGCGACTTCCTTACTCACTACATTAGCCGCTGTCCATCAGATCGATTGTGGATTTTAATAAGGATAAAATCGGGCAAACTTGAAAGCGGATAATTTGAGGAAAAGCTTCTTCACGGTGGTTCTTATTACTGCAAGAAAAGCTGCTGTATCCTCTTGTTATTTTGAAGCCTATGTCTTGGGAGGGGGAAGGTAGCTTAATCTGGGGTCTTCTCTAGAAGCTGAAGAGTATTTCGTGATAATTTACTGAGAATCCATAAACATGTTACAAAGCAGTAGCAATGGCTCATTTCGATGTTGCATTTTCACCGGGGAAATGGGATGTTGATGTCGTGTTCTAATATGATGAAGAATTAACACAAGATAGGTAAAGCATGTGTGCTTGAGTAGAACAGCATAGTGCAGACATCATTGGTCTACATCATCCATCCATCCATCCATCTTCCAACCACTTCCAAACAGTACAATACCATGGTAAACTTGGAGCTTATCTGGACCTGGAGCACAGAGCCCAAGTTGCTACTCTAGTAACAGCTATGAACCAAATCAGCTGAAAAGTTCTTATCCTGTATATTTTTATTGCTATGAAAAATATGAATCGAGTATTGAACTTTGTTGCCATTTCCTGAACAGTCCAGTGGAGGGATTCTTCTCCCTTAGGGCAAAAGTCGTTCTGCCAGATGTATGTAAATGAGTAAATTTAAAAACCTGCTCCAAGGTGCAAATTATTGGGCCATTCCAGGGTCCCGGTAGTTCTGTGTAGATGAATTGCTCCCTGTCAGGATCATGGAAGGTCCCGCGGCTGAAGCGCAGTTTCAACGCCATTAGTTTTCACACGGAAAACAGGCCGCAAACTCTGCAAGGCCCTTGCTTGTGCCTTGCTGACAGAGTGGAGCAGGATGTCTTCCTTACGCTCTGGAGCAGCTCATACGTCATTATGAAAGAGCACCCAGAAAATCACCATGAGCCTGTTGTAGCCTATTAGCCTCACTGCCATGTGATGGTTTAAATTGAACCCTTCTCTTATAGATAAGGCACTATGCTTTTTTTGTGGTCGGTTCAATTTCCTCAAGCAATGGTTACATATCTCATAATATTCATGTTTCATATACGCAGATTGCATTTCAGGAAATTATGTTAAAACCTACATCAGTTTTTATTAGTATTTACAGTAAAACCGGTCTAAGTCGACACTCGCGGGACCAGCTTAAAAGTGACGACTTAGAGAATTGACGAGATACAC
>JAABNX020000046.1:8372714-8394440 GCA_015163995.2 Mormyrus lacerda | reverse complement strand
GTCAGGCAGCTGATAAAGCCAAAGCTTGACATCTCACGCGTCATTCAACCAAATTTTAGTAACACGCTACTTAACATGCTCAGTAACGATAATGGCGTTACAAGTATGGGGAAAATAATTCATTAGATTACTCCGTTACTGAAAAAATAACGCCGTTAGTAACGCCGTTATACTTAAACGCCGTTATACTTAAACGCCGTTACTCCCAACACTGAGTATCAGATATTCATTATCTCAAATGATATGATTTCTCTCAAAGGGATATTCATGTCTGAATAAGGCTGCTCTTCAACATATATTCTTTGTTGGTTGTTTGGTTTCAAGGAAACTAACTAGAGATTGGACAGTCTGTTGTCCACAGTGTTAACCTTGAAAGAAGTAAAGTGCTTTGCAGAGCACGCTTCCCTCTATGCAAAGTGACTTCTTTCTTGCTTTAGCATGGATGAGTAAACATTCACAATTAATCAAATGAAGCAGGTAGCAAAAAGCTTTTTGAAGGAAAAATGCAAAACATTTATTGGAAAGCCATTATATATATTGAAGCAAAAATAATTTAAGAGTATTTAAAAGAGAGTTTTTCTTTCTCTCCCTGGCAACCCCATGGCATGTGTGGGAAAAAGTCCAATATGCCTGCTTTCATTCTTCCAAGATGCGACTGGGTTTAGACGATAATTTTGGTTTATGCTCTTTACCATACGGTATTGGTGTAACAAGGGTACCCTACAATGTAATAAAATCTTGTTATTTTGATGTTGTGGGGACCATGTTTCATGTCCCCACAAAGATCTGTGAATGCAATCAAAAAAGCAAAAGTGCTAAAAGTGTGGTATTTTGTATGGTTGCTTATGGTTGGTTAAGGATAGGGCTGGGTAGGGGTTAAGGTTGTCATGTTGGGATTAGGGTTTTCCCCATGGAGATGAATGACTCGACAAGTCTTGACAAAAATATAATCACAAACCTGTGTGTCTGTGTGTGTATGTGTGTGTATGTCTGTGTGTGTCTGTGTGTGTCTGTCTGTGTGTGTATGTGTGTGTGTGTGTGTATATGTGCGCGTGTGTGTATGTGTGCGTGTGTCTGTATGTGTATGTGCATGTGTGTCTCTGTGTATATATGTGTCTGTGTGTGTATGTGCATCTATGTATGTGCATGTGTGTGTGTATGTGCGTCTATGTATGTGCATGTGTGTGTGTATGTGCGTCTATGTATGTGCATGTGTGTGTGTATGTGCGTCTATGTATGTGCATGTGTGTGTGTATGTGCATCTGTGTATGTGCGTATGTCTGTGTGTGTATGTGTGTCTGTGTATGTGCGTGTGTGTATGTGCATGTGTGTGTGTATGTGCGTCTGTGTATGTGCGTGTGTATGTGCATCTGTGTATGTGCGTGTGTCTGTGTGTGTATGTGCGTCTGTGTATGTGCGTGTGTGTGTGTATGTGTGTCTGTGTATGTGCGTGTGTGTGTGTATGTGCGTCTGTGTGTGTGCGTGTGTCTGTGTGTGTATGTGTGTCTGTGTATGTGCGTGTGTGTGTGTATGTGCGTCTGTGTATGTGCGTGTGTCTGTGTGTGTATGTGCGTCTGTGTATGTGCGTGTGTGTGTGTATGTGCGTCTGTGTGTGTGCGTGTGTCTGTGTGTGTATGTGCGTCTGTGTGTGTGCGTGTGTCTGTGTGTGTATGTGCGTCTGTGTATGTGCGTGTGTGTGTCCGCCTGCACTTTCTGAATTTTCAGGCTGACCGCCAAGGCTGTGGCTGTCCTCCTTCCTATCCTGGGCATCTCCTGGATCTTTGGGGTCCTGGCCATCAATGACCACTCCCTGATTTTCCAGTATCTATTTGCTGTCTTTAATTCACTCCAGGTTAGTGAACTGCCTGTTTGGTATTGAGTTCCAGTTTAAACCTGGAAACAGGATCACTGTTTTAAATACCATGGGTTTTGTTTATTAACTATGAGAATAAAGGTAAAATATCGCAACCCAATTTTAGTCCTTCATAAAGTCTGACCTACAATAGTATTAACTGTTTTAAATTGCAGTCCAGCAGTTTTTCACCCTTCATCTCATCAAAACCAATTATGTTTATATGGGTTTATGTTGATATGGGTACATATATGCAAGCATAATCATTCATAGCCCTGTCAGCTTTCAGGGTTCCTGCCTTGTTAAGGGAGCATATGCCCAAATGTTATTTTAGTTATGTTTCCCAATTTGCAGTGGAAGTTAGCATTGTATTTCATTAGTTGTGTTTGATTATAATCCATTTTAATAAATGTATTATAATCCAGTTTTGCGCCATAATAGGAAATTATTAGTTTGAGTATAATGTTGCTTGAGTTTTGAGTTTCAAAGTAAATTGCATTATAATATCTTGGGTAAACAGGTAATATAACATACTGAGGATATTACTGTACACTGATTTTAATGCAGTTCATTGTAGTAAATATTGACTTACAGTCTCATTAATAAGCCTAAGGACTCCATGAAGGTATCTGTGGGGGTGCTGGATAAATCTTAAAAACTTGCAAGCCTAAGTTCCCAATGCACATTCTCACACCACCAAACATCTCCCATTCAATGACAATTCATATGTCTCCTCAGTCATCAATTAGACCTGTCCGACTGATAACATTATAGGTGAAAATGGGAAGAATCTGTGTTTTTATTAACCACAATCTATTATCTGTCTTTTGTCTCTAGCTGTAGTTTAAAACTGAAATAAGTGCTTTCAAAATGTAAGGGAATAATTGCCTCATGAATCGTAATTACAGGAAGGTGAACGTGAATGTGTGTCTGTGTTTCTTTGTACAGGGATTCTTTATTTTCCTGTTTCATTGTCTTCTCAATTCTGAGGTAATGTTCAAGCCTTGTTTTTTGTTTCAATATTTTCTGAACATCGTAGATTGATGTTAAATGCTCAATAAAAGGCTCAATCATTTCTCATTTCTCATATATTTGTATGATTTAGATAAAAACAGAAGCAGAAAGTGGCAACAATTTTACATTCATGCATTTCTATTCTGTAAATAACTGAGCTGTGGTTTACAGTGCAGCAGCCTGAGGGAGAAGAGGTCTTGCCTTTGAATTTCTTAAAGATGGCACACATTTCTTTTCTATGTTACAGATATTTCTATATCTAGAACTTCAGGCAGTTTTATGTATTTAAATTGTACAATGAAATCCAGTTGATAGACAGGTGCTGGTTTTCTATTCTGGTATGACTTTATCCTGGCAGGTACGGGCCGCCTTCAAACACAAAACCAAAGTCTGGTCACTCACCAGCAGCTCCATCCGCAACATCAACGTGAAACCCTTCAATTCGGACATTGTAAGTATTCCTGAGGAATACACATGCTCTCATAACAGCCACAAGCCATGTCGTAATGTGTATGTCGCAGCCTGGCAAATCATGAACTGACACTAAAGATGAACAAACTGCACAACCTGAAATCCTGTCCGTAAATATCAAGCTCAGAACTGGTGCCTCGTTGGAAGTTTAGCTAAAGCTGCCTCCTTGCACCAAATCTAGGTCATTGACAGCTGTTTTCTTGTTTATTTATGTGTCTGCCTCGTAAATAAATGATCAAAAACATCACCCAAATAAGTGTAAACGTAAATTATAAAAACATGCAGCTCCATGTACCTGAGATAGCTGAATAATTTAACATTTACTGCTATTTTATTGTTTAGTTAGTACTTTCATGCCACAGTGATTTGGGCCATTTATGTTTGTGATGTTTGACTGGAACAATTCAGGATAAACCACTTTGCCAAGGTAACAGATTCAATTAGAAATATAACAAGTTTGTATCCTTAATCATCATGTTATCTGCTTCCTATATCAATGGACATGATCAACGTGTGATGCATGGCACAATCAACAATGTTAAACCTGATTAAATTGAAAAACCATATAATCAAAATTTATCATTTTGAAACTAATACAGTTATTTATTGAACTAGTAACTAGGCCCAGTAACTTTCATGAACACACAGCAGCATTAGTCTTGTAGATTTGACCTGCTTTTTATATACTTTCCGATGTCAGCATTCTTGGTTTCAGATGTTGCACGGGCGTGTTTTCCAGTGCTGATTTTGATGTGCTCAGCTATGCTCGTGTAATCCTGTGTCCCATCCTCTACTCCAGGACCTTCCGCTCAAGTTAGCTTGCTCTCTCTCCTTCTCTGTTTCCGTACCGCAATGTTGCTCCCCTTCCGAGGAAAAATAACCCCGCAGTCCTGTTTTCTGCCCTTGAATTGCCTCTCTGCAGTGCCTGAAAGCATGTGATTATGATTCTGCAGTAGTCTTGGGACTGCAGCCCTTAAGGTCTGCTGGGATATCAGGTACCCAAGCTGACATTCAGAACCAGCACTTATCTGCTAATAAGCCTTATGGTAAAGGTTTGGTAGACACAAGCATACGATAAGCATTGCAATTATATAAGTATATTTACCCCCCGTAATTTTAACTTGGGCCGCTGAGAAACTCTTTATCACCTTGACTGTCCGACAGGGGGTGCTGATAAATTGCTTTTACATTGATGATCACACCTTGTGCAGGGTCACTACTTTATTTACTAGAACCTGAATAATTTTTAGGAAATAAGTCAAAAACAGGCTTTGCAGCTTTTCATATTTTTAATTACTGTAGGGTTTTTGTCATCTGAAAATCACAATAAGTTTTTTTGGACATGGGAGTGGGGGCATGCTGTTAATTCACAACTGCCCCAGGTGCACAATTCATGTATTTGTGATATATATTTTCCTCTCAAACTGTTTCAAGATTGTCGCCATGGAAACACAGAGGAAGAGTCACCTCAATAGGTGTATCTCTGTCCACATCTTCTCCCTTCTATGAGCCTTGTTGAAAGCCAATGAAAGTCAAGAAGTTGTGCAACTGTCTCGCAATCCCAGAACTCCTCCTCCCCCCAAACATACTTACTAACACCTAAATGTATTGCTTGTTTGCTTCTCCTTTTTAGCCACTTTCACTGAGAGCCATCATGGTGCCCACTGTCCACATTCTCTGATCACTAATTCTTCAGTTTATTTACCCATAATACAGTGCTTCTCAACCAAGGCCACAGTGGGTACACATTTTCTAGCCCCTTAAGCAACTAAGAATCTCGGTGATGAATGAACTCAGTTGCTACATTAAATACAGTACTTGAGTTTGATTCTTGGGTACATTGACGATCCTGCACACACTGTTGGCTTCTAGGACCAGGGCCAAGGATGGTTGCCATAATAAGATTTCAGATTAATTAAATCCCATTCTAGTTTTCAATCAGTAACAGTATTTGCTGGCAGAGTTGTGGAGGGTAACTTGTGCTTGTTCATTCATGGTTTGTCTGTTTGTTATTTTTTGCAGATGAACGGGAACAAGGGAGGTGTGTCCCCAACCAAGATGCACACCTGGGACAAGAGCACCAACTCCGCCAACCGTATTGACCTTTCGGCAGTGTAGCGCCCACCAAGCCTAGAGGATGACGACAGCAGTCCAGTCGTGTAAAATAGACATTTTTATTTTATTTTTGACACAGCTAAACTGGCACATCACCAACGGGAATTCCACACTGGGACCAAAGCCAAGGCCAGATTTGCTCCATTCCTACAGCCTTCCCGGAATGTTCCCAGGAACATTTTTACCGAGGAGTCATTCTTTTATTTGCCTTTGAACATCTAGCTGCAGCCTGTTCACCCAGCCACCTCGCACTTTGATAAACACCAAAGCCTTTCCCGCTTCTCCCCTCTCTACTGAAATGAACAGAGCTCCTGTAACCTCTCTCAGACCTGCGGACCAACCCAGCCATCCAAAGGAAATTCACCAACCTTCCGTAACAAAGGCAGTAGATTAAGAGTACGTAATCCATACAGCGAGACTTGGAATGGAAATGATCAGCGACACTAAGCAGTGAAACACGAAACAACTTCGAAACCATTTGCCAGTTTTATTTAATATTGCGTTTAATGCAGCTACCATAAAAAGAGGTTCACCACAAACCATGTACTACTGTCATTGGTGGATAATAGTTAGTAAAGTAATAAGTTTGCTGTAAGTTAGTGAGATGAAACCACAAGAGAATAGTCTTTGGATAGCCTGTGGTGAGGAACTGGACAGGCATTGGAGTACTTCTGGTTATTGGCAGCCTGTTTCACCACTTGAGGCCGGGGGTAGTGTCAGTGTGGGGGTGTAGTATGGAATTCTTGTGGACCACAGAATGAGATGACAGGAGAGAGACAGAGAGAATAAACAGAACGGCCACATTATCCTTATACATCTCTTTATAATTATAAATATCATGCGTGATTTATATTTGCAGTCATTAATTTAGCAGATGCCTTTGTCCAAAGGCATTGTTTTTATTTTACAGATTAACATATACAAATAGACCCACACAAGCAGGGGTTAGGCAAGGCACAGTGATGTTTAATGCCTTCATATATAGCAGAGCAGTGGTAACGATTGATAAGAACAGCATACCTGTTCCCCATGCCGCACTGTGCTGGGTTATCTGGTATTACTGTACCATCTGTTCTAGGGATCCTCAATCATCACAGCTCATTTTGTAAGATTCAAATGAAACCAAAGGATGGCGAGTTGCTTTAGTGAGCATTTGGTAGGTGGGAAGTTATGAAGATTGTGTGGCTTGTTGTTTGTGAAGAACTGGTTTCTCTTTCCTGGTAAAATTCTTGTGCTAAGACGACCGTATCACTTACATTGTTTGCAATATTTAAATGAATGTATACTACCTGTTCAGTGTCATTACTCCCAGGTTATAAAAGCTTCTAAACATTCACAAGGGCTACTGAGGTCAGAAGAAATGAGGTTACAATATTGCACCTCATCACAAATTAATGCAAAAATCCTTGCTGTCATCCTTTGCCACTGGCACTGTGAATAAGACACCATTGGACCTTTTGACCAATGATGAAAGAACAACAGTTTGTGTTTCTCACATATAGTCCAATAATAATTCACATTTGTATTTTATATCATCTTACATGACATTAACTTATCTCTCTGTTGAGGTATTGTCACAGATTACTAACTTTTATGAGATAGTGACGATCTTGATAGAGTTTTGGAGAAAAATCATTAACATTTGTTGCTGTTACTTTGAAGGGAATTACCTTTGGTGATTTTATTTAAATTTAAAAAATGACAAAAATGCTTGGCCACCTCATATCCGTGCTGTACTTAAGCAATAATATTTTTGCATGGGAAGTGTACTGCTTCTTTAACAGGATTCTTGGCAATAGTACATCTTCTAGAACGTATTTGACTTATGGATAATGGTACAGTACAAAACCAGGTATGAACCTTCAGTCTAAAGTGGGTTTGTAACATTGGCGTTTATTAGGTATTTATAGTGGTTTGTGGGGGGGTAATGTGTACTACCATTTCCCGGCTTGCACAATGCATTCTGGGAATCGAGCCTTTCCCTGATTATTTTGGTGGGAACACAGTGGATGGAAGGTCCCAGGCCTTATTTTTGTTGCTGTTCCCATGATGTCCTACAGTTTTTAGTACTGGATAAAAACATGAGGATAAAAGAAAACTAATCAGTTTAGTATAGAAGAATGACACATTTTCTGAGCTCACCGACAAGACTTGTGTTATGCAAAGCAAAAATGAAATGTATTAATATAAGAAGAAAAAAAAAAGTTTTCTGTGAAGAGTCACTGAGAGCCTGTGAGGTGTTTTCCTAAGAGTGAAGGGTCCTTCAACAGGGGGAGCATCTAACATTCCCAGTTATTGCTGAACATTAATGCCAATATTGTATCATATGGTATTTAGGCATGCAGTATACGGAATTGTTGACGTTTCACACAATGTCTTTAACTTTGATTCATATTTGGTCTACTAGTATGTTTTCATGTGGCTTTACTATAAAAGTCATCTTTGTATTTATGTATCAGCACCAGCTCAGACGGATTTGGGTCCAACATTGCCTATAACATAATGAAGTTCACTGTGAGATGGCAAAGGGTTTATTTTTTTGTTGTAGGTTTAGACTTCATTGTTTTGACACTGTATCTTTTTTTTTCTCAAACAGGATTTACTGTATGAAATACCTTTGTATGACTGAATTTTTCCTCAATTTTTCGAAAGTGAAAATGTGTCCACTTGTTCAAGCTTGGTCTCTGCATTATCTATTGAATAAAGGACAAATTCCTCAAATAATTACATTTTTTTCCAATTAATTTTTTAATTATATATTTTCATACTTTACCTTATTATAACTTTGTTACATTTTCAGCTATGGAAACAAGGGTGTAGGTTTGGTTTCAACATTGGTAGGGACTAAATCAGCCCCGGACCCCCCCCCCCCCAAAAAAAAACACACAGATTTCCCACGATATTAGTAGATACTTCTCCCTACTCTCCATGCCCAAATATACACCCTTGTGCAAAACTGTACATGAAACACATGAACATTTTCCATCTTTAAACAGATGGCAAGGTAAGATACTATATTGTTTCCTGGCTATACATAATTAACTTAATCATGCAGACTAATGTTTGTTTTGTTGAAAGCATTTAATGTAATGTGATAGCACTTTAATAGTTAAACATCTTCCATATTACATTTGCATGAAATTCCTGTAAATATGACAGTGGGAAGAAAAAAGTGAGCAAAAACTCGGAGCAGCTAATACTCCATAATACAGCTGTTTGTTTTCGCTGACTATAGGAAAGATCTGCAGCTGTATTCTTGTGTACACTTAAGTGGCAAGTGAATGAGTCTCCATGTGTTAGTGTGAGGGCTCTGCGATTATCGCAGTGTATAATGTTGAGAGCCTTGCTGTTTTAAAACCTTTCATCTCGACATCTCACCTGGCTTGTTAAGCAACCTGTTACGGTTGGATTGAGAAGCTATACTGTAAACAACTTTGGATGGTGTAACTTCATGCAGATACTGGTAGGTCTCACCTATGGTTAAGTGCTCTTGCAAGGACAAGCTGACTGCATCGGGTTCTGCGCTCCTGTTTTAATAAGAAATTGAACTACTTTTTCCAGACAACAAAACCATAAGGGGAAAAAATGCAAAAAAATGGGTTAATGGCTATTTCAGAACAGAAATCGTCTGTGTTGTCTGCAACTTATTTATTTGGTTTGTTGTGCTACTGATATTCTTTACTCCATTCCTATTTGCATGCCCTATGGATGTGTCCATGTAAGAACACTTTAATTGTTAGCATTTCATTTTTTAAAAAACTGCTTGAGGTCTTGGTTTTCAGATCTTTGATTATATATTTTTTTTCAGTATGTGTTTTGTCTTCTTGCAGTGTAGCTTTGCAGGCATGGGATGGTGTTCTTCCTCCTCAATGCCAGCCGCTGTTAGCATAGTGATGCAGATAAATGGATTCGTTAGGGGCATTGGGCTGAAGGACCATGGCAACGCTGAGACATTCCGGCGCCGTCGTCACCTGCTAAACTCTATTTGTATAATATCTAAAGGGCCGACACAGAGATGCATGCAAAATAAGGGGAAGGCGGCGACATCAGGGAGACGGCTGTGAGACAGATTACAGCAAGGAGAGTGTCTGATGAATAGGAGGTGACAGCTTGCCACCGAGGGTCAGCGATGGACCCTCACCTCCAGCTCGCTGTTTCATGTTCACTTTGCGTCCCTGGCGGTAAGGGCAAATGGTGGGGAACCAGTTCTCAGAAGTCTGCAGAGGCCTCGAGAAGGTGGCTGACCCAGGTGAGACCGATGCGTGGTGTTTGCAAAGGAAATAGTTGTGTGACGTATCACTTTGTACCTATAAAAATGTACCACTAAGATATATTCTCTGGGAGCATGGTGATGTAATGGAAACGGTTTGAAAGGCCTGCATCTAGCCTTCATTAAAATCTCATTTTGTTAAGAAAAACTGCACAATACAGCCCTGCCAAATAAACACAAAAGTATTAATAAGATAATGTAAGATTATGTCTATGGTAACCTGGCTACTGATTTCCAGGTTTCAGTTATCTCTGGCAGTGTCCTGAAATGTTTTAAATCAGTAACAATATGTGCTTTCATTGTTCTGTCATCCTTACAGTGGTATAAAAAGCATGATTTTCATTGCTCTGTCATCCCTAAATACATGATATATTTTCGTTGGCTTCTTGAGAATTAGGCTAAAATGTCAAAATACCACTTGTTTGTTCGTTTACAGTTGTACAGTACTGAATAATAATGTACTTTATTATTACTGTGTTTAATATTGGTCACATGTTACTGTGCGTAATTTATCATTTACCATATATAAGTACACGAAAATCACACACATAGGTATGTGTGTGTGTGTGTGTGTGTGTGTATGTGTGTGTGTGTCTGTATGATATATGATCTGGAGTCTGCAGTTGGTTTGCTGTTATCCACAGTTTCAGCTATCTGCCGTAGATCTTGGAATGCATTATCTGTGGATATGGGTTACCACTGTACTCATAAAAAGTTGTATCCCTTTATCAATTCAATTTATTTTTATATAGTGCCTTTCACATCAGAGTTGCCCCATGGCACTTGACAAGGACAATCCATAATTACATCATTTATATAGAACGATACATGAAACAGATAAAAGGGGAAGATGGACAATAATAGAAGACAATAGAGGACAGGAACCAAAAACTCTAAAGTAGTGAGGAGAAGAACCTCTGGGGGTCCAATGTCAACTGGCTGCCCAACTTCTCTGGGCAGGGTAGCATTATAGAGAACAGACAGAATGGGCCTGCTTGCAAAAAGCAAGGCGTCATAATCAAAGTCAGCAATGAGTCATTTCTCCAAGTGGGTCTGTGTGAGTCGGCAGATCGTGTGCCGCACCCTTAATGTTACAGTTAGGTGAATAAATTGACCTGTTTGTTTGGAGGATGCCTAATTATGGGTAGACTTAATAAGGTAATTAATTACTTATTAGGTAATTAATTGCTCATTACGTTTAGGAGATAGTTGTTTCCCAGGACAGATTGCAGAAAAGTCTGAGCATCTTTTAAAGGTGTGGGAGTCCCAAAGTGCCTCTGTAGGGGGAGGGAAGCAGGAGAACCGGCCATGTTCAGCTATCAGATATCGGGGGGGGGGGGGGCATTTATCCCGCTGCCATGTGTTTGAAAATGTTTTGTTTGCTCCTCGACGAGAGCACAGCACTTTAGGCCAGTAGGAGCCCCAGCCATCTGGGCCCTTAGCTGGGCTGTACCACTGCGGCGCTGCCTTGGTTGTACAGCACCAGAGTACAGTGTATAGATTTAGCAAGCAAAAGGCACAATCACATGGGGGGGTTCCTGGGTAGGTTTTTTAAAATCTGTTTCATCTCACTGATGGCAACAAAGCTGTCAGGCTTTCTGATCTGTTACAGCTTGTCAGGGTAATTATGATAATTAGTCTTTTTTGTATTTTATCATATTTAAGAAAAATTTGAAAGAAGAAATTGGGTGTAACTTTTTAAGTTTCTTGCCTTATTATTGTCTTGTTCTTTGACAAAACAATCAAAAATGATTCTGGGTCACATATACAATCTGTAATGGTGCTTTTAAAACTTAGCACACTGGTTGTTTTCTTTGCACACTACATGACTGCAGCGGGGTTGGGCTTAGGATCAGGGTTAGGGTTAAGCTGCCAGTGCTGATTAGAGGAAAACTGCATTCTTTACTGCTGGCAGATCCCTGAGAGAATGCAGAATGATGTCACATATAATCACCCAATTAGGTGTAGTTTTGAAGATCCACATCCCTAAATTGCCTGCAAAGTGTACACTGAGATAGATGGGCATTCAATCCAGGAAGTCCACTGCCTCATGCCATGTGTTTGCTGGGATAGGCTCCAGACTCCTGTACTGGACAATGCGGGGATACAGTAACCCTCCTAGTATACCACATACTTTGAATGTCATTTAAAAAGTCTCCATTCTAAAAATTTCAATTGAGTTCAAGTTATCAAAGAACACATGTCAAAGGCAACCCGACTGCTTTCTGGCATTATCATCTTATCAGTTTTGTTAAAACAAAATCAATTATAATCTTACAGCACTAAATGCATTAAGGTATAAAATTTGCACTGATCGAATTAGTTCTGATGTACTGTAGAAGACTGTGCCCCCAACAAGCTCTCCTGCAGAAAAAAGGGCAGGTTTATTGGACTAAAATGAATTGAAAGAATAGATTGGTGGTATAAGACTGTTTTGCAATAGATTATATGTGTGACCACTCCAATGGAATTCAATTTCATCTTGTTAAACGCTCAAAAATGATTTCAATCAAGTTACTGGACAGTCTCCCTCCCTCACCCCACATCCCGGTCATGAATATAAATGATCTTGATTGCTTTGCTGAACACTTAAAGGCTATTTAACCATATAATAAAAGTGTGACTAAAGTATTGGGGGAACTGGAATGGACCATTAGTACTGCCCTCTCACACCTCCAAGGTCGGGGTATGAATCCTGCTCCAGTTGGGGGGGGGGGGTTGCATCTTCTCCCACGATATATATGTTCCCCCCAGCTACTCCAGTTTCCTCCCAGTCTAAACACACAACACTGCTGCAGTCCTAATCCCGCCGAAGGACTAGCATTCTGTCCAAAGTATTCCCCTGTCTTTTGCGCTGTGCCGCTTGGAATTAAATCTGAAAGTGCAACAGAGTTTTTGACATTTGCCAGTCAGAGTATTTGTGCTTTGTATGTTTCTGGTAATATCAAATAAACTGATAAGAATACAGGGGGAAGGTGCTTAAATCTGGAGCTTGGAAAGATGAATTTTCAAATGCGAACCTTTGGGGTTCATATTTCATCTACTGTGTTTCTCTTTGTTTGTCCCACTGGCCACAGATGCGTAATTCAGTCAACAGGCAGAACTTATTTAGCACCAACAGGTAGCTGCAGATTATACGGACTGGTGTAGATAAGATTGTTTATATTACCACTGGAAATTGGACAATAGGATTAAGAAAATATCTCAGAAGCAAACTATGAAAACACTTTAATTGATGACAGAATTTTTAATAAATTGCTATTTCATCAGAATGGTATGGAACGGTTCATTACATTGTTTGTATGTGCAGAAAGTTATATTTTGGATTTTTTTTTTCAAATTCATGGCAAAGAGGTAGCTGTATATTTCTTACGAAGTTTACCTGTATTTCCACTTATATTGTTATTGCATCTTAGCAGTGAGCCAGTGAAAATTCTATCTATAACATCTAAATTCTTTACTACAAGATGAAAGCTATGTAGAAGCTAGTACTATCACACTATGGAATCAACGGCACTTATCAAAAAGAGATAAAAATTCATTTTAGATAAGGCAATATGCACATAGGATCATATACAGAAAATGTGTCTTTCTGTTCTGAGGCAATAATGTTATATATCTGCCATATATATGCAGGATATATGCACACATATACAAAACCGAGTGTTGCCCGTGAAATGTCACGATTAAATCTCAGAACCTCAGCAACCCTTCAAAATATATAGTATCAGTAGCAGAGCCACACAGAGGCTTCTCAGAGGGGCAAGTACTTTGCAAAGGGGCACTCAGAAGCTCAAAAGGAGCCACTTTCAGTTGTTTTAGCAAAATGTAGGTGCTTAGGCAAGCGACACTGTTATGGGACGAGGAGGTTTCAAAGACAAAGGTGTAGAGCTCCTTGAGGGACCGGATTTATTAAGAGAACGTAGGAGCACCAGAAAAAGGTCACAGCCCATTGACATGTCATCACATTCCTGTGTTTCCATTGCAGAAAAGCACACAGGCGCCACTCATCAGAGGTCCAGAGAGTACAAATCCAAACCAGGATTTTGTTTCAACCAGCCAGCTGAGTATAAGGAGTCATAGTCACAGAGTACTCAACTGGCTGGTTGAATAAAAATCTTGGCCTCTGGATTTGTACTTTCTTGGCCTAAAATCTCCACCTCTGCCACTCACCCCTCTTCTCCTTCCTCATGATGTCTTCCCAGCAAGGGAAAGCTGCTCCACTGCCTGGCTTGTCATTCATAGTTTGCCAGTTATGTACCATTGACACTTCTGTTAACTAGGATTCTGATGGATACCGCAGGACTCTGTGGTATTGATCGCCCCCTAATGGTCCACGGTGGATTCGCAACAGAAAAATAGAAGAATATATGCTATCACAGTTTGCAGACTGTGGTATGTGATAACTATAATCATTCACAGTCAATTATAATATGAACATAATATTGTATTTTGCTTCATGGTGGTTTTCTGCTCTCTGAACAGAAATAATGATCCTAAAACTGGATGTAGCTGGAATGTGTCTCTGCACTTGGAGGCATAGATTTAACTGATGGTTAGGGATGCACACAATGAACACTGATTTTCCATGAATATTAACAACGTGTATTAGCATTATATTCCTCCGGAAATGATATACTACCGGGGTTATGTTTTGCTGGGACAAAGAGTGTGATGTAGGGAGGGCGGTGTCATTTGTCATGTCTACTATCCGTGAGGGATGGTTGCCTGTTTTGCTTCCAAAAATAATGCGTTTATCAAAATTCATAGATTGTTGCATATGATAAAAATGTTCATTTTATTATTGATTTGGAGGAATTTGGATTGAGGATCTGAATATGCAGATATATATAGTAAAAAATGATAAACTTGGGTAATAAAGTGTTGCTGGATCACAATAGAAAATGACTTTGTATTTGGCTGAACTGGAAGCCTTATAGAGATACCAGTGGATACTAAAGAGGAAGATTATACTTAAAGTTAAAAAAACTAGCCTTTAAGTGTTGCTTACAGGTAAACATTGACAATTCAAAATTTCATCAAAAGGTGAAGATCCAGATGAGTGCTGCTGACAGGAGCTACGAGTTTCTGCTCTAGATGCAAAAGACACTTCTGTGGTACTAATTTAGTCTCAACTGTCATGTCTGTCAGCGAAGAACCAGAAGACAATTTTGACACCGACTTTTGAGGTTCTGCTAACATTTTTATTTTAAAAACATATATGACACATAAGTTATCGAGTGCAAAAAAATATTCTACTTTTGTTAACACAGAAGTTGTTGGTGATTGTTGTCACGTTGTGGGACATTTACAGAGAAGACCGCCACATACAAGACAAATCCTGATTTGTAAATTATTTGCCATAGGCCTGGTGTCAAGCCCTGCATTCCTGCACCCTTGTTCTTTCCAGGTTACTAATTTGTCTTACCTCTCATTCCAGCCCTTGTGTGATTGATACCAGATGCCTCTCATTTTCTCCTCATTAGTGGTGTATAAGAGAGCCTAACAGTCCTGTGCTCCCCAGTGAGTGCTACAGTGGTTTCCCTATTTGCCAGTTTTGTCTTGTCTCTGACCGCACACAGTCAGCGTTTGTTTATCCTGTTCCTCTTCCTTAATAAACCAGCCCTTATGGTTTGGCCTCACGCTGCTCCTGCCCCTATCATTGTTGGAACGTGACACGCAGAGTGAATGTCAATACCAAGAACGCAAAGACTGTACTTGTGGTCTTGACAAGACCGACATTACTAACTTGGCTTCCAAGAATGAACTTGGGCTGCATTGAATCATGGGATTGGTTTCCTTTGGTGAGGATGAAATCAATGTATCCTTCATATCTGGGATGGGGCAAGAATGACATCCGGGGATTTTTACTGTCCTTTGTACTTGTGTTCTTGCTATTGGAATTGGCTAAAAGGGATACGCAAGAACACAAGTACGGTCAAGCACACATACGGAAATTCACCCATGGTCATTCTCCATGGGCATGCCCACCTCCAGATGGTTTCAATTAATACTCATTCACACCTGCAGTTACTCTGCCCTTTAACCCATTTAAGCTCATTTATAAATAGTTCTTTCATCAAAATGTCATCATTTAGTTTAGAATAATTATTAATTTTTTTTTACTAAGAATATAGTTCATTAAATTACCTAAACCACAGTAGATATCATTTGTTAATAAGAATGATTTAGTGCAACATGTTTCCATGTTTTTAGACATAAAGGCTGGAACATTATCTATATGTGAGGCAGTGCCTGAATTTCTTCCAGTATAATTTCCATAAAAACACTATTATGAAACAGGGCAGCATGGTGGTGTTGAGCCCAAAGTCTTCATTACTGGTTTTGGATTGCCATAACCCCAGCTGGTATAACAGTTAAACTATATTTATTATGACAATCCTACTGTTTTTGAAAAAAACGTACACGAAAGATTAAATTGAACGAGATCTTTCATTTATTTCTGCAGGGCTGCACAGCTGGGATTTAGTTGCTATTTAGTTACTTTGAAGATGCTTCACTCCGAAGCTCAGTCATATACAGGGCAACAAATAATGAAAAGATTCCTAATCCCAGAAGCACAGGGGTCTTGAAATTTGTATTCACAAATGATAGCACTATTTAGTGCGGAACAGCACATTATTGCTCAGCCTGAAAACGAAAATGTTAACCCCCGTTTGTCAGTTGCCATTATGCTTCTGTGAATGACTTATAAAGATTTTTTAATGACAACTGTTGCTGTTTCCCCTAAAAGAATCCATTCACCAGAGCTGAAAGCTGAGTAATAGGTGTTGAATGTGGGGTTCGGTAGGTGTGGGGGTGGTACTTGAGGGGCGGGGGGCTGGGGGATATTTTATGCCCCCCCTCCCCCCACATCCCTCTCAATTTGAAAACTGAGTTCAGTCTATTTCTCTTCCAGGATTTCAGCAGCTGCAGTTTAAATAAATGGGAGAGGGTTGGGGGTTAGGGTGCTTCTGTAGATAAGGAACCGATTGAGGGGGGGTGCAATACAAAAAAGGCGAACGGTTCGAAAGGTCGTCCCTAAAAAAACCGACAGCACACGACAGATAACGAGCAAAAGCAATCAATATGTCAGCCTTTGTATTACTAAGCCTTACGACTCTTCTTGTCTTTAATTTTAGTTGATGTACACATGCAGCTAACGAAAAGGTACCAAAGAAAATCCCATCGCTGTCTTAGTTTTATAGACACACAGATCAATGTCAGAATTGTACAGCTGAATCAACTAGCCATGTTATAGTACGTGGAGAGCCGCAGGTACAGAGACACATAGCTAAGCACTGTTCACCAAGTTGCACCACAGGAAGGTAATATTTACTGTAAAACTTGTGTAGAAGGACAGCAAAAAATTGGGGAGTTGGTGATGGGTTGTGTGGTCTGCCATGTTCGGGCTGGTAGCCAGATCTGGAGAGACACGGACAATCAACCCTATAGGTGACATATGTCACCACCTAGGGCGCAACTTCTGAGGGGGGCACTGACTTGCAGAAGGCATCCTAACTGGCTGCTTCCCACCACCTGGTAGCTGTAGGGCCGATCACCAGAAAACCTTGCAGAGAGTGGTGAATTCAGCGCAGTTAATTGTGGAGCGCTACCTGCCTGACATCCAGGATATTGTTGCCTCCGGAAGACCAAGTCCATCATCAGGGACCTAAACTATCCCAGCCACAAACTGTTTTCACTCCTGTTGTCAGGGAAACGGTACTTGAGACCTGGAGCATAGACAAACGGGATCCGCAGCAGCATCTACTCTCCGGCAGTGAGGCTACTCTATAGCTGATCAGCCTGTTAGCAAGGAGAATTTGCAAATTTGCACATTTCAATTTTCTTTATCTTTTTTTATTGTTCTTCTTAGATGAGTAATGGGAGAGATACATTTTTGGTAGAATTACCTGAATGTCTGGTCCTTTCATATTAGCAGTTTCAGTATTGTACAAACATGTTTTTAACCAGCCCTGAACAACGGGTAATTTTTAATGACTGGTGTTAGAAATATATGGTACCAACCACAAATCATGAAGGTACTCGTCCCTGATTCCTCTTGATTCCTCTTGCAACAGATATTTCACTTTGATCAGGGCAGAGAGGCTGGTGTTTATAAATTGGGGGTGTAAATAGAGGGTAACAGCAGAGGAGGCCCCTGAGCTGGGGGCTGGTGAGCTGAGGTGCTGGGTAGGTCCAGGGTATAGATGCTAGGGACGTCGATGAAGACTTCTAAATGGGCTGAAGTCCTCAGATCCATGTGATACGAAAGAAAAATTGTGCATAGAACAGTTTCCCAAGCAGGTCCTCATGGACCCGCAGATACTTCACGTTTTTGCTCCCTCCCAGCTCCCAGCTCCCAGCCAGACAGTCCATACTTTTGCTCCCTCTCAACCCCCAGCAAAAACATGGGCTGTCTGTGGGTCCCCGAGGACCAGATTGGGAAACACTGGCTTAGAAGGTGGAATGTGGGCTGTTGTTTTCCCTGGTGTTCAGTTTCTGTCAGGTTCCCCTCCTGAGTGGAGTGTGCTGGTGCGATTGGTGAGCCTCTGCTCCTGGGAATGCTGCCTTTCATGCTCCGCTGCCTTTCCCCATGCTCGAGTATCTTGCCTAATGAGTGACATCCAGCTGCAGGAGTGGGGCATGCAGCTGGCTGCCCACCACCTTGGTGCTGAGCCCCGATAGGTGGTCGCTGTCCTTGGTGCTGTAGCCCCTGCAGGGCTACCTATCAGGCACCCGAGGAGGCAGGAGGGCTCCAAGAAAATGAGATATAAAAAACCAGACATTAAAGCCCCAAACCAAACTTTACATTACAGAGTGACGAGCAACAAAATGTCATTTAAGAATCAGTTAATCCTCTGTTCTACCATTAGTGTTTGTATTCTTGATTTTTCGTTTCTGATCAACAAGCGTCCATATGCAATGAAAGTGAGATCTCAGTTAAAACTGTTACTCTGGTATTATGAATTCATATGTTTCACTTCGTCCTAAACTAATTAGCTCTCCTGTTTAACAAACTCGCAGAACTTAAAACGCCTTGCACAAATCCCACAATGACAAAGTAAACCTTTTTTTGCATGCCAATTTAAAGAATTCATGATAACATAACAATTAGGAATTAAAAATGTTACATTTCCTGATATTTCTCAGAGTCACCATCCAGCTGCATGGTGGGGGGGGGGGTCTTACTGGTAAACTGCACACTCCTTGGCTGCAGGCATCTGCAGTGTCTGACAGGTGGAAGATGCAGCAATTCATGCACCCCTGCTGAGATTCCGATTGCTCTCCCTGATTTTTATTGCAGATCCGCTGAACAGCATGGGATCTGCCCACGTAATAAATGGCAGTGGTTTCCCATCTACTCATCTGGAAATTTGTATGAGGAGTGCGTTCTTCTGGTGTAGAATAAATGTATTCATGACTGTGCTTGGAGAATCTGCAAATCTGCACAGTCAGCAAGTAAGATCTAAGGGACCACATTGTATTTTACTACCACACTCTTGATACAAATTTAAATGTTTTTAAAAGTTCTGTCACTTGAGGAATAACACCCCCCACAGTAACATACACACAATTTCTTCTGCAGTTTAAATTTAAACATTTATATATTTACATATTATACAGATGCTTTTGTCCAAAGCGATATGCAAACATTACAAACAAGGAGTCAAATAGGAATAAGAGCAGCATCCGATGAATGCACAGGTACAATAATTGCAACATAACGGCTTTCAAAGAACAATCAGTTTAGTGAAGGCATTCCCAGAACAGATGGGTCTTCGGGTGTTTCTTGAAGGTAGAGAGGGAGTGATGACCGGATGTGGTTTAGCAAGGAACAACACAAGAGACGTAGGGGGCAAGATGGGACATGGGGGGCAGGATGATATGTAGGGAGTGAGATGGGATGTAGGGATTGTGATGGGACGCAGGGGGTGGGATGTAATGGGTGGGATGGGACAAAGAGGGCAGGGTGGGAAGTAGGGATTGAGATGGGATGTAGGGGGCGGGATGGGACGTAGGAGGTGAGATGGGTCGTAGGACACAGTATGAGACGTAGGGATTGAGATGGGATGTAGAGGGCGGGATGGGACGTAGGGGGCGGGATGGGACGTAGGGCACAGTATGAGACGTAGGGATTGAGATGAGATGTAGGGGGCAGGATGGGACATTCAAGAACCAAACAATATATTTGAGTTAAGGAGATTGCAATGACAGTGAATGAAAGTCCTCACACGGCAAAATCACCACTGCTTACACTTTTATTTACCTTAAATCCTATAATTTTCTTTTAACAAAACAGTATCTGCCAACTAAATGTCACTATGATGCATGGTTGGGCAGGAAGGGTTTGCGGGAGGGGTGAGATCAAAAGTCAACCGCCCTCCACAGACTTGTTGTTAATTATATTGAGTATAAAGAAAGTCTACGGTGTGTCAGAGAGAAAGAAGAGAGGGTGATGACTGTAGCTCAACTATATGCCTTATTTAAATCTGAGATCCAAACTTTGTATGTCGTTTGATTAGCCTGCCTGTTCCATCCCAAGGGTTCTTTTGAACTCACCGCTTCCCATCCTACAGTCATCGTGAGCTGTGACTACGCATGCTGTCACAAAGAGCCAGGGGTTACAGAGTCTGTCTAGAGCCTGACTGCCACTTGAAAGAAGTGTTAATATGTTGATGTCAAACTGTCACCGACATGTGCTGGCCGACAATTCAAACTGCTGGAGGTATATGCAATCAGAACGTCATTCTGCTGGTAATCGACTGTGCAGTCTGGATGCTCAGATTCTCTCACAGGTTTAGTTTACTGTGATGTGACCAGCACCCACCAACTTAACATGTTGCAATCTGGTGCTCATACCATCTTCTCTGTTGCTATGCATGTCTTCACAGCTCATGGGCCACAGAGTCTCAGTGGAGGTGAATTGTGTTGTTGAATTTGGGAAAATCGATGACAGCAAACACTGTCAGAAATAATAGCACCGATATGTACCTTTAAGCATCCAATTCCTTGTCATGGGGCTGTACCCTCAAGGGTCTGCCAATTGTACAATAGTTGTAGGTAATTATATCTTTTAAGATACAGAAATGAACTATGACAAACATTTTGTACCACTGGGGGTACATTAATGTTGTTTGTACCATAGGGATGTTCCTCAGAGTCCATTTCTATATTTTAAATCAGACTAAAAAAGTTACAGTTACCTGCAGCTAGGGTACAACTGGCAAAACCTTGAGGGTACAGCCTTCATGATGTCATAATCGAGGCTCTGCTGCAAATTAAGAGCCGAAAAAACCTCTTGAGCTTTCCTCATGACTTTGCAGCAGGAGAGACCAAAGGTGCTTAGGCCAATTCAAGGTTATCGCGATGAACTTGAAAATGGGGAAATAGGCATCCACCTCATTTTCTCGAAACACGGACACTAGTCCAATATGGCATGTAACACCTTTCTGACACACTGATGTGGTGAGTTTAAAACATAGGCCTAACTGCAGTACCATTTCTCCCCGTCATTGGAGAGAGAATCTGCGAAGAAGCTTTAAGAAGAATATAATTTGCTCTGCAGGTAGAGTATTTTAAATGCTAGCATACTAATTTAATTGATAGATATACTTAACTGACCCCAATAAAACTCATAACTTTTCACTGTTATAACCCCTGCTGCACTGCAAAGGTCTTTCATCCAGAATATCAGCACATTTTCACTTGGAGTGACGTCTAATAATATGGTTTGTTAAATGTACTGTGTACTACACAACACATTTTTATTAGAATCAGCAACAGGTGCATGATAATTATGGAGCGTACATTGTGCTGCGGGTCTGGAAATGATTATACCATGGAAGTTGCATAACCTGAATCACTCCACTAAAACATCTTGTTGTTTCAGTGGGTGAAGCTTTAAGCTGCCAAGTTTTTAAGTTCCATTAGGCAACAGTTTCCATAAACTTGCTGATGATATATTACAAGTACATAAGGTATGCCATTACTTGCAAGTACA
>JAABNX020000046.1:8356923-8367109 GCA_015163995.2 Mormyrus lacerda | reverse complement strand
TCCACGCCAGGAAGGATCCCTGTTACCCTGCCATACGAATTACCGTAATAAAGTCAACAGAAGGTACAAATGTTTACGAGTCTGGTTATGCTGGTTTGTGATGACAACTACCGTTATTACTGTACCATATACAGGTAATAAATTTCCTTTTTTTCTATAAATGTGTACTGTAGTCTTCTTCATGGAAAAATAAGTCACCCCCTGAAAATAAGACCTGGGCATATTTTGGCATTTCAAAAAATATAAGACAGTGTCTTATCATCGGGGAAACGAAGAGGGTTTTAGCAAATTCATTCAAATAAATCTGAAGTTTCAGGACTAATACATGTGTAACATTTAGTTGTTGATTTTAACTTGATCCATAAATTGTAAAAATTTAGCATGCTAAAATGATTGTTGTCTTAATTTTATCAGAATATTATGAATGCCTGGCATTCTCTTAATAGGCTTACTCTTAATTTACTTTTTACTTTTAATTTACTCTTAATTTGTTTGAGTTTCATAGGTATTAAAAACATAAGTTTATATCAAGGAAACTGAAATTACAGTCAAAGGGTTTTCTGGAAATAAAACACGTAAACAAAATTCCTTGTTGTGCAATGGTGCCAGGTACAGACATTAAAACTGTGATAAACGATACTACGAGAAGTGTGACCTTTTCCATTTCTGCAAAACATTGTTTATATCGTGTTTGAAATGTTAATTGGAATGCATTATTGTTTGTTTTAGAGACCTTAAAATCAGTTTTGATGCACATTGCCTTTTAAACAAATATTTGCAGGTGCTGAAAGTGATGATTTTCATGCAAATTTAATTTTCATTGCCGTTTTATGTGTTGTGCAATAATTTTTATTGGTCGCCCTCCCCATTGCGATGCCTCATGGATGACGCAGATTAAGCACTTTGCACAGGAGCAGCTGGCCTGCAGCTCCCTCTGACCTTCAGCTGGATACCTTCAATCAATTATAACAGGGCTGGCTGCTCAAGTGAATACTGAACAATATACAGGAAGTACAACTGTACTTGCAACTGAAACTAATGCAACTGAAACTAATATACATTGATGCGGTACTAGATAGGATGGTTATGGATGGATGGATGGATGGATGGATGGAAACTAAAGTGTGAACCTAAACAATCCAACAGGTGAATGGCTAATGGCTAGTGTTGTTTCACTTGATGGATTTTATCCCAGATCAGTACTTTTTTGTGTCGATAGCAATTAAAACGGTTAGATGTCAATTAAATATTCAGCGTAGTCATGCATGTGAAAATTCTTGTGTTTGACTGAGGACCTGCCAATGTACTAAGTAAATGGGAACACTTGAAGCTCTTATCCTTAATGCATTATAGGCACCGTCATAATGTATTACAAAGCATCTACAATGCAAAATCATACTCGGTATAAGAATTGATAAAGCATTACAGCATCTTCTGTCATAATGATAGTCATAAGGCATTTTAATGTTGATTATACTGTAATACTTCATGAGCTCCAGTGAAACTTTCATCTATAACTACTATAGATACCTTCATAATGCATTATAACGGTTGATATAACAATTAAGGATGCTTTAATGCTTTATAATGCACTGTAAAGGAGTCTATAACGCATTATTATGGTATAAGAATTACCAAAGCATCACTACATTAGAAACAGTCAGCAATAATACATTATATTCAGATACCTTCATAATTATAATGGTAGGCATAGAATTAATAAATAATTACAGCATTTTCTCTTGACAATCATAATGCAAGTTAAGTGTTATCATGCAAAATATCAGTTTGTCCCATCAAAAGTAAATATTGTCTCAGCTTTAGTTTTACATCGTACTGTATCCTTATAAAATAAATACTGAAAAACACAAAAGTTTTTCCTTATTATGCTTTTGCATGGGACCTGAACGGATGGACATTTGGGTGTTTGCTGAGCATGTGACACATACACTTAAAATTACTTCTGAGTGATCACTGGCTCTGAAAGTGTAGATGCATGCAGTTTAACCATTCTTGCCCTTTCTGTAGTAATAGCTGTCAACTCGTGCAAAAACACTGGGCAAGATATTCTTATTGCTAAGAATCTGAATGAAAGTGAGAGTTGTGTCCAAATATCTGAATTTTCAATTTCCCAAGTTTGCTATTAGTTTTCTAATAGCATCCATTTTTTTTGTCCAAAATGAAATTTCAATATGAAGCATCCACTTGCAGTAAAGTGATGTGGGGCAAATTAAACTTAAATAGTTTGAATTTTATACATCTCTCTTTTATGTCTTCTTATGACCTGTTGGCAAAACAGATTCAGAAAAATCAATAACAGTTTGACACAATGACTGGATTGTTTTTTTTTTTTTTTTAAATCAGACCTGGGCAATTATGACCATGTCAGCAGGGGCTATTTTTAATGATTATGTTCTTGTCCCATAAAAGCTGCAGCAGAATGGGTTTAATAGTTGTATCGTTTATTCATAGGCTTGAACATGAAAATTTCCATAAGTATTTTTTTATTCAATTTGATAATTGTGCAGGCCAGTAAAACAACAACATATCCATGGTCTGCTTTAAATGTTCTGCACTAGATAAGGACACCCCATTGTTACCATCTGATTGCGATGTACCTGGTTGGTAAGAAATTGTTAGTGTGCTTTTAGAAGCAGAGGAAGGCATGTTTCGTATGTTTTGAAGTAAACAGAACAAAAGATCTAAAAGTCTACAGAGGTTTGTCTCCGTGGAAAATGGCAGAAAGTTGTTCTCCATGGGAAGCGGTCAAGCAGCCCATTAACCACCTCACAGGGCCACTCTGTGCGTTTGGTTTTTATTTTAGAATAACTCTTCCTTCTATCTCACCATGAGATCTTGTGGCTGTATGGCTGTTTTTAACTTGAAAGGGAATAATTTTCCAATTCTCTCTAAGGTGACCAGAAGGCCCACATCACTGCTATTGATTGTGACGGCTGTGTTTCAGTGGAAAAGGAAGTCGACACGTGAGGTTCCACACCTCCTCGTTATTCTAAATCATCTCACCTGTTTCGTGTTCGGCACTTCATGTTACCCACATCCATTTTTCATTTTAAAGCTGGACAGGAAATCTGATGATTGGATGTAGTTCAACAGCTCATTCGACCATCAGGGAACCACACAAGGGAACCTTCTGGAGTAACACTTCTTGTGTGGTGGTAGGAGGTCCAAGCTCTTTACCTACATAGAGGAGCTCTTCTCTAGCAAGCTTTGAGGCACCTGAGATAAGAGAATGTATTAAGTGACTCAGTGAAATACCCTGGTCTCACCACTTGAGAGAAGCTGCACATAGCAGGGTTGATTCTTCGAAAAGCTGAAGATCTCCCAGTTGCCACAGCATCACCCCTAATGGGCTTGTTGGCCGCTCCGGCATAGAGAAGCACACCTGCCGTATGACCGGTCAGCTTTCCATAATACACCTTCGCACGTTTGTTTTATAGGTCTCAATGAGAGAATGAAATAAAAACACTTACATTCTCACCACCAAGTTCATTTACCCTCTTAACAAAACACAAGTCCGGAATGTGAAGCAGAGATCAGGGGCTGTGATGGGGAACGGGGAAGGGGATTTCGAACGCTGAATCAAACCGCGTCTGCCCTTGCGGACCACCTGAGATAAATCTCCCCAACATTCACTCTCTTGATTTCTTCCTTCTGGTAGAAATGTTATTTTAAATCTCCCTGCAAAAGCTGGGTATTTGCTTGTGCTACTACTGTAGGTTAGAATGTAAAGTCTTGCTTTGCTTTATCTGGGCTTTTATGTACATGCAGTACTGTATATATGCTGTACTGAACCAGCAATAAGCCAAACACTGAGAAATTTTACAGAATATACATGAATTTCTAATAGCAGTGGCCGGAAGTGGAATATCTTTGTGTGAAACATGTGGAAGAAATTTATTTCTCTCTTGTACAAACAAATAATCTACAAGCATCACACTTATTTCCTTTAAACATCTGTTTTTCCAGAAGCACCAAAAAGTGGGCTCTTGCTGTTAAAATGGATTCAATTTCTGAAGAATCCACAGGGATTCATTTTGAAAGGAGAAGAATGGAAATTATTTGTCAAAAGGCATTTAACAACAACAAATAAAAGTTTTTTTCTGTTTTAATCTGTGTTTCAATGGAAAGCTACAAAGCATTCAAATGTAATTAAAAAAAATGTCACATAATAGTGTGAGAAAGTGAAAAGCAACACATAAATGTACACATTTCATTTTAGCTTGAAGCTTTTTGGATCCTTCAGTTTTGTAATGGACTGATGTTGAGATAAGGATCTTAGGAAGGAAAATGAAATTGCTGATTCCTTAAATAAAGCACTTTTAAATAAAAGGTGGAAGACCAGCAGTTTCTGTAAATCATCATCTTTAGCCTTTCTGACTGCCTGACTGCCCACAGATTAGAGATTGCATGGATGACCTCTATAAGAGTTGGTCATTGATGCACTGGGAAGGAGGATAATGGCATCATCAGAAAAATGATTATTGTAGATAAACGCTAATTTGACATCTGAATAGCTTCACTCTAATCAAACATTTTCAGAGTAAGTGAATCAAAACCTTGAGAAACCTGCAATGCTGCAGTTCAGTGATAATTAATAAAACGTTTAAAAGTGAGAAACATGGTGTTCCCCAATCTGGCCCTTGGAGACCCGGAGACAGTCTAGGTTTTTACTTCTTGCCAATAAAGAAACAAAGGCAGCAAATCTGTGGATTTTTGGCAGCGAGTTGGGAGGAACCAAAAACATGGACTGGCTGTGGGTCACCGAGCGCCAGATTGGGGAACACTGCTCTAACGTCTTGTAAATCTGCCAGACTCTTAGACTGCTGAGTTGATGCTACTCTAAGAAATGGTGCAGCGTATTTTACAAATTAATTCATGTGTAGTTTTGGGTGTTGATATGTGTGTACGTGTGTGTGTGTGCGCGAGTGGGTATACCTACCCTTATGAGGACACAATGTCCCCATATTGTGATAAAAATTGTTTTGTTTTGGTTTTTTTTCGCTTATGGGGACCGATTTCCTGGTACCCATAAGGGAAAACTCTATTTTATAAAAATCGGTGACGGCTACAAAAAAGCTAAAAATGCAAAACTCTTGTATTTTGTTTGGTTACTTATGGTAATGGTTAGTGCAGGGTGGGGTTTAAGCTTGTCAGAGTTAGCATTAACATTTTTCCCATAAAAGTGAATGAGCTGGTATACCCGACGTCCAAATTTTAAGACCAAACAACCTCCCTATAAATCATGCTGATCCTGTCTGTATTAAGAGTGCTATATTATTATATGCACTACCTATACACTCTATGCAAGGTGGTGGGGAATGTTCAAACTCCAACCAATTATCCTAACAGAAAGAAGATTAATTGCATTGAAGTAAAAAGAGCACTGTCATCATTTCCACATTTTTGCATACTGAAGCAGATGGTGTTAAGATGGATAATTGACACAAGTTTGGCATTTAAGTTTGTGCCGCACAATTTTAACAGAAATGCTTACTGCAGAGTACAAGCATAATCGGGCTTCCTGAGCTGTGAATCTGACTTGTGGTCAGAAGCATAACCAGGGTCCTATCTGAGGTCTTGACTGTATCACATTAACCTCCTATTTTATTTATCTACCATCACACTGTTTAAGCCACATCTTTAAAAAAATGAATGGAATGGTCCTGATAGACTGAGCCACCTCGACATTTGCACAAAGTAATTTGTGAATTTTTAAAACAGTTCTGAATTTATAAATGTTTAAAATTGGAACTTGCACTCTGAAAATGTCATAGTTTACTGCTGTGCTTTCAAATATCTCCATAAGGGGTTGCATTAACATGAAATTAATTTGAGATTAAGAATTTTCTCTACAAAGAAGATTCACAGCTAGAAAGTAATTCCATAAATTGCTGCACTGAAGCCATTTAGTGTAAACATGGATTGTAAAACAAGTGATGGCATCCGAAATTATAAATATTCCACTAATTCCAAGAAGTTTAATATAAATGGCAAATTAGCAGTAATGACATCGAAAGCATAACATAACAAATATACAACAATACATAATTATGATCCTATTATTGTTACCGTTTTGTAATAAGAAAAATCTGTCTCACACAGGGCAACTTTATGCTACAGTTTAGTTGAAATGCAGATCAGGATGTGCAATGTTGCAAGCCATTGATCGCAAGATGTTCTGGTTAAGCTGCATTAATTGTCTTAAGCTGTTATAAGAGGGTTAAGCTTATAGGTTTCTGTTTAATTATGTGTCTTTGTGTTCATTGGCTGAAGCAGACTGATGGTTGACTAATAGCAGTGACTAACCAAAAACGTACTTTCTGCTGGCAGGTACGTGCTCTGCAGCACTATACAGCAGGTCAAGCCTCAGATTCTCAGCAAGACTGTGGTTTGTGTTGTTGTTTGTTTCAGATCTGCTGCAAGGGATGAGGTAGGAGGCTCTTAGACTGCTCATTAAGCTGTATTCTGTCTTCTGGGTCACCATTGCCTGTAGTTCTCTTTATTCTTTGACTTTCATATGTGTTCAGTATAAGCCAATGAGAACTCTACGAATGATATACGTGCACTTATTTTGTATTCTCTGTACATATACTGTACATAAGGACAATGGGATCCTGATGTTGACGGTAACACATAGCAGGTCAGTTACATCTTTCATAAGAGTGCATTGTCCATAATGAGATGCATCCATTCCTTGATTTCGGTATTATTTCATATTTTTGGCGTGCTCAATAAATCGCTTTACAGTGGACCTTGGTTTTTTTAATTCAGTGGCTGGTATTTGAATTTATGCCACATAATTCTCATAGATTCCACCTTGATTTATCTGAGCTGAAAGCACCAAAAGGGTTTTCTGAAGGGATCGATTATGTTGCAGTTGGATAGCTGAGTGTAGAAGATGGAAATCTGTTTCAGGAGCAAGGTAACTGAGATTCATAGCCGAATAGCTGGTGACAACATGCAGTTCACGTACATTATATTCATTTTCTTTGTCTGAATATAACTTGCAGCAACATATTCCCCTCCAAGTGGAACAATACCATATGTCTATTTCTCTGTTCTTTAAAACTGAAAGCTGAGGTTATGGTTTCAATCTGCAAAGACATTACTCAACCAGGAGCCCCCTGATGGCAGAATAAATTACAACAACAGACCAAAGACAGGGTTTCTCAGCTGCGTACATATACGTATCTCTCTAAACCATCTTTGTGTAAGTAAAGTAACGTAAAGTTCCCGTGAGCTCACACTACTCCCCTTTAGCAAGCGTAATCCGTGCCCGATGATTTGTAGGATGAAAAATAAGACATATTGAAGATATGGATTGAAGTAACCAGCTTCTGACTTCCTGGGTTTGCGGTGTGACATGAGGATCCAGGACAAATGTGGGAACAGAAGAGCAAAGGCCTGCAGCATATTTGAATCTTTGGTTGGTACCTGAACTTTAAAACAGCCAAAATGCAGTCCAGCTTTGAGTCTCGGAATGTACAGCAAAGGCCAGCAAGCTGTTGGAAGAAAGATAAGCTCGCCGACTTCCACTTTATTTACATTGATGGTAGGCAGGCACTGTAACGATCACTGCAGCCTCACCATTCCGCTATTTCCTGCCTGCATTTCCCACCTAGCTCGGGATCTGTGGGTTTACAATTGGCACGTTTCCTCCCACAGCAAGACGTGGTTTTGTAATTGTCAGCTCTCAGCTGTTTGCATTGTGTTAGTAGGATCTAAGAGGACCATGACCCTGTACCGGTTAAGCGATTAAGGAACACAAATGCGTGATACCATTGACTTATCTAAATCCTAATTACCTGCATGCTTTCTACTGAGGGAATGTTTCAGATACCCTTGTAAGGAGGTTTTACTTCCATATGTACATTAATTGAACTGCTGCCCCCTCCAGTCATACATAAATGCACTTAAATAAAATACCTGCCAGAAAACCTGCTACAAGAAATGCTTACATTTGGTTGTTAATAGTGTGTATGTCTGTGTGTGTGGTCCAGGTATACCTTACCTTGTGGGGACCCCATAAGGGGATGAATACCCATTTTTTTATTTACCTTTTGGGGATCAGTTTCCTGGTCCCCATATGGGAAAACTCTGTTAAATAAAAATATGTGACTGCAATGAAAAAACTACAAATGCAAAAACACTTGTATTTTGTTTGGTTACTTATGGTTATGGTTAGGGCTGGGTAGGGGTTAAGGTTGTCATGGTTAGCATTAGCATTTTTCCCATAGAGATGAATTAGCGGTCCCCAAAAAGATATGATTTTACGACTTTGTGTGTGTGTCTGCATGTTTGTGCAAACAGTGGTCAGCTGTATTGAAAATTCCAGAAACCATATCAGAGTCAGTGGTAACTTCTGTATTATTGTTGGATGGCTGTCCATGATGGCTGTCTATGATGCGGCTGATGGCGATTCACACCACTTTTTGGACATTTGTAGATTTTTGGTAAAGGACACTTTTTCTGGTAGATCAATGGCATCTAGATAACCTCCTTTGTCATAGGAAGAGGCTGCCGCTTGGCATGTGCTGGACATTAGCCACTTGTTTACCCTGCATTTGCACCAGACCAGCTGTATTGTCAGCTTTCGCCATTCATCTAAAATGCATCTCAAGCAGGTTGTGAGTACTGTGTGTGAATATGCCATCCATTTTGTTATATGTGTGTGTTTATTTACATTCGTTCTTGCTTGCATTAAGCTAGCTATTATGCATACCAACGTAATTATTTGTAAATTATTCTTGCGATTTCAGCATCACTCTAGCTGGTGATCTGAAGTGTGTGAAGCTTATACTTTTAATACTTGGTCTGCTTGGTCTGTTTGCCACACATGCGCCTCTTAATGATGGGGATACGTTGTTAGGAATGTCTTAGGCAATTTTGTCATTGTGCGAACTTCATAGACTACTTAACCCTACAGTAAATGGTACAGGCTACTACATTCCTAGTCTGCATGATACAGCCTAAATAATGGTAAAAAAGTACAGCATAGTAAATACATAAACCAGTACAATATTTATTATTGTTATCAAGTACTATGTGCCGTACCTAATTGTATGTTCTATACTTTCATACAGCTGGCAGCGGAGTGGGTTTTCTTACACCAGCATCACCACAAACACGTGAATAATACGTTACGCTATGATGTTATGACTGTTACGCCATGAAGGGATCAGAGTTTTTCAAATCCATTGTAATCTTATGGGACCACTGTTCTATGTGAGGTCCATCATTGACCGAGACGCCATTATGCGGCACATGACGGTACTGTACGTTGTCAGGGGTACGACTCCAGGCTGGCTCCCAGATCTTCTGTACAACCTGCTACTCTGCCCCGATCACCTTCCACTCTTAAATTAATTCACCTCTATGCTGGGTTTCTAGATCAGTGAGAGTTAGTTCAGTGTGGGGTATTGTGAGATCTACTTCACACTGCATTTCTGTTATGAGTAGTATTTTTTGTGTTATTTGTACTTGGTCTGTTTATCTAACTTTGCTCCTTGAATTTTTATTCAGTTCTTCGTTCTGTCTTGGTTTGTTATCTTGCCCCATTTAAAAGAAAATGAATTCTAGATATTTTTTGACAGTTTTTGGCTTTTGGTGAAATGAATGCCCTGTAAATTGACCTCTGCCGGATTCGTCACAAGCAACAATTTTCTGAAATTCTAAAGCATTTTAAGTAAACATCCCAAACCCTTTGGAATTGGATCACTCTGTTTGGTATTATTTATTTTATCACAACATTTGAAATATGTTTGATTAACATTTAAGCAAACATAATTTATAATGGAGGGTCCCCTGCAAAAACACACTTCTGTTAAGTAGAGACTCCACTAATTAATCGCATCATTTAACTAGGTTTTATAGTTCTCTCTAAAGCACCAAACAATTTCCTTTCCTAACCAGTCCCCCAGCCATCCGGTTAGTTAAAGTGACCCAGTAATCTGCCTTCTCTAATTGATGGGCTAATGCATAAGTAACACATATACAGCACGAGCATTCAACTTATGTCTAAATATTAAATAGTAACATTTAAATTTTTATATGAGAGAGTTCAGCTCAGGTTACCTTAATTGTTTTTGATTTCATATTTCACGTCATTTTTTATATCAAACACAACATCACATTTTATCTTGGGCTGAATACTGAAGTGTTGTAC
>JAABNX020000046.1:8343404-8356823 GCA_015163995.2 Mormyrus lacerda | reverse complement strand
TTATTTGCGGGGGTGCCTTATTCTGACCAATTTTTAAAAAATGGGGGGTGCCCTAATTGTTGGGGATGCCCTATAATCGGGAAAACACGGTATGTGGAAGAATAAAAATAAGTATTTTTGGTCTCCATACAAGCATACAGATTTCAGGTGAATGGCAAGACAAGTGGAGAAAAACTTTGATATCCTTTCATAAAAAATCATTAGATTCAGTTACAACCTCAGAGACCTGCTCATAGAAGACTGCTTTAAAAACAAAGTTCTCACAATAGATAAGGCTTTTTAAACCGGTCTTACATCAGTGTTGTATCATCTCAAACCACTCTCTAAAAATGAAAGGATGAAAAAGGCAGATAAAATTGGGAACAGAGAAATAAAAAGGCGCAAGATAAGAGCATGACTCTTGGGGTACCAGGTCGCCTTTCTGCAGGTTCTGCGAAATAAGATAGGTGGCAAAAGAAAGGCTCCTGTCTCACCTCTTCAGGTCTGTGTCACCAAGATGAGAGGACAAGGCCAGCAATGGATGCCAAAAGCAGCTGGAGAAAATATACCACATTACAGTACAGCGCTGTCGGACTGATCAGAAGGGTGCTGATATATCTTCAATGACCACACATTTAGTGCCAGCCCGGCCAATCACAGTTCTAAAGAATACAATGTAAAATTAACAGAAACTAGAAGGAAATGTTTAATCAACAGCGGGAGAAAGTAGTTCTATTAATACAAGGGTTTTTGGCACGTAAATGTGAGAATAAAGTGCTTAGATACAACCATGGAAGCCAAAGGTGTGGTGATCATTGTATAAGCAGGAGGATGCTCACCCTATATTATATGTTTTTAATTCTGGGAGTTTTTTGCCTCCACATTTGTGTGATTAAAAATGTATGTAACAACGCACTTTGTAATAATACCACATTATGTAATAGCTCCACAGAATGTAGCAAATAGAATAATAATAATAATAATAATAATAATAATAATAATATAGTGATGTTACAATACAGCAAAATCCCATTATAGTGGGCTTGCTTATAAAGGAATATTGTCCATAACGGACAAGGTCCGCTGGTATCAGCTGTGCGCCTTTACGAACATAAGCAGGAAAAACATTGGATATAGTGGACTGGCATATAACGGGATTTCACTTATAACACACAAACAGTTTGGTCCCCAGGGCTGCTTTTATCTGTAATTATAGCTATAACGGACTTGCAGGATTATTAATAGTCACTCATCTGGTCAGGTAAAGTTGGATTACTACATGTACAATATAATAATCTATACCACAAGTGTGTCTGCTGGGGTGTGGCATGAGTAAATGGTGTCCTGCAGTTGTGTTCTGGCCATACAGCAACTATGGATATAATGGACTTTGGATATAACAGACTGTTTTGCCAGATCCCATGAAAACATGTATTTTGTTTGGTTACTTATGGTTAAGGTTAGGGTTGGGTAGGGGTTAAGCTTGTAACTGTTTGGATTAGGGCTTTGCCCGTAGGAATGAAAATACGGCCTCCACAAAGATATGAGTACAGGTGTGTGTGTGTGTGTGTGTAGGGGAAGCATAAGTTATATGCAAATACTGCATAATTTTATATAAACATCAGTATCCGTGGGGGGGGGGGGTCCTGGAACTGATCCCTGTGGATGAGGAGGGACACCTGTATGTCAATGTCAGGCAACAGTACATGGGGGGCCTGTACACTTGGAAAAAATATGATCAGATCTACTTCATGACAATAGTTTACATATACCCTACTTGTAATCCTAAAAAGCATGATCTGGAAGAAGGTGCATCGACTTGATATCTGTACACTTTTTACATCCACCTGAATTCAATAAACATTTATTTTCAGTTTCTGTTTACTTTTGTGTTTTCTTTTCCTCTGTATTTTTAAAATAGCCATATGCACTGACATTTCATACATTTTTAGAAGTGTTGCTTAATGCAAGCATGCAACAACAAGGAACAAACTGTATCTTTCAGTAAGAGGACACATTTCTACTCATATGTATGGCTTGGCACGTAGTGAGCTGGCAGTTGAAAGTTTTCTAGCTTTTGTGTCATTGGATAAATTCATTTCCTGAGCATTGTGTCTGCTTGGGTCAAGTAACTAATGGGCACTAAATATAACCAGGTGGCTTGAAAGAGGAAGAGCGTAATGTAGCCATTGTATGGTTTCGCTTTGACAGTTTGAGTTGAATGAGTTTAATTGTATGTCTTATTTAGGTTCAGTTTTGCAGTTTTATGTAACAGATTTTTACTGGGACAGATCCATTAAACCTGCAGTGTCCCAGTTTTCTTAATCAATTTCTTTTGATGTGACCATAATCTGTGGTCTTCATTCTTTTATCTGGTCATGGGGAGACATGACAATGACAGCATTCACTGTAACATGACATTAAATGACCCTTCCATGCAGTAGAGCATACAGAAGGTTATAGCAATTAAAAATTAAAAATGCATGTCAGCCTGCTAGTACAATGGTGTCAGTGACACACAAATAACACAGCTAGAGGGGATCAAAAAAGTATTTATGCTTTAGTGCATAACTAACAACCATACTCTGACTTCGCATGGTATCTGCTGCATGACCTTCTGTGTCGAAGGGCCTCTCTTCTGGAATAGCCTACTCATTTAGAAAATAGGTGTATGCTCAGCAGAAATAATGTACGTGAACAATTTAAGAAAAACTTCCTTTTAACTGTGGTGGCCTCAAAGAAAATACATTTTGTAGGTCAAACTCATTATTTGCTACTGATGTTCCTTGGGACTACAACATGTAATCATACGAAACTTCACAAACATAATACACTCTGTTTTGCTTTGGAGGGTTTTTATAATCTACAAGTGCTTGTACCTGACCTTGTGATCCGCTGTGCACCTAATTCATGGGGCAGGCTGCAGCTGCAGAGGAATTGTCAACACCTACACTCTGTCTCATCATTGGTACCACTGACGTCATACGATGATGATACAATGAAAGGTCCCTAAGACTCTGTGATGATGTGGTGTACACTGTCACTTTCCTTTGCACAAACGGTCATGGTGTCTGGATATATTATATAAGTTCAGCTTTTGTCCGTCAGAGTTATTCTCTGCAGTGAGGCACTAGTGCACCATTTTAAGAAAAACAATGCAGAAATATCTAGCAGAATTTGATTTCTCTCACACTGCCCAGCCACTGCTCTTGGCTAACCATATGCCACAATCTGTTCAACGAATTCAACACCTTAACATATTCCTTGGCAATCATATGACTTACACCTTAGACCTAGTGACTTCCACACGATGGCTGCCCATAATGTTATGGATCCCCACCATGTCCAATCATTGGCCACAGATATCGGGGGCCGAAGGCATCCTCTGACTTTCTGTATGTATATGCTAATGTAAGGAAATCAATGAGTTGAGATGACTAATTTGTTATGCATCTTAAAACTTGCAGTGAGTCTTTCTAGACTGGCCTTGAATACAAGCAGTTTCCAAATAAGAGCCTCCCCCCCAAACAAAGGCCAGTTTTGTGAAGATCTCAATATACTGTTTTTATTGAAGCTCAGTCACTAAGCTATGATTCAACTCTTGAGTAAGTTTCGAGGCTATACTTTAGCAGTCTTCGGCAGTTACACGCATATCTATCCCTGATCTTTGACTCATGACGTCTGCCGCTCTTTGCCAACTCAATGTGTCTATGTACCTATTCAGTCATGGGTTTTGAGGCTGTCTTCCTTGACACATTAACGAAATGTCATCTTATGGCCAGTGCACCTGCATTTTTGGCACTTTGTTTGGAACAAAGTTGTCACATATCACAGTACGGCTTCTTTTATAGCTGACATTCACTGTTAATTGGCATTCAACCTAATATGACTCACCTCTGTACATGTGTTTGTGATTCAGTTACTTCAACAGTTCCAAGTCACATTTTTCAGTGGTATTACTGTTATTTTTTCTACTTGTTGTATACTGAACCCTGCATAAGACAACCAGGTTTAGAAGATGGATGAATACATAGAAAATCATCCATCCATCCATCCATCCATCCATCTATCTTTCACCAACCTGGAGTCTAACCCTGGCAGCACAGGGCACGATCCTAGCCCATCACAGGGCACATGCATGCATAATATAAAGTCTGACCGATTAATGGATCCACACCTGAGCTCACTTGCTGTAAGACATTGTCCTCCCTGCAGAGATTAATGCTTTGCTATAATGCATTCATGGTGGGGGAGGAGATTCTGCAATGACACTCTCATGGAAAGCTGACAAGCCATCAGGAGCAGGGACAGACGGGCAGATGCAGTGGCAGCTTGTGCTCGCATTGTTCGTGCCAGGATCCTCTACACCGCTGCACTTACTGTTCCTGTCTGTGAGGAAAAACGATGTCGTTATTCTCCATATGTGCTTAAAAGTGCTTAAAGTGCTTAAAGTCGGATCACCTAAAATTGCTGAAATTAAAAAAAATAAGAGATGTACTTATATGTGTATTATGTGCTTATGATTGGTCTTTGTCATTAGTTGATAATGTAGTTTTCTGTAATCTGTAACCAACTATTTAGAATCACCATCTATTTAGTCATTAACTCACCTGAAAGCGAACAATAGTATACACCTGAATATAATTATGATTGAAATCTTTCATTTGCTTTGTTAAGTGGTTTTTGCATATGTCTATATCAATGTGAGGCTATTTATAATTATTTTAGATTTATTTTTATTAGCATCATTATTCTTATCATTTTAAACAACTGACATGCTTGAACGGTGGTGCAGTGGTTGGCACTGTTGCCTCACATCTCTGGGATCTGGGTTGCCAGTTCTGTGTGTGGAGTTTCTATGTTCTCCCTGTGTTGTCATGGGGTTTCCTCTATGTATACAGCCCCCCCCACATCCCCAGTCCAAAAAACATGGTAAGGCTAATCTGAGCTGCCAAATTGTGCATGGGTGTGTGTGCCCTGCAGTGGGTTGGTACCCCATCTTGGGCTGTTCCTTGTCTTGGGCTCAAAGGTGCTGGACCCTCTGTGACCCAGAACAGGATAAGCAGTCCCGGAAAACAGATGGTGCCTGAATGGTTTATGTGATTATCGTTCACCACATTGGGAAATATTAGCAATTATCCCCTTTCACCCTGAGTTTTCAGTTCAGACACGGGTGGGATAAAACCATATGGAAACATTTCTGAAAAATGCCAATAATGCACTATGGCTGTGCGTGTGCTGGTCGCAAGAGGCTGTCGACATGTCTCAAATGAGCAGTGGTTTAAGGTTTGAGGGAGACCTTCCCTATGGAGGGAGCTAGCCACTCCTCTCGTCACATTTCTGTATCGACTGCTTTTCATTCCCAAACCCCAGCTGACTTATGCACGTGACAAGCTGAGATCTGACAGAGCTGGTCCCACATGAGAATTTAAAAGGAGGTTTGAACTTCTGTTTAATTCAAGATTCAAGCAATCTATTGTCATATGTGCAGTGTCTGCATACTGCAATTCTTGGTTTATTTACTCCAGATGCTATATTGATGTTTTTTTTCCACCACAAATGTAGTTACAGGGAAGCACACCTTTGTGAGTAAAATAATCCCTAGAATGAAGGGAATGAAGCTCTGTATTTGGTGGCCTGACACCTGCGGGGATGTGGGTTTGATTGCCTCTCTTTACATGTGGAGTTTACAGTGTAAAAATAATAAGGTTCAGGTTAATTGGATTCTTTGCATTAGTGGACTGGCAACCAGGCACGACCCCTGGCTCCTGCCTTGCACTCTGTGGAATAAGCTCAGGGCTTCCTGTCACACAGGTTTGGATAAACAATTAAATCAACCTAGTTTTGAATACTAAACTGTATGTCACACAACAGTAACCCTAAACTGTTTGTAATCGGTCTCTTAAGTCATATCCAGTGTGATTCACACGGCTTGCAGTTTTACACATCTATACTCAATGGTGCCAGTAGGGTTGCCCCTGGAAGCTGAACTGGAAACCATTTAATCCAAGTGCAATGAAGTAAATCAACAGATGAGCTAATTTACTGTATGATACAACGTGATTCTCTTGCTGCTTTAGTATATTTTCGACCATCATCTGCAACCGCGTCTTTTGCAAATTACGCGAGCAGCTTCTGCAGCTGGTTACACTGAGGGTGTGAAATGTTAATCGGTTCTGTATGTCCATGTTTCACGATTTATGGGGATAAACAAAGGAAATGCTTTTGCAAGGGGATCGAATGGCTCCGGCGGCATGTTCAGCATTTGCGATTTTAATCGATCCGGTTAACGGTAAATGGGGACTGGCTTTCAGGCACGACCGGGAGACAGTCCAGGATGTTAATTGAGCCGAATGAAAGCAGCACCTGCAAGATGAGCTCCCTCACCAATCCTTCTCCCAGGACAGAGTGCTGTGAAAATAATCCAGTTGCAAGAACACAAACACTGCTGCATGCTTGTTTAGCATTAGCCTGTTTAAGTCATGGAGAGAACCCAGCTTGCACAATAAAGGGTAAGCATCCTTTAGTTGGGCTTTAGTTTAGACTTGTTCTAGAACCTTCCCTAATGGTGCAACCTCACAGCACAATATTCTTAAAGACCATTGTGACTTGTGTTTTTTTCAGTTACTGTTTAATGTAGCTGCATTTTTTTATAAAACAAACCAAACTATGTTTTTTTAGTGTTACTCTTATTCTCAATTTTAAAAAAATCAGTAGAAATTGACCTGGACTTATCCTCTAAAAATATCAAATGGCCCAAAAAGAGCCAAAAACAGTGCTTTGCTATCTATAAAAAAAATGAACAGATTTTGCATTGGTTTTTATGGACAGCATGTGTTCATTTCAAAGCCTACGGTGGGTGGTCTTGTCATAAGCTGTCAGTCACTGACAGGTTTAATGTTCTTTATTTGGGTACTTTGCTGAATTCCATTGAGTTGGCCAGTGATTGATAGCTTGCTTTCATCTCTCCCACTAATTTTTACAATGAGTGGTGAAGTAATCTCACTAGGTTATAGGTTCTAATCCCCATACACAGGGCTACTTTGATAAATACTCAACTGTATAAGTAAACAGATCAAACTAATAATGTAGATAACACCTGATACAACAAACAAAGGAAATGGATGCCTTCCTTGAACATGACGAGCGGCAGACCACATGGAAGTGATGTGTAGGCATCAGTGAGCATGGGGAGCTGGAACAGGCAATTTCTCTCCCATCTGTTTCCCCACATAATGAGCCTGGCAGCCCTGCCAGCCTTGCCCGCTGGCTGCCCCCAATCATGCCGGTTTTGGGGAAAAACAAATTACTGCGGCGGACGCTAATAAGGACGCTAATGGTAATGACTCATGCAGTTACGGTGCCTCTCCTAAGCTCCCTGAAATGCTTTTCTGTGAGGGTGACGTCCACAGAAGACGTGCCAGTATAAGTGCTTTATATCACGGGAACTAGATCCATTGAGCACAGCACCACTTAGCGGAGTGACCTTTACCCAGATGCGATATCCCGGTTCGGGGAAAACTGACAAAAATCATCCCCCACCATCCCCCAAAACTGTCTCGCATAATCTCAGTCACGTACTGTATAGGTAAATCTACCAACCGTATTACACAATTAAACAAAACACAATGTATTTCACACATATAATTGTGGGACCCCCCACCCCAAAGAGTTGACCCCCACTATCGTCTATGAAATATATTTACAACTTGACCACTGCCTTTAACATTCATGCATGCAGACTCTCTCTGTGCCATCTAGACCAGTGCAAAGTCAGCTCCTCTTATGCTTATGAACACAGCTACCGGAGAAATAGCTAAATAGTGTTAGTCTGCTTGTGTTCAGTGCTGATCAAGAAAACATGAATACATAGCAACATGGTTCAGTAGGCAGAAATGAAGCATCACATTTCCATGACTTCATTCTGAGAATGTGGAGTTTGGGTGTTTCCCCTGTATTACTGGGGTTTCCTCTGAATACTCCAGCTTCCACAGACTGTGCATCTGAGTGTATCTCTGCCCTGCAATGGATTCGCATCCCATCTTGTGTCCTGTTCATGTGGATGGATGGAATAATCATTTGAATGAGTGTATCATATATAAGTGTTTATGTATTGTTGATTTGATGATAAATATTCCTTCACTCACTATACCTTTTTATTTTCAAGGAATTATAAGTCAACATACAGGCAAACAAAAATTGCAACTAATGTTCTTATGTTCTTATGTAATGAATAAAATTGAATGTACCATAGTTATATCAACCTACAGGCAGACCAGGATAAATGGTTAGAAGAGATGGATGCTTTTTATTACAGATAAATATTTTTCAGTTAACTATAAAGTCACATATCAAGTATATAAAAGTTGATTTGACATAATATTTAATGTGTTTGACAAAGTGAATCAACTAAGTCAAACTTTTTGAAAATAGTAGCCACACAAATCTCAAAAAAGCAGATACTTTTCTTTAGCTGAAGGTCTTTGTTACAGAAGGGAACCAAGTTGATCTTCAGAAATACCATCATGAGTCATGCTGTGAAAAATAAATGTAGGCCTATTTTATTTCTAAGTAAATAAGAGAAATGGAGTCCAGAGGTGTACAAGAACAAATCACACCGACCCACTCCTCCATATAATTTTGTAATCAAATATCATATAATAGACCCTGTAAGTCTGAACTTAGTCTTAGAAGCATTCTGGATAGGATGCCAGTCCATCACAGATCATTAACATACTGTACTGTACTGTATGTAATACAATAAATAAGTCCCAGTAACAAAAGACCAAGTACTCTTTGATCTGCTGTGCGATGCTTTAGTACGGAACTTCTTCAAGTTCTAAAATTATTTTGCTTTTCATTCAGTTATATGCCCCACTTTTTGGGCTTCATTTTATAAATCCTTTAAGATTTCAAACTCAAACATAAATAATAAAAACGATCAGTTAAGACCTGAGGAGGGCGCTGCTGAAATAACAAGCTCAATGATTCTGAATTATGTAAATGCGATTATGCCACTCACTACTGAGCTTGAGTCCGTTCTATGTTTTATGAGTTCTTTTTTTTTTTTCATTTAAATGTTTTCAATAAAAATATAATGTTGAGATTATTATTTAGAGAATCCAGTGAATATTAATGCTACTAACAATAACATATTATTGCTTACTAGTGAAAACTAGATATCCCGCAGCTGTTTTTTCATATAATGTATTAGATCCTATTATGCTGATGAGTCCTGGTGAATTGAATTTCCAGCAGCTCTTCATAATAGGTGACACAGCCTGCATTTTTTGTAAAACTCAAGATACTGTTTTTATTTTCAATCAAATTTGTCAGAAAATTGGGGGGGAATGGTGCCTTATCCTTAACAAATGGACGATGCCCTACATGCTTGCATGACAATGCTGACCAAGTACTGAGACAATCTTGGAGAGCACAGGAGTGGAACATTTCAATCTAGCCTAATGAAATGCCACCACAAGAACATACCTCATGAATAAATAATTTTGTGAAGTAGAGTTTTCTATTACAGTATTGCGCCACAAACCATTTTTTTCATTGTGTCCTCATACTATGTGTGTGTGTGTGTGTGTGTGTGTGTGTGTGTGTGTGAGAGAGAGGGGGGGGGACCTTTGTTGTGTGCTACCTTGAAGTTCTAATTTTAACTTAACCACATTCACTTGAAGTTATCTTTAATTATTTAGATAAGACGCTCTTTAGTTCAAAGAAAAATCACATCAAATAAAATTAAACAAACTAGTTAGTCACTTAAATTTGGCATTGTTTGCATTTCATGGAGTATAATCTGAGAAAGAAAAGATGCAGGAATGTATAAGAAGCATGTATATAAATTAGGACCCCGTTGTGCAAAGGATGTTTCCCGATTCTGTTTCCTCTTGCGAAAAGCTTATCTTACTAATAACTCATTCTCAGCATCTACATCTATCCATAATCCAGGTGCTCATCCAGTAAAGGGTGATGCAAGAACATGGTACCCATCACATCATAGGGCACACACACTCATGCACTTTGGACAATTCAGAGGCATCAAATTACTTAAGCGTGTAGTATGTCTGTATGTCTGGAGTACTCCAAGGAAACTTACATAACATTAGAGTGACTGCTTGCACAAGGGGCAAGGGTAGAATTCAAGGACCCAATTTAGCGGTCAGAAGCAAGAATACTGCCCCCCCTTAGTCAGCATGGACTATGTAACACTGATCCTGTCTGCGGAACATCAGTAACTGTGTGTTTTTGAATTAATGAACCCTAAATGTAAAAACAAGTGTTGCATTATTAGGAGCCCATTAAGAAATCTGATATTGTAAATATAAAATCACAAAGACCTTTGTGGTATTATCACCTCTGTGCACAATGAGTAATTGTCTTGTAATATTTGTAAACTGACAGATATTACATGTTTCTAGTCGTCACAACAACAACAACAAAAGCATTTGTAAGAGAGGATTATGACTCGCTAAGATTTGTGCTCACAGCTTTGCAATCTTCTCAGCTTCAGGCAGAAGAGAAGATGTTAAGCATGACTTCTGAGTATTTTGCTAAGTGCTGGATTACCCAACGTTTTCATTTTTCTAAAATTAATTTAGCATAATGAACGAAACATCACAACAACCACAGTGTGCTGTTCATAAACCACAGTGAGGAGCAACTTTATTTGATATCCCCCATTTTTATTTATTCAAAAACAGGTCAAGATAATTGGATGATACCTAAACAGTACTCACTGAAGTACTCACATATTCACAAGCACCTGATCGTTATCATTCCCTCTGCTTCTTTCTGATTGAGTTGTATCAGAGATACAATACTGGACTGATCCAAAAATAAAGTTTTAATTGCACATAAATTACCAACCTAACCAAGTAGAAATGTGTAGTCAAAGCAATAGAAATAAAAACTAGTGAAAAAGAAAAAAGAATATTAATGATAATGAATAAGAAGACAAGCTTTTCCTAAACATCATTTAGTTTTAATATACATGAATTTTTTAAATCTTTGATATTTTGGTTTATTCAAGCATGGTTGTGTGTGTGTGTTTTCTTGAATTTGCCTTACAAAATCACAGCCCAAATTATGGTATGTTGATATCATATCTTCCCAATAAATAAACAAGCAGGTTACAAACATGGGTAATAAATAAATACAATTGCTTAGAGATCCTATCACAGTACACAAAGGGCTGTTTTCTCCATTATAGACAGTAGGAATGCAGCATTTATGCATTTTTACACCAACATCACTACATATAGTGTGACAGAGTGCAAAAGTTGCACTCAGAAAGAGTAGCTTTTGAAATTCACACATGATGGAAGAGCAGACGATTCAAATCGGGGCTGACATTTCATCATGCTACGTTCAGAGAAAAAGTAAAAATGAGTTGAGCTGTGTGCAAAATTCATATTAAAAACAGTCATGACAAAGAGCTTTTCAGACAAGCCTTTCAAAATAAATTACAATCCCAAGTCCTTGCAATACTTGCATATCAGTTGACTGTGTTTACTTTGTATGCCTCTTGTGTAAGGACATTGCTTTTTGCTTTTACATGTAAGCTTTGGCCCTTGACAGACTCTCTGGAGAAATCAAATAGCTAAAAAACGCATGTGTGAATATGATGTTGCTACTGTAGGAATTATTAGCTCAGGTAAATTTTAATATCGCCATCAATATGTTTTGAAATTAATTAAATTTTAATAAATTATTATTTAATGCTGATTATTAATCAATTGTTATGCCAAATGGTTGGTTCCTCCAAACTCAATTGCAGGATCCCCATGAGTCTGTTAATGTGAGACTTACATGGGATTCACTAATTAAAAGTATCGCTCAGTAACCTGGGTTAGAAGGCTCGTCCAGATAGCTGCATCACCAGGTAATGTAAACGATCGGTAGTGAAGCTCCCCTCACGGCCAATGGGAGAGAGTCTAGCGATATATAAGGCGAGTTCGAGGTTTCAGAGAGTAGCTAAATCACACAGAGGCAGGGACTATTGTGAGCACTCAATGAATGGAGGCTGAAGGTGTGTAAAAGACATGCATTTATTCCTAACTAACACTACAACTAACATAAGACGGACATTACACTTAACAAACAACAAACATGAAATAACGGAATAGAAACAAACAATGTAATTATGGAACTGCAATGACCGGACTTAAATGGGTAACCTTAAAAGGGCATTACTGTTCTGGAAACACAAATTACAGTTTGTGGAAACCCGACCCAATTCATATAGCAGGTTAACAGAACAGCTTAGGTTGTTAGACTGAATGGAAGTGGGTTTACTTGGTTGCAGAGGGGGAGGGGAGGGGGACTTGGCTGTTGGTTGCAGAGGCAGATGAGCTGACGGGATGAGCTGAAAGGTTTCCTCATTGCACACTTCCCATGATAGTCAAACTTATGTAGTCTCTTTCTGATAGTAGAGTCAGGCACTTCCACATCGACAGTAGCCAGAGCCTGCTGTCGTTTCCGGGACATGATGTGAAATTCTTTTGAGATCTTTTTAAATCTTTTACCAGACTCATAATTGGCCACAATCTTCTCTCCGAGGCCAACAGGCAGCTCTTTAGATCTCATCATGGCGCTCACTTCAACACTTCAACAGTCAGGAGCACACCAAACTAAATCTGAGGTTTAAATAGGGCAAGGCTCCTTTAAAATGCTGGGTGACGATGTACTGATCATGTGCACCTGACCTGATACACCTGTGTGTGATTTTAACCATTTTAAGTGGGATAATATGTGGGGGTGTCCTAATTTATTCCTCACCAGAAATTGCATTCTTTTTAAATTACATTTCACAGAAAGTTTTACAAAGGCTTTTCTTATTTTTTAATTGTTTAGTTATATTACTTGGATCCCTCAGTATCATTAAAATTGATAATAAATATCCATATGTCCAAATATATAAAAAAATATACAGGCTTTCATAGGGTGTCCTAATTTTCTCATATGACTGTATATGCAGTAGTAGATATACATATTTGTTTATCCAAATTTATTTAACTGTTGAAGTGTGAGAGGTAAAAATTATGTGATACTCCGTGAACATGATTATAAGGGTGGCACACAAAACACTTTGTCTAAGGACACATACAAACATAACCTGTATATTGAGACTAGTAGTCATGAGTAAATCAATATACTGTACATTATCTGAAGGTGTGGTACCTTCTGATTGGAAACATGACAACATAACGCCCATTTTCAAAAAAGGGGATAGAAGTAATTTGTCAAACTATAGGCCAATCAGTTTAACTTGTATGACTGGTAAAGTTACAGTATGGAGGCTATAATCAAAACGAAAATGGTAGATTACCTGGACTCAAATAACATTTTGAGGGATAGCATGGATTTAGGAGAGGTAGATCCTGTTTGACAAATCTGTTGGAGTTTTTTGAGGAAGCTACTCAGGAAGTTGAT
>JAABNX020000046.1:8307331-8318595 GCA_015163995.2 Mormyrus lacerda | reverse complement strand
CGTGATGTGTGTTTATGTATGGTCGGGTTGATGGCCTGCTTTTCGCTGGTACTTGTGACTAGTGACATGGTGAATTGTAATTGCAATAAAGGGAATTACTACTTACTACTACTACTATTTTCTCTGACTGCCAGATAATTGTTTTGACATTGCTAAGAGAGTTGCTACCATCCAGTATTTAACAAGATCATCCATTTTACATATTTATGTGACACTTTTATCCAAAGCAATGTTCGGGTGAGGCAAAAAGTACAATACAAACATATGGCTGTCAAGGAGTCGTGTAGGCATAAATACAGCTAGGCTGAGCTTCCAGTGAATGCCCAAGTAAAAGTGCAAGCTGTATTGGAGTAGGAGCTACAAGTTCACAATCCAGGTAACAGGGAACATTCCCAGAACCTTTAGCCACTGTTATGTGAAGGTCTTCCAAAAGTTGGGAAAAAAACGTTCGTATGGTAACATTAAGGGAACATTATTTTCATGCTTTACATTATAACAAAGGTTCTGTCAATGTCAACATGATCAAATTATTACATGAACACTTTTTTAACTGATGTTGAAAATTATTGTTTCAGAATAAAATACTGCTGCGCTGGAGGTACCCATTGAGCAGCACGGCAGGTTGGATTGGTGTAATTAAATACTTCCCTGTAATTATCATGTATTGGGGTGTCATTGTGTCATAGGTAATGTCATACATGGTGTTAAATGTTAAGTGTTGTAGATAGTGGTTTAAATGGGCCCACCATGCGATCACTATGACTACCCACCTCACACACAGTGGTGTGTGTGAGTTGTCAGGATGAATGGTACGATAAACACCACCTGATCGACGTGCTATACAGCAATGTCCAGCCTGGAATTGATGATCTTTGATGGGTAAGTCAACAGTGTTACTTGCTGCTCTACCATGCCCTTTATTTGTTTTTATATTAATTGTCTTAGTTTTAGTGACTGGACATTTTGAACATTTCCATAATCGTAACGTTCGGTTAACTTACGCAGAATGAAGAACTGTTAGTGGATTTTTGAAAAATAAAATGTTGTGTCCTGTTATGAATGAATAAGGAACACAATTTGTCTCGTAATTTGCATCCCTACCAGGCAGTGAAATAGGTGCTCAGTATTTCCAATTTTAGTTGTTATAAGTTTACAGAAGAGTTTACAATTCACAGTACCAGTCTGCAACATGTCGAACTTTAAATTGTCAATATACCACCACACCACCAGTGTGTTTTTTGCCTTGTTTATTGACGATATCTCCTTTTGTAAAAGGTGCTGTGGCTGCTGTGTCGTTGCCTTCTTCGGCGACACTTGGAGTTTCCTCTGAGCGAGTGCTCATCTCTCCCTTGACTCGCATGTATTACCAAGTGGCAGGTTCTGCAAACTCCTCCTGCCTTGCAGTGAGTTTGGTGGGCATACGATTGGTTGGAATTGCTTGTATTTCTGTGATGTGATAGGCTGATGTGTGTTATCAAACAATGTTCCTTATCGACAGTTAAACGAAGTTTCTCACTTCCTTATATTTTAAATTTCATATGACAATAAATTATTTATAATGCCTAAACCTACTATAACCTAAAAGGTTATATTTAGCTAGTCAAGATAACTCCTTATAATGCATTCATAGGACAATCATAAACAGCATGGAAATATACCTTAACATCCCAACATACTTTGACAGATGTTAAGGAATACTTACATGCTGCTTATGAATATGTATTCATAGAACAATGAATGCATTGTGAATGTACAGTTAATGTAAGGCCTTACCTTTTATAGTCTGCATAAACCTGTTGGTTGTTGCAATATTGATGGTTTTATCTTATGCGTGTAGCCTGCCTAAGAGTGGAGACAATCATTTCAATAATGAACTTTCAAATATCTTGTTTGAGATTAACAATAAGAAGGGATCAACAAATGAGGTCCTCTATAGTTGTAGAGTTTTTAAATCATTTCCCTATCCTGCATTGTCTGGTTGTTTCATTATCTCAACCAGCTTGTTTCTGAGGTCAACAATCTTGCATCCATTAATGAGCAAGGCCCAGACCAGTTACACTCAAAGTGTATGCTCTAGAGTGCCCCCTGCAGAGCAGGTTGGCACTGCCAGGCACATCATTGTTACATTTTTACAGCATTGGTGATTTTAGCTGAAAATCCCAATGTCTTTTCTGTATCTCTTAGTATTATAATGTTGTTTTGCTGATGCTTCTGGGGTTAGACCTATAAGCCTATTATTCAAAAAGTAAAATGAAATTGTGTCTACCATTGTGTTTTTTCATTTAAACATCTCCAATTGTCTCATGCTTGTCTTTGTAAAGCAATTGGAATGAGTTGTAAGTGATGCAAAATCATGTAAAATGTCTGGTGCAAGGTTTTCTTTCTGGAGGTTAGGGCAGTCTGATTTCATTCAGTGTCTGCAGTGGTGTTGCTGCCTTATGTTGTGTCTTGTTCCAGCTGTTTAGTTGGCATTTAAAGTTCATCATAGAGACTAGGAAAAAAATGATGTTAGCTCTTGTGATGCTTTCATCTAACATCTGCTCACATTCCTGTCACTAGCCAATGGCAACTGCTCTGGATGTGATGAATAAACTTCAAACGACAAATGGGTCTGAAAGCCTGCTTTGAGCTGCCGAGAAAGTGGGTCCGCAGTACGTTTCCACGGCAATCGAAATGAATTCATCGCTTCCTCTGCATTCATTTGGAAACGCGGTGATGTGGAATTGAAGCGATCTATGTGAACACATATCAGTGTCGACAGAAATTAGGGCTGGACCAAACATTGCTTTTGATTTTTTTTGCTCCATTCATTCATCTGTATGATTCCTACAGAGCCATGGGTAATTTTGGCGTGGGAGGCGTCAGAGCTGTCCTTTGATCTTGAGGCTAGACTGAAACGGGATCGTGAGGCTCTAAGAGCTAGTACACCCTCTGGAGACACATTTGGATCATAAGCTCCACTACAAAGATGGGTCCCAGCTTTCCCTGGAGGTGAACTAAATGTCTTTATCTGTTCCTCTTCTGGCACAGAGGTCCCGCCCCCCTACTGCGCCTCCTCACTCACACGGGGCCCAGGGCCTCGTCCCCGTGCTGCACCCCCACACTCAAACAGGGCCCAGGGCCCCATCCCCGTGCTGCACCCCCACACTCACGCGGAGCCCAAGGCCCCGTCCCCGTGCTGCGCCCCCACACTCACACGGGGCCCAGGGCCCCATCCCCGTGCTGCGCCCCCTCACTCACACGGGGCCCAGGGCCCCATCCCCGTGCTGCGCCCCCACACTCACACGGAGTCCAGGGCCCCATCTCCGTACTTCCCCATTCAGAAGGTCCAAAATGCAAATGATCTTTGTAGAAAAAATAGCTTCAATGTACATTTCCGTCATGAAATACGATTAAATAGCATGCAACGTGTTGATCCGCTTTATGCAATCACTCTGAAGTATGAAAACTCTTTAAACTCTGTTCAGTAAGTGGCACTCTTTTTTTAATTTGCTTGCCAGCTTACAGCACTGGTTAAATGAATGGCATGAATGTTTGTAGCCCAAATATAGCACTAAGTTGTCAGCAGCTCGTAAAACATTCATAAATAAATGTCCTCTGGGTGTTTAGGTATGTTACAACAAATATATTGGCTGGCATAATAAAAAAGGGGTGTGCGGCTTACTAAGTTAGAACTCGTGTCTGTGAGGTCATTGGGTCACATCCCGTGCATGGCTGGTTACACCATTTGCCCCTTGAGCAAGACCCTTACCCTCAAATGCTCCCAGGAATGGCTGTCCCTGCTTTATCAATTGTAAGTCACTCTAGATAAAAGAGTCTGATAAATAAATGCAATGTAATAACTTCTCATGCAAGTTGAAGATACTGGGTGACAGGGCAAATAAGAGGCATGGACATTTCTGTTAAATTTGTTTTGAAAAGTTATAATAATTGTAGCTTCACTTTTTTCTATCGGAGAGAAGCAGTTTAAACACACATACCTCTGTACATTATGGCAGCTTAATACTGTATTAAATAATAGGTTTCTGTTGCCCCTCTTGTCGCCATTGTCTACTTCGTTCTGGGTGATTATCAGTTTCAAGGTGGATCAGGAAGGTTATGGCTTCAGATATAGTGTTTGAAAATGCCTGCCTTGGTGTACAAGCTCTTGGATGGGTGAAGCTTCACCTGAGCCACTTAATCGTTAAACGATATTGTCAACTGAGACAGGAAATAGTGGGTGTTTCTAAATACTAAGAAGACAAAGATTATACTTGTGGCATTGGAAAGACTGGTATGGCTAATTTGCCCTCCAAGAATGACCTTGGGGCACAATGAATCATAGGACTGACTCGTTCGGCAAGGATGCTAATGACGTATTCTAGATATTTGGGGCGGGGCAAGAATGACATCCAGGGATTTTTAACATCCTCTGTATTTCTGTTCTTGAGTATTGGAACTGGTCTTCAGCAATGGAAGATGATGTAAAATGGGTACATGTGAACCAAAGTATGCGTATTGGGAAACACCCAGTGTAAGGAAGCACTGCTAATGTTAGCATTAGCAAAATCAGAAACTTTAACATTAGGCTGAAACCGAAAGAGTTGGATTGGATCGTGCAGCATACATACAGTAGCTGAAGTTTGGGCTCATTTTGGTATCCACAACAAAAAAACTACTAAGAAGACTGATAAGAAGCATTATGATGCAGAATTTACTGTTAGGGGTCCATATTCACAAAGCATCTTAAGGCCAAAAGTATCTCCTAACTTGCAAGAAACAGGTAAATATAACCTCTCCTGGAGCTGAGACCTTATCGTGGTGGAGAGGTTTGGGTGTTCCAATGATCCCAGGAGCTAAGCTGCCTGGGGCTTTATGCCCCTGGTAGGGCCACCCAAGGCAAATAGGTCCTGGGTGAGGAACCAGATGAAGTGCGGCTCAAAAGACCCCTTATGATGAGTAAAAACATGGGTTTACGTTTTCCTCTTGGAGCCAGGCCTGGGGGTGGGGCTCGATGGTGAGTGCCTGGTGGCCAGGCCTGCACCCATGGGGCTTGGTTGGGCACAGCCCGAAGAATGCAATGGGCTCACTAACAGTAGGAGGGGAAATAGGGGCCGGGTACAGTGTGAGTTAGGCAGTGGCCGAAGGTGGGGACCTTAGCAGTCTGATCCTCGGCTGCAGAAACTAGCTCTAGGGGCATGGAATGTCACCTTTCTGGTGCGGAAGGAGCCTGAGCTGGTGTGTAATGTGGATTCTGACTAGATGTAGTCAGGTTCACCTCAATGCACTGCTTGTAGTGCGGCTCTACTGGGAATGTCTGGCGGAATCCCCTGTCAAAAGGATCAACTCCTACCTCCAGCAGAACTTTGCCCATGTTCTGGGCAGAGGCGGGGGATATTGAGTCTGAATGGGCCATGTTCCGCACCTCCATTGTGGAGACGACTGATCGGAGATGTGGCCGCAAGGTGGTCGGTGCCTGTCGTGGCGGCAATCCCCAAACCCGCTGGTGGACACCGCTGGTGAGGGATACTGTCAAGCTGAAGAAGGAGTCCTATCGGGCCTTTTTAGCAGCTGATGAGTACCGCTGGGCCAAGTGGAACACGTCTTCGGTGGTCGCTGTGGCAAAAACTCAGGTGTGGGAGGAGTTTGACTAGGCCATGGAGAATGACTTCCAGACGGCTTTGAGGAGATTCTGGTCCACCATCCGACGGCTCAGGGTGAGAAAGTGGTGCAGCATCAACACTGTTTATGGTGGGGATGGTGCACTGCTGACCTCAGCATGGGATGTTGTGGGTCAGTGGAGGGAATACTTCGAAGACCTCCTCAATCCCACTGACATGCCTTCCAATGAGGTCTGAGGACTGGGGTGATGTCTGGGGCCTGGGGTGGTGGTCCACCTCTTCAAGATGGGGGTCCGGAGGGTGTGTTCCAACTATAGGGGGCCACACTACTCAGGCCTCCCTGGTAAGGTCTATTTGGAGGTGCTGGAGAGGAGGGTCCATCGGATAGTAGACCCTCAGATTCAGGAGGAGCAGTGTGGTTTTCGCCCTACCCGTGGAACAGTGGACCAGCTCTATACTCTCGGCAGGGTCCTTGAGGGTGCGTGGGAGTTTGCCCAACCAATCTACATGTGCTTTGTGGACTTGGAGAAGGCATTCAACCGTGTCCCTGTAGAGAGTGCCACAGCATTTTGGGGTGCTGGGCTATCTTATAAGGGCTGTTCAGTCCCTGTACAACCGGTGTCAGAGCTTGGTCCGCATTGTCGGCAGTAAGTCAGACTCATTTCCGGTGAGGGTTGGATTCTGCCAGGGCTGCCCTTTGTCACCGATTCTGTTCATAACTTTTATGGACACAATTTCTAAGCGCAGCCAGGGCGTTGAGGGTGTCCGGTTTAGTGACCCCAGGATTAGGTCTCTGCTTTTTGCAGATGCTGTGGTTCTGTTGACCTCATCAGACCGTGACCTTCGGCTCTCACTGGAGCAGTTCGCAGCCGAGTGTGAAGTGGCTGGGATGAAAATCAGCACCTCCAAAACCGAGATCATGGTCCTCAGCTGGAAAAGGGTGAAGTGCTCTCTCCAGGTTGGGGAGGAGGTCTTTCCCCAAGTGGAGGAGTTTAAGTATCTCAAGGTCTTGTTCATGAGTGAGGGAAAGATGGAGCGGGAGATCGACAGGCTGATCGGTGCGACGTCAGCAAAATTCAAAATACAGTACAGCCGTTTTAAATGCTTCTCAAATTACTGAACTGGGTATAATACGTTATAGTACAGTATTGTACATAACACATACTTTATTGTAGTTTCGCTGCTGCATCCCGTTGGCTCGGTTTTGGAAGTTTATCATAAGCTTTGATGAGTCTATTTTTGTTATTTACAGAAAATAACTACCAGTCTTTCAAGGTCAGACAAGCTGAGGCAGTGCATGTTCCTGCGGCCCCTTCTGAAAGCTCACCTTCACCAACTGTATGTCCTGATTGGTATAAATGCCTCCATTCCCACTGCTATTTTTTCTGATCACCACTGGATCATTCAAGTTAGTTATAAGCATTACTTAGATTGCTGAAAGATTTATGAAATAATTATCTGACCTATAGTGAATCATTTTACTGTTGGGGGGGCGATTACTTTTCTTGCATTTAGTGATGATCTTTATTTGAAATGTTAAGGCTGTTCTGGTAATTCAAGGAAAACATTAAACTGTTCAGTTTTAGAATGCTACAGCTTTACAATTTATGTTCCATCTGTGTTGCTTATGTCAGGCAGCATTACTTTTAGCAAGGTGATTTGAAGGCGATTTCATGCTGTAATTTGGAGCACTGTGCTGTTAAAAATGAACGGCAAAAATAACTGAATGAAAGAAAATGCCACAGAGAAGAAGAACATCAGGAGAATACAAAAGCAGAAATTGGGAACCCTTATATCCATATACTTAGTTATCTCCATTTTCGTATTTTTTTCCCTGTCTGGGTGGCACCATTCGAATGATTCCAAACTCGTCAACTGTTTCTGTGAAATAACTGTCCAATTGTAATCAAATGTTGCTGGATGCTAAACCAGATTTACCACACTTGTTTCATTTTTTCTCAATTGCCTCCATTTGAGGCTGAGGAGATTTAGTGCCCCCTGGACTAATCCTTTCACGGAAATCCTATAAAATCAGGAATTGTTCTTGCAGGTCTTTGCTGAACTGACCGTAAAGCTGTGCAGATATTATCTATGTCCTTTTCGCTTTAACATGGGAATGAAAGAGTCAACAATCAACAGTATGTGTATCTAGCAGGAAAAATCAAGTAAAGCATAAAGGAATACTGACTTTGCTTCATGTTAGGTAATGTTCCATATGTAATTTGAGATGCAGAGGTCGGTAGTTTGGATCCAGAGAGTAAAAATCCAGACTAAGATTTTGTTTCAACCAACCAGAAACATGCTGTTACTGTAGGTGAATTTGTGTGTGTAAGTTATACTCTAATATCCCTGGTATAGATATGAGCTTGATCCTTGGTTAGTTTTCACACCAGGTACACAATGTACTGCACCTGTAAGAAATCTCACTTTCTGACACTGGATGCTGTGATCAACATAACTTTCAGAGAGATACTTTACAAATGCAGTGATGTTCAAGCTGGACCAAACGTGAGCGTGAAATGGAAATGTGACTTTTCTATTTCTTTTGCCAGCATTACCATTAAAAGTCTACTTTTGAAATGCCACTGATTTGGCATGGTCCATAGTCAATTCCCACAGTTAGATTCCTTACCCTGTCAAATGGTTTTAGTAGACTAATAACTTTAAGTGTCCTTCTAACCTAAATGCTAAATTTCAGTGGATATTACTTATTAACATCCTCCGTCTAGATCGATTTAATTTTGATGGAGAGTAATTTTTTTAGAATTGTTCTCTCTACCATAGTCATCTATTAAAATAAATTTAAAATTTTATGTGTGCAGGTAACACTTTTATCTCACTTCGTAAGTTGCGGGCGTTCATGACTCTCGCTGGTCCATACTGCAAAATTTGCCACATCATTCTGTTTGCATTGTGTACATAGAACCTTCTGGAACTAGCTCACCCCATTCATTGTATAATTTGTGTTTCTACTCTGCTCTGCTCTGCTTGTTCATATTCTTTGTTGATCTAAATAACATAACTAAGTTCACCACATTGACATCATTAAGTAATTTTAATTTATTATCCAGCTCTAACATCTCCACCCAGACTGATTTTCTTCTAGAGAATATAACCGTACATTCTATTGGGCTCAATATGCATGTAGCTCTGCTATGAAACATGATTGCATCATTGCCAATTCACTTTTGATGTTATATCTCAGAGTAGATTCTTTCAGAAAGTGTCTTTTTTTTTTAAGAAAAATGCATAGGCTTTTATTAGCTTTTTGACATGACAAGTAGACTTTGATTTGTCTTGCTTTTATGTTCTCTGTCAGAAATATAAAATGCTTGTACTGTATGGCTTCACTTCGGATATGCAGCCTCTCAGAGCAGATTCTTTCAGAAAGCGTCTTCTTTTAAAAGAAAAAAATCAGATGCTTTTATTTGTTTGTTTACTTGTTTTTGTATTCATCAAAAATGTAAAATGCTTGTATAAATGCCCCTCTGTAATCATGAAAATCATTAATCCGTTGTAACACAAGTTCATACCTGGTAAAATAAGCCATCTGGACATATTTTCAAATATAAATTTCATCATGATGCTTACTTTCTGTTGCTATGAATCAAGCCCTGGTTTTAGGAAATTGAACTCTTTATATATTGTCTTTCCATTAGCGGTGCCATTTTACCTGGATTGCTCACAGCTCCTTTCGGTTTTCCGGTTGTCTCAGGAGGACAGGCTGCTGGGGCTTCTCTGGGGCACTGTGTTCTTTTCCAGCCGTTTTTGCCCTTTCTCTCTCACACATCCCATGCTATCATATTTGCATTCTATTCGATTTTCACTGGCACTTTCCCTTTGCCCAAAAACATTTGCCAAGCTTGGGGCAGAGATTCTTAATGTCATCCTTTGGGCAATGAGCATTTGATAAATTCAGGCAAAACATACAGTGCTCCCAGAAAGTTTTAAGACACTTGCTTGATTCTGTAAAAATGTTGCAAATTTACCGGTTTTTATAACAAAAGTCCATTGACAAGCAATGTTTAACATACAGTATTGGAAAATACTTTCTGTGCATTTCCTTTTTATTAAGTATCATAATTTATTGACAGACTCATTCAGTTCTGTTTTTACCATTTGGCCATTAATTGCAGTTCTGATCTCCACCTCCAAGTAACGTCGGCATCAACATGGGAGAACTGTCAGCTCAAGAGATGGAAAAAAAACAGGGGAAACTTTACATTTCTTTCACGTCTAGGACACCCTGTCAGTAAATCATTTCTCACTTCTGCTGTGGCAAAATCTTTCAGTCTCTGGAGTGAAACGTCACACATCAGTGCAATCTGTGGCAGATTCATTTGCATTTGTTTTTTTTTAACATCTACCTAAATATATATATAGTCTCCTGTGATATCTATCATATAGTTATACTGAGCTGAAATGCACTGTAAACATAAGAATGTAACATGTTACAATATGAATGCAGAGCTGTAACCTACAATGGGATCTGCTCCCTGTAATACTTCATCAAACTATAGTGAAGGCAAATACACTGTGTATGGATAAAGGCATATATGGTAACTAAAGTCCGAGTTTTCTATTTACATGAACATTTATGGCCATGACTCCTAAAACTGTCTGAATGTTTGATGCCACACATAAATGTATGGAGTATATAAAGCAGCATATAAAGTTATAGGAAGACCCCTCCCCTCCCATGTTTGGGGTCAATCTCAATGACAATGTAACGGCAAATGGTGAACCTACCTGGGCATCTTAAGACCAACCTACTGATTGATGAGTAACTAATTAATTCCATTCATTTCTTTTTGCATTCTGGCTAGTCTCACGGAGAGTTCCAGTACTGATTCTGGAAGCAAGGAGAGGAATAACTCAGGATGGGGTGCCAACCCATCGTTGGGCACACACACACACACAGAAAATCTGATCACTCCCATTCACCTTAGTGTGTTTTTGGACCATGGGAAACCAGATTTGAAGGAAACCCTTAGAGAGAGAGTAGGGGCTCGAACCCCAGTTTCTGGGAGTGTGAGATAACCATACTAACCAGGGCACCACTCTGCAGCCCATAATCTGGCACAATACCTCCTAGATTGCATATTAAATTTAAGCTTTCTTAGGGTTCATTATTGTCTTAGTAATGCAATAATAGCCTTAATCAACCGTAGTGTGAGTGGGTCTTTTTAAGCAGTCATGGATACATATTTTGGTTCAAGTAATTTTAAATATTCATAAAAATAGTCAGTTACTGTATGGTAGTCAGTTCATAAAAATGTCAAAGCTAATTAAGGTGAACTGGTCATAGTCAACACATAGGTTAATATATTATTTTACAAGTGCCACTTTTTGCAGATGCAATTTAGAAATTACATTTCAAATGAGTAATTTTTGCTGATCATTAAGTTCATATCTTTGCGTGAAATACCACTTGAAAGTTTTGGAGGTTATGAATGGTTATTATAATATGAATTGTATAGAAATAAATTATAGATCTAGGGCGGCATGGTGGTGCAGTGGCTAGCACTGTTGCCTCACACCTCTGGGGCCCGGGTTCGAGTCTTCGCCTGGGTCGCATGTGTGTGGCGTTTGCATGTTCTCCCTGTGTCGTCGTGGGGTTTCCTCCGGGTACTCCGGTTTCCCCCCACAATCCAAAGACATGCT
>JAABNX020000046.1:8293971-8304544 GCA_015163995.2 Mormyrus lacerda | reverse complement strand
ATTAAAACTAACTGAATTTGAAAACAAAAAGTCAAAATGAAATAAAAACTAAAACTGATGAAAAATCCAAAACTATTATAACCTTGGAATACACATTCGATTTACGTTTATTATTATATTTTAAAGATACCCCATTATTATATTTTTAAAATATCGCCATTTTTATACGTATCATTTATTCATATAACTACGCATACGTATATTTATCTGCCACTCCTTAAAGGCCGGGCCGTGAAAATAGTTTCTGATATTAGACCGGTCCATGACAAAATAAAGGTATAATTCCCCGACACAAAATACAAAAGCAATGAAAAGGGCCTGAATCAAAAGTTTGGGCACCCCAAGATATATCAGCTCACAGATAACGTTTAGCTAGGTGCCAGATGTTCATTAGCTCATTAAGGCTATGGCTTGTTCGCAGTCATTGTTAGGAAAGCCTAGGTGATGCAAACTGCAAAGCTGCATAAATAAATGATTCCTTGTGCCTTGTGTCAACAATCAGCAGCCATGGACTGCTCCAAGCAGCTAGCACTCCAAAAAATAAAATAATTGATGTTCACAAAGCAGGAGAAGATAGCAAAGCATTTCCAGATAGCTTTTTTCCTCAGTTCGTAATGTCATTAAGAAATGGCAGTTAACAGGAACTGAAAAAACTTTCTACTAGAACTGCTTGTTGGATTGTTAGAAAGTCAAATAAACCCCCGGCCCCTCAGTTTGACCCGAAAAGACCTCCAGGAAGATTTAGCGGACTCTGGAGTAGCAGTGCACGGTTTTACTGTCCAGCGATACCTGAACAAATATAACCTTCATGGTAGACTCAGCAGAAGAAAACCTTTCCTCTATCCTAGCCACAAAAATCAGCATCTGAAATTTGCAAAGGAACATCTAAACAAGCCTGATGCATTTTGGAACCAACACCTGTGGACTGATGAAGTCAAAACAGAACTCTTTGGTCACAATGTGCAAAGGTATGTTTGCAGAATAAAGGATGCCGAATTCCAGAAAAAGAACACCTCTCAAATTATTGAGCATGGGGGCGGATCGATCATGCTTTGGGCTTGTGTTGCAACCAGTGAAACAAGGAACATGTCATTGGTAGAGGGAAGAATGGATTTAAGTAAATACTAGCAAATTCTGGCAGCAAACATCACACCATCCGTAAAAAAGCTGAAGATAAAAAGAGAATGGGTTCAACAACAAGATAATGATCCAAAACACACCTCAAAATCTACAATGAAATACCTCAAGAGGCGCAAGCTGAAGGTTATGCCATGGCCTTCACAGTCTGCCGACCAAAACATCACTGAAAATCTGTGGATAGATCTCAAAACATCAGTGTGTGCAAGATGGCTCAAAAATCTCACAGAATTAGAAGCATTTTGCATGGTTGAATAGATGAAAATCCCCTAAGTAAGAATAGAAAGACCCGTAGTTGGCTACAAAAAGCATTTACAAGCTGCAATACGTGCCAAAGGGGGTGTTACTATGTACTGAGTTTTCATTGTTTTGGTATTTTATACCTCTGATTGATGGAAATAAAAACGCAATCTTGCTTGTAGTGTTAAAGAAATGTGTTAATTAAAGAAATGACAGTTACATACGTGCATATCTGCTGTAAGGGGTTGTCACTACAGTCGGTCACTTTCCTCAGCAATGAGTGGCAACCACCTGCATGTATGTCTGCAGTATAATTACCCAATGAATACATACATGATATATCCAAGTGGAACATGAAAACATCTAAAAAAAAAAAAGCCGCATTGAAATTAAACACATGAGACTACTATTTGCGTCCATTACTGTTGGCTTTGTGTGAGAACACAGAACCACCTTTGAAGGAAAACTTAAGAAAGGTCAAATACCTGAAACCACAAACCACTCTCCTCTGTTTTTTTTAATACAATATGTACGAGCAACAAACGATATAAACAAGTATCCTGATTTAGTTAATTATTCCTTCAATGTTATTGTCTATACCAGGGTACTCTGCTAGCTCCTTCTCTAAGATCTGATACAATTTGATTCAATACAGAAAAGGTCCAATATTTGTTAATGGTAGCAGACAGGAAATTGAGGGTTAATTAGCAAGGAAGAAAGTTTCAGGAATCATGAAGGCCTCTTCATGAACACCGCACTATGGGGGTTCCTCCTAACAGAAGATTAGTCAATAGCTAATCTATATTCATAATGCATTAACTACCAAATCATTTCTGTAATGAACTATTTACCATCCTACTATTCTGAAAAAATATGCTGTGCAAACAATACGCATCATAAAAATGCCATTAATAGTTGTGACATATTACACAAAGAGACTATTCCAGTTCATCAACCATGATGCCTGGAGAGCCCTCATCCAGTTGGTGTAACATGTTATTTCTGATTATATGTTTCTGGAGGATTAGAGAAAGCAGTCAATTTATGTGACATTAGATTGTAATTTTGACTTGGAGGGATCAACAGGAATCACGTTCATGGGCAATTCAGTGAAGCCTGCCACATATAAATTGAGTCAGGACATTGATTGCTTAGTTCTGTGGAAAAAGGCTCGGTCATTAATGTGCCAGAGAGGCTGTTCGGTATAAAATGAACTGTATAGTGGCTCTATAAAAATGAAGCAGATAGTACTGTATTTAACTAGGGTTGCAATATTCTGGGAATTTCCCCATTAATTCCCATATATTTCCACTAATTCCTATGGAAAGTTTCCATCTTGGACTATTTGCAGAATTCTCAAGTTTAATTTTCCATGGAATGGAAAGTTTCCAAAATTTCCACTCCACTGCAACCCTATATTTGACTAACATACAACTCTCACACTATATAGCGTAATATATTTTGAGCCCTTTTTGTAAGAAGTTCTTGTGTTTTGTATTTAAGTTTTCAGGCCATAAGTTTTATTTTCACACCATTACATACTGAGGCTGTTGATGAAAAAGTGTTTGTCATTTTTCTGGGATTCTTACTTGCCTTCGGGTAACTTTTGATCACCTCAAACAGCTCCTGATCAATGATGAGTGCTTGTTTGTGTTAGATTTTTGCCATTTCCAGTTGGTATACTCAAAAAAGAAACCTTCCTTCTGAAAGGCCTAAGCACGAGGCATAGAGTAGATCATCTTTTGATGTCCTGAAATGCCCTGAATCTCATCCGCTTTTTGTCCACTTGCCAGCAATGGTATATTGTTTCTGTTAAAAGCTATTTTCCCTAGCTGGCCACAGCTATTGTATTGCAAAGTTGTTAGTCATTCTTAAAATTTCCTGTAAAAATACTGCTTAAATCATTCACTTATAGTAATCAAATAGTCTGCTTACAGTGTTCATTTTTGGTGTTTTTAAACATAACAAAATATAGAAAAAATTTAAACTATTTATAATATTAAAACTAGTACTGTCAAACGATTAAAACTTTTAATCAAATTAATCACAGGGTTGCTGTGGATTATTTTAGATTAATCACGATTAAATATCATTCATTTTTAATCTATATTAATCACAATTCATTTTGCATGAGCAAACAGATTCAAGAAAAAAGGGAATATATATGCACTTAACATGTTTATTGAACATCTTGAACACGAGTTGGATGCATTCCATCTGCCACAGACGTGCAACACCATGGACCCATATCAAAGAGCAAGATTTTTTGCTTAGCTGGACAACTTGTTGTATTTAAGATACCTCAGTTTAAATGGTCTTTATCTTTGCTCACTTACAATTAGCCCGAACTAACGTAAATCCGACAAAAAAGCCGACTCATCATGAAATGTAATTCTAGCCCGGTTAATTTCCATTGTTAGCAATATTAGTTGATAACACGTTATGCGCGCTGCTTTATGTATAAAACTAGCAACACGTCCACGGATAACTTGGACGATATAGTGTGTGCGACCGATTTAATGAGTCACAAATGAGAAGTAGTGCTTAAACAGTATAAAACCACAACTTTCCCTTCTGTTGATAAAAGGCGAATCCATCTCAGATTCTGAACTCGGGATCCTCTGTGCTGCTCCGAGATCTTCGAGAAACGGGAGTGCACATGCCGTCACTTCCGGCTTCAAAACTCCGGAATCCGACTCGGAATACGAGTTCCCAGGGCAAATGGAACGCACCAAAACTGCCCGAAATGGGTTGACAGAGATATTTCAAGGATTTTGAGTCATTCTATGCTGCAGATGGGTTAATTTCGTTAAAAATTTTAATCAGATTAATCAAGATGGATTAATTAACATGTTAATTTTGACAGCCCTAATTAAAACTATTTTTAAATTAAAACTATTTAAATTATTTTTTTCTTTTTTATTTACTTTGATCGCCCTACTTTACCTTACTGTAATCCGTCTGCTACTGTAGCTACCTAAGGATAATGCTGCGCACAAAGAAAACATGGCAGGAAAAAGTCATTTTCTCAAAATAAAAAATATAGACTCTTCAAAGCTTATGATAAACTGCCAAAACCAAGCCAATCAGATGCAACAGCGAAACTACAATAAGGTATATTTTATGTAAAATACTTTATTATAGCTTATTTGAATTGTACACAGTTCAGTCATTTGAAAAGCATTTTAAACAGATGTACTGTATTTTGAAAGAGTCAATAAAATTCTGTAAATAGTAACGCCCTCAGTTTTGTTACCTTAAATTCATGTAATAAATACATAAATGTCAATTAGATGGCAGCCTGCCCGAGACATAAAGCAAAACAAAAAAGAAAGAAATTGATTATAATGATCATATAAGCGGTTCCCGCTGTATATGACTGGGTTGTTTTGGTTTGTTGGAGATGTTATTGCATCCCTTACAAGCTCCACAACGATCATTATTCCCTCCTGAAAGAGACGGTATCCTTTAAGTAAGAATTGGGACTTTGCCATCTTTATCAATTGACTTTCCCTGCCGGCTCAAGACGGATGAGCTCACCCTCTGAGTCTGGTTCCTCCCAAGGTTTCTTCCTTCTTGGGAGTTTTTCCTTGCTACTGTCGCCTCTGGCTTGCTCAGTGGGTGCTTTGGGCAGGGATAATGTAAAGCTCTTTTAGACAATGTAATGTTGTGAAAACGTGGTATACAAATAAAATTATATTAATTCATTCATTCATTTAATGTCTCCAAGACATTGCAATGTGGATTGACAGCAGGCATTTTGGGACTGTTTGTGAATTGGTCTTAGTGACTTAGGAGTCCTCTTGACTACTTTTTAGTTCTTCTAGATTTCGGTGCTACTTTTAGTGCTAAGGGGCTTTGTGAATTGCTCTTAGTCAAAAAAATTACGAATCCTACCTTTAGGACTGACACGCCCATTATTTTTAGGACTTTCTTCTAAATAAGCAAGTTAGGAGCTACTTTTACCTCTAAGATGCTTTGTGAATTAAGGCCCTAAGTTCACAGACCACTAACTGTCTACAATTCAATATTGAGAGAACCAGTACTTGTAGTGGGCCAGAACGCAGTTCCGGAACTTCTGTATTTTCGTCTTTTGGGTTTCGCCACTTTTTTCTGCATTCCGGTACTTACTGAAACTGATCCAATGCAGCGACAGTGGCCCGTGAATAGACAATATCACAAGACCGATAAAAGACTAAATTACCCACGAGCCACGACAGTGCCCTATCATATGCATCCACTGAGTCCTAACCAATCGCATCAGGGAAGCAATGCAAACTGTTGCAATTTATACTGTGAATATCATGATGGCATTGTTCACTGAAAAACTCAATAAAAAAGATACATTAAATGGAAGTGGTGGTCGTCTTTGGTGGTCCATGAACTAATCATGCTAGCATGGACTGCCTATAGGTTATTTCTTGGAAGAATGATTAAATTAAAATAGTTTTTGAACCAACACATCCTATATGTCAAATGTCGGAAAATTAGAGTTCCTGCACTTATTTTTTCCCACTTCAAGCACTGGAGAGAACAATGCAACACCTCAGCTGGATTCAGTCATATGTATCAAAATCTTTGCTGCCTTGTTTCAAGCAAATAGGTTGCCCAACCATGGTAACTAACACTCAGACAATATCAGCAGTGTTTAAGACATCCTCATAGAAAATATTTGTTCTGTTTGTGATTTGTCTATTTTTATGTTGTTTTCCAGTATAATTCTTCACCCACAATTTTAAGGACTCGGGGATACATTTTATCTTTTCACATCTCTAAAAACTTTAATCCCCCCTAAAATTCTTCTGCAGCATTAGCTTCCTAGTTGGAACATGTCATACTAAATCATATTTGATTGAATGTTTTATTTGTATGTTAATGCACTATTATGATGGGAATAAATTTATTAAAATAGTGGTGTAACTGTAAATAAATTCTGAATTTGTTGAGGACCAGGCTGTATAGGGTTATGAGGCATAGGTGGCACGGCCACCATGTAGAATTTCAGAGAGCCATGCAAGTGGTAGGATAAGGAATTATAGTGTTGAGTTCATTGCTTTATCCAGTTCTGTGCAGTACCCAGTAGCATTACTTAATGTGGTCATAGAATCGGGACATTCCATTGGTAACAATCACTTAAATCAAATTAACATCTGGCTGTGATGTAACGACTGTTCTGTTCTACACTTTCAAACTTCTGAAATGTTTTGAATGTGATTAATTTAAAACAGTCAATTAAAAGAACTTATAAAATATTTGATTTACATTTGCACATATACATGTTGCACACTGTTTTGTTTTATAGGGATTCAAATTATATTGTGTAATACATGATTCAAGATACTGCTATTCTCTTAAAAATAAGCAATGGATCACAAAATGAGTGGAGTTAATTTGCCAGTCACTAGAAAAGAAAGGAAGACTGCAATGCGAGAATGAAAATTGGGCATGCGGTTGAGGAAAGAATTTTTTTTGGGGGGGGGCTTACTACAGTCTGGGATCTCTTAAAATATTCAACCATGCCCAGTGAAGCAGGAAATCTGAGAATTTTCAGTGTCAGTGTGTATTTCCTTGGGAAAAATAGGTAGCAGACAACATGAAACTAAAGAAGTTTTGGTTTCCTAATATATGTTATACTAACTTTATACTAACTATCATTATTTGAACGGAATACATTTTATTGGGCTAAGACAAAAAGGCAAAGCAAACCACGGGTTCAAATTTGCAAAAAGATGATTTTTAAAAACAAATTTTGTTTTTATTTTGTAATTATTATCTATATCCTTTGCATTAATAGGATAATGGCACAATCTGATGGTATCAGTGCATTTTGTGGAACATACCATTACTGCCTAACCGAATTTTTCAGGTTCCCAGCATCCGTGTTTATGGACTGTCCCCTTAAATGTAAATAACATTATGTGGTTCAGTTAAATTGTTGGGAATTCTAGAGTAAATATAATATGTACTATTTACCACATCTGGGGCTCTAGGACCAGTGAAAGCAAATTAGCACCATAGTATGAAATAACCAGCAGCATCGTTTACAGCAGGCATGAGGTTTTTTTCTGGATCATGCCACTGATGACGAATGACCATTTCGAGTGGAAAGGTCCCATCTGAGCATGGAACCCAACTCCAAATCAGGTGCCAAAGCAATTTAAATGCAAGGGCTTAGATTTTCGGTTTGTCTCTTAAAGTTTTGTTTCCTGGTAGCCCTTATAAATATCCCATTGCATGCAGTGTGGGTATAATTATAAATTTGGAGACTTGGTAATTCCAAGATGAGCCAAGTTTTGTAAACCTCCAGCTGTTTTTTCTTTCCCTTGTATTGTTCTCCTTATTGTGTGTAGGTAACCCAATTACTGCCAGTCTCTGGGTAAGAACTATATTGTGTTTCAAATATATTTTTTATTATCCTGGACTTGGAACCAAACAACCATTTTGTTGTCACTCCACTGGTGTGTTGCTTACCTTTCCACACTGTGATGAGTTTGTTAATGTCATTTATAAAGATATGAATGTCCATATCATTCGCAGTTCATCTGATTTTCAGACAATAGAGCTTATAAAGTGCTCAGTTGTCATGTGATCTGATCTGTTGGTCATGTGTTTTAGGGTGCTTCCTGTAACTGAAAAAATGGTTCCCACAATGCCAAATTAACACGCTTTTATGACACTGTGGGGACATTTGGTCCCTGCAATGTAATATATGTACAGTACATGACCCACACTCACACACAATGAGCAAGTCAAAGATGCCATGCAACAAATTGGGGGAGGGATTTGATCCCCCAACTCTGTAAGTGTGAAGCAACAGTGTCCCCCACTGCATTACCATACAATGCTTATTATTTTTCATCAGCTGATTCCTCCCATCCATCCACTTCCAATTGCTTTAACTATACAGATTCTCCGACAAAGTGATTTCTTTTAAAATCAATACAAAGTACAGCATTTTACAAACACCTGTAGCTTAATGACGTCCTCCATGTTTGCATTTTATTTCCTTAAAATGTGCTTTTTCGTACTTGCATGTCAAAATTTGCATTAATGCTCCCTTGAGGATACAGATAATGTGAGAAATACACAATCAGGCCATAGCTTAGTATAAGTGGAAAGACACTGGCTAACGCTTGATGATTTTTTTTCCAACATCCTGGCCCACAAAGGCTCAGCTTGAATGGTGTGGGGGAGGGGGGTACATGTTTGGCCTGCAGACTGGTAAACCAGTGACCTGCATCTATCCCCCCATTGCACTATACTGAACTTTGTCTTTATCAGCACCTTACCCTACACTGTGGTCCTTTACTGCACTGCTGTTTGTCCTGCATTGTCTTGTCCTCTATTGTACGGGTGTTTGCTCTGCACTGTCTTGTCCTGTATTGCACTGCTGTTTGTCCTGCGCTCTCTTGTTTGTCCTATCCCCTGACTCCCTACCTGCAAATCAAATGTCTTCAGCCCATCATTTGAGGCAGGTGGGACAGAAGGAGGAGCTGAGACAGCCACGAGGCAGATGCTTTGCAGAACTGAATGTGTCGAATTGCAAATGACTGCCCCTCGCCGCTCTCAGGGAGTAGGCTTATGCAGCTTGTGCTGTGCTGCAGACAGGAAGTGTTTCCCTTCCAGCAGGGCCTAAATTAAGCCTCAAATACAGTGAATGGTTCTGTGTTGTGTTATATGCCCCAAACAGCCAGGCTGCCTCCAGTAATCTGTTACGGGCAGTGGGGCATGCTGGGATACCCTCTAAAGAGGGATTGTCAGCAGTAAATCAGGATTAACTCCCATCTGAAAACTGCTTTCTCATAAACTCCATCTTCACAGTGTTGCCCAGGGTTGACTGCAAGAGCCATGTGCTTTTGTGCGTGTGTATAGACTTTGTTTACAGCAAAGACATATATTCTGAGCCTGACAAAATCCATTTTTTTACAATGTGATTACTTTTCTTTTTTGGTTGAGTTACTAGTGCGTGATAATGAATTGAATTGGGGTGCCATTAGATATTATTCATTATATGACGTAAATTCACTGAGGACTAGCAAATGAGATAGAAATGTGTTCCTGTGCGCATGTGTCTGTTTGTGCGAGTGTATCTGCCTGTGTTTGTTTGTGTGAGTGTTCACTGTTTAGCAGCATGCCTGCTGAGACTTTGATAGCTACGAAGGCTTTGTAGAGGGAGCAGCTCTCCATACTAATCAGCTCTCCCCATTCTTTCCTTTACCTTTGTAATGGTCTGAATCAGAGCCGCGTTTCAAGGGCAGGTAGTAAGATAGGGGATTTGTGAGGTTCTATTACCTCCCCTGATTTTGTGGCACCCATTTTATTTAATCCCTGGCGTGTCTTCCAGTGAACTCACTATTTACCAGCTTGGATGTCTTTAGAGAGAAGCTCTATTCTTACCTTTGATCACAGTGACCTAAAATGTAATATAAGATACCCAGCATCATGTGCCCAGTTTAATGATTTTTAAAAAGTATGAAAAAAAACTTTTTTTTTAAATTACGTCTTGATCCTTTTCCTTTTCTCGGTTGTGGCCAAGGAGTTTCCACTTTGTCCGCTGTCATTCTCAGTCGAAGTCTCTAATGTTAGAGTAAATTAAATTGCTAGAATTGTATGTTTTACCTGATATTCATTCATGCATCTTTGATAGAAATTATGACAAGGATTCATTCAGCATGTTTGAAATGTCCTTTTAATATTTCACACATCATTTATAGAGCAGAGCTAGACAAAATGAATGTATCAGCATGAATATTTAATAAGACATATTCCAGCAATTAAAAAAATTATATTGGTTCATGGACTCTTCTTTTACTAGACATATTATATTTGGGTCTTCTAGCTTGAAGGGAATAAAATTACTATGAACTGGAAGTTTCAACTGAAATGTTGCTCAACTGAAGTATGATGGATTCAAAAGTAATACCAGTTGCATGAGAAAGTATGAGTAGCAGGTGCTCTGCTACATGTTATGTATAGGATAAAAGGGACTGAAAATGGGGGTGGTTTGTGGCTCCGCAGGTTAAGACAGTGTGACTGTTGACAGAAGGTTTCTAGTTTGAATCCCAGGGCTGCTTGAGTGATTTCACCATTGGGTTTTCAACCAAGACCCCATATATATATATATATATATATATATATATATATATATGAAAGAATCTGATAAATAAAAAAAAAGAGTATGTGGTGAGTGATTTTT
>JAABNX020000046.1:8255539-8279419 GCA_015163995.2 Mormyrus lacerda | reverse complement strand
TAGAAACTTAGAATAAAGGCAAGATGGAGTTGCAAAAGATTGAAAAGCTGGAAGTAAGTGAAGGCCCCCTGTAAACATTCACTGCATTAAATGTGGTTCATTCCCTGCTGGTTGGAACATGCCTTAAGACAGAGAGGCTGCATTAACCACAACAAAGGTATTGTAAGTGTACTTTTCAATTATTATTCGAGTCATGCTTCGTAAAGGGATTTATTTTTAGCATATCCTCTTGCCTAGCTGAAAATTTTAACAGAGCAATTAAGCTGCAGAGTTAAATTCCTGAGCCTGTTTCCTTTCCCCCGCCAAAAAACCTCATATCCTTTTGGCTCTGTGTAACTAGCAGCTTATCCTGCACAGAGTTCTGTTAGGAGACGATGCCAGACAGCTTAGGACACAAAACAAGGGTGCACCCTGAACTGTATGGCAGTCCATCATGCACAGCCAAATTTGCCTGACTACTTATTGCTGTGATCGTGGTAGACTAGCAGGCAGGAAGCAGGGAATGACGAAGCAGGCAGGCAAGGAATCAGGACACGGGGTTTATTAGGGGAAATCAAGGTTCAAATAGGGCAGACGATGACGAACATCAATGACGGATCTGGGGAAATTAACTCGGACGCTGACTAAATGCACAGGACAAGCCGAAAATAACAGGCAACAGGTGATCACAATCAGGGTAATACATGTGGGTAATGAGGACTGGACACGCAGGTCATGACACTTATCTTTGGACTGTAGCGGAAACCGACAAGCCACAGGAAGAATTTGCAAACTCCACACACACAGACCAGGCAGGTTTCAATCTCCAACCTTGTTGGGTGAGGAAGCAGGGCTTCCTACTGAACCTGCATCGCACAGGGCCAATAGATACACTATATGAACAAAAGTATTATGACACCTGGCCATTACACCCACAGAAACTTTTATGACATCCCATTCTAAATCCATAGGCACCAATTGTTGGTGCCCCCCTTGCAGCTCTAACAGCTGCCATTCTTTTGGAAAGACTTTCCACATGATTTTGGAGTGTGTCTGTGGGAATTTTTGCAAATTCATCCAGAAGAGCATTTCTGAGGTCAGGCACCGATGTTGGACACGAAGGCCTGGCTCACAATCTCTGTTCTAGTTCACCACAAACATGTTCAATGGGGTTGAAGTCAGGGTTCTGTGCAGGCCAGTCAAGTTCTTCCACACCAAACTCACCTACCTGTGACTTTGTTGGCCTTGCTTTGAGAACTTGGGCACAGTCATGCTGGCACGGAAAAGGGCCCAAACTGATCCCACAATGTTGGAAGCATGGAATTGTCCAAAATGTCTTGATATGCTTACCAATTGATATTTATAATGCATAGATCTATATACATTACTATGTACATGTATGGATTAAGTATATCTTTGACCCTGCTTTAGATGCTTGGATGGATGCATGCATGCATCATGTGTTATAAAGTAGAATTTAACTGCGAGCTTAAAACATCTTTTTGGAAGCACGCTAACTGTGTGCTTTTTAGCTCAACCCTATGACTACATGCATAATGTTTGTAACCAGTAACAATTTATCAATTTATAGGCTTTGAGCCCCCAAAGCTGTTGTATGTAATTGTCTTATTTATTCGATTAGGCTCATGCTATAAAGCAGTTAAAAAGTAATGATTTTAAGCACAATATTTTAGTAGAAATACCAATAAATCTTACTTTTAATGATCAACTGAGAAAATAACTGTCCTAATATTATAGAAACAAAAGACGAACTGTAAACTATTCAGATGCAATAGTGATGTGTAAGAATAGAACAAGCTGTCAACGGGGAACCATATACTTGCAAACTGGAACTGTATATTCTTAAAAGAAGAATTATACATTTTGGAAATGTAACTATACATCATGAAACTGTCAAACTAAGTTGGACGACTAAAACGCAAGAGCATCCTGACTCAGAAGTGTTCTGATCCAAGACATCAACAGAATTCTGGATGTGTTGTATCAATCATTGCACTGGCTGACCTCAGAGGTTGGAGCAAGAGCAGTGGAATTTTAAAAGAAAGCAAATATGTTGCAACTTTGGCTATAGATGTGCATGAATATGTGGGTGAATGTGTGTGTGGTGAGGGGGGCCGTTTCTTCAGTCCCCACTAGGGGATACTGTGATTGCAATAAGGAAACTATTTTGTCCGGTTACTTATGGTTAAGGTTAGGCCTGGGAAGAGATTATGGTCGTCGTTCTTAGGATTAGGTCTTTGCCCATAGAAATGAATTGAGAGTCCCCACAAAGAAATTAATATGTGGACTGTATGTGTGTGTGGGGGCTTATTGTGAAATACAGTGAATAATGTTAAGGAAATGCTCTGCTGTTTCTGTTTCTCTTCAGCTTCTGCTATCGGTTCCACTGCTCTGATGTCTAAAATGGAAACATTGCTGCCTGACACACAATAAACTTACCTGAGGGATGAGTAATAAAATATAACATTTAAGTGGAAAGAAGTCAGAAATATTCAGTGTATGCTGGTCATCGGATTAATAATTTAACAGAACAGCTGCATTCCCTCCATAGGTGCCGGCAGGAGATAGAGCTGAGATTGCCTATAAGCCAAGGAGTTCATGGAGCTGAGAGTGGCTACTGGAAAGCTGGGACCTGTGTGAGTATTGTATTGTATTGTATAAATGCCATTTTAGGTACTAAATAGAATTCACATTAAATGACATTAAAATATGTATTACATTATTTAAAAATTATTCTTGATTTATAGCACAATGCTACAGTCACAAGTAGCTTCTGCATTACAATTTTTACATACGGCAATTTCAAAAATTGATTTTGGTTGACTATTCAACATATATGGAATGAAATATAATGGAACTGCAAGGTATTTGAAAGGAAGACGAACAATTCGGCTATAAAATACATTATATTTATAATTTATTATATATGAAAAGTGTTATAGAACTTGCCGCTTTAAATGTGAAATTAGCTTGTTACTGCCCCCTAGTGAAACCAACGAGTGTGATTTCTGGTGGCTAAACATTGAACGATGTGTTGAAACCATATCGACTTCTGCAGACTCCTGGAGAGAATATAGATACAGTACACTAACCAAATGAGTGCAAGCAAGGGCGACAAATACAATGAATTAGGGAATTAACAGTTTTAATTAAAAACAAAAAAGACTGAGCACTCAAATCCTAGGGAAGTAACAAAAGAAAACTAAGTTTTAAAAAATTCTGTAAAATCTGTAAAAAGGAGGTCTCAGTCGACAATTAGGCAAATGGGCACAGTCAGGCAACAAAGACGGTGTGCTGCTAGGTGCAGGGGCATAACTGCGAACGCGAACATGATGAAAGCCACCCCCGATCTCCCACGATATAATTTACCGAAAAGGGTTGTTTAATGTATTCTAACATATGGGAGAAATTAACAACTTATCTGAGACAAAAAAGAGGGGGTCCAGAGCCGACTATGAGGGAATGGATGAAATGCATGTCCCTGCTGTCATACCTGTGTTACTTGGGGTGGGGGTGATCCTGAAGCTCTTAGCTAAACCTGCAGGCACCTTTTGCACTGAGCAGTCCGGCTTTGCTTGGGACTCAGCATGGCCGCTCACAGAGCATGCAACTTCAAGCTGCCTTCTGCTCAGTCTCGTGTCACTCTTTGTTGCTTTGGTTTCGTAATCTGCTTGTTTGCTTTTTTCACTCTTTGAACCAAGTCCTGCTGCCCTTCTCCAGTAAACCTTGTCCCAGAACCTCTCACCCAGTCAGCGGCTCCGAATCCCAACATTAACCTGATTCCCGAGGTGTTCCGTGCAAGTGTGCTCTCACCTGTATACGTGTCTGCATGTCTCATGAAGAGCAGGGTGGAAAAGGTGAAATCGCAAGTTATCCATGGAGATGAATAAAGTACCACTGTTGTAATATTCCTCTCTACTTGCTTTTGTCTTGTGTTAGGTCTTGCTACAAAAAACGAAAATGGACTTAGTGATACCTGTTTGACCTTGCTGGAAGCTGAAACGACCATAAAACACATCAGAGACCCACATCAGTGAAACTCCTTTTGTTGCAGGGCACTGGAGTTTATGCTATCATGTCCCTCCATTCGCTCACACCCTGGCCACCGCATTGCATGGGTCTGTGTCATCATTTCTCCGCACAATGATCTTACCCTCCTTGCTGCTGAAAAGCCAGTATCCTGCCGGGAAAGCCTGACTGCAAATGGGGAGGAGGCCTGCTTTTTCCTAAGGGCCATTACCAATGCAACACTGGAAACAGACTGAACTAAATATATGCAGAAACTATGAGGGGGGGGGGGGTCTGCATCCACTCAGTGGGACGCTAAGGAAAACAAATGTTGGGCAAGACTAACAGCATGCATTCTGCTGTGTTCTGATGAGTTCCTTCATTTAAAGAGACGCCGTAGGAAGGAATACGAGTGCAGATGCATGGGGGGGGGGTGGTTGTTCATCCAACTCTCCCCCATAGCCCTCAGAGCCCCCCTCCCCCAAGAAAAAGCAGAGATGGGCTATGGGGTCAGGCAATGGCAATTTTAATAAAGTAGTTCTTTCTGTTGGCTGTTGTCTTTAGATAATGCAAGATCAAATATGAAATTATGCTCAGAGCAGAGTCAGGATTCTGTTGAGTACAGGGGAGTGCATTATGAAGGGGTTGGGTTGCACTCTCCCAATAATCAAACCCCACCAAAACAACCCCCTGAGCCCCCTAAAATGGGTGGAGACCTTACCCCGCCCCCCCGTCCTAAGGTCAACCCACAGTTATAAGTTACAGTATGCCCTTGGTTGAGACAATACAAAACATAAATTCAACATTAAACTATGTTTATATGTTAGGTTTTGCAGATCCCTTTATCCATGTTACTTCCATAGTTTGTACATTTTTATATATTTTTTATATTTAATTTAATGGCACACAAGGAACCATTAGAGGTCAAGCAACCTGTACAGTTATTTTGCTATTTAGTCCGTTGGCAAACAAGCGTGCAGCCACCAGCTGGGAACACCTGTAACACATATTTATTTCGTACCAGTGTTTGTGGCTGACAGATGGAGTTGTCTGGGACCCAGGTGTTAGCTGACAGCTGTTAAATGACACTCTGATATGTAATCGACCAGGTTAGGATCAGCGAAGCTCCCGTGCAGGGAGGCGGTCAAGAGAAGGTCGCCTAAATTGCAGCTTGCTGTGTCGCCTGCCTGCCTCGTCATTCCTGTTACTGGCTGTTAGGACTAGATTGTGTTTACTTCTACCTTGCCATGAGAAAGGCTACAGATTTAAATTCTAATTTAGACCTCCTGATGACACAAACCTGACTGTTTCACATCAGGCCCCCCTTAACCTGATACCAGCCTGGCTGAGAACATTCAAAAATGTTTACCCACCCAGTAGAATGAATGCTCAACATGCAGCAAATCCCCTGCTTATGTGGAGCTGTAGAAGAGTGTGCATGTTAAATGATGATGGTTGTTATTTTTCAGTGCTGGCCACTTAATTCAAATCATTAGCTTGCAGGTCGGGCTCATCCAGGTAAATAATTCAATTCAGTTCAAGTTTTCTTTGTATAGTGTCTTTCCCAATATGCTCTACTGCAGGGGTCACCAACATGGTGCCTGTGGGCATCAGGATGCCCCCAAGGACCACATGAGTTGCCCACGGACCTGTTCTAAGGATAGCACAACTCACAAGTGAGCAGCATCTAAAATTTTATTTTATCCTGTTGCTATTCTTCTTTAATCACATTTGCATTTATATAGATTTGAAAATGACAATATCTAAAAAGAGCATTTAAAACATGTTTATTATATATGAAGCTTAGTTTAGGAGGGCGTTTCAAACTGGAAGCCCTTCATATGACTCAGTACCCGTGAAGTAACTCTCAGTTTCTAAAAGGTTGGTGATCCTTGCCCTACTGGGCTTAGCCAGGTATCAGAAAACAGTTACTGACATGCCACAGTGAGAATCATGTAAGTGAACTAACAAAAGTTAGAATAGGGTGAAGACAAGGGAAAAAAAAAATCTTTGCAGTTTGATATTTGAGAAAGGAAAACCCTGCAGGTCTCTGGTAAATTGACCACCTGACCCCCCTTGGCATGCCAACATTAAGCAGGCCAGAAAGTATTTTGTGGGGGTGTTTGCGTAGTGCTATCTTCTGCCATGCTATATAACTGGCAGGTAAATTAGCTGCATTAAAAGGTAAATTGCTTCTAGGCTAAGAACTGCCATAAATGCAGATATCGGGGGAGGTTAAAACGGACAATGACTGCAAAATTGGTGCAAAGTAATTGGTTAGACGCGATGGCAAGCTGCGGCACTGCTCAGTAATGCTGAGGTTTCTAAAACAAAAGTTGAGCAAGGGAAATAAACAAACGTTCTGCAGGTGCCACCTTAAAAGCCAGCATCAGCAACACAGCTCACAATATGTCCGCAATCCAAAAATGTATTTTTTATCACTAAGGCAAGCATAGAGGAAAATTTAAATGATAATGAGTTGCTTCAGTTGGGATGGCGAGCATATCTGTATGACATCGGGGTAGGAGGATGGAACGGGTTTTACAAAGCAGAGGGCTGAAAGGATAACCTCAGCTTCATCAAAGCAGGAATGTCACAGGGACACAGGTTGGGCGTTGAGTCTGGGGAAAGTGCAGTGAAGTCTGGGCTGTCGTGGGAAATGGGAAGGTGGTTTTTCTTTATCACTGGCAATTGACTGCAGATAAATGAAAACTTGGCTTTGCCTCCCTCCAAGATTCCCATGACCTTACTCCGCCTTAAAGGTTTGGAAAGCATGGTGCAATAGAACTGCACAGATAACCTACTAACGTGGGCAACAGTTTCCCCCATGAAAACATGTGCATTGTAATAGCAGAATTTGTAACACATGCATTGAAATAAGCCAGGGTGATTCAATTCTTCTCTCCCCTTTCAAAACAAGCTCGTGTAACTGAAATTTTCAATTCAGAGTAGTTCAATAAAATACAAATGGTTGTAATTTTAATGGGATGGTGGCTTGAGACCACCCTTCAGTTTTTGAAAGTACCTTTTGCCCTGAAAATGTAAGTCTGTGTGAAGATACAAGGTTCTGTGTGGTACAATATGGGGAATTGCAAGGAATTAGCTCCTACCTTGCTAACTCTTAGCTTCTCCAAGCTTAGAGATGACATAGCTGTGTATAATTTGGATGGCGTATTTAAATATCAGGTTATTTCCTTTGTACTGAAATGGATTCATCACAAAAAATATGTAGCTTTCTACCTCTAATGACAACCACAAATGCTTCAAGCATATGCACTAAATATTTTATTGCGTTATTCATTACATTTGTACCAAAAATGTGGTATAGTAACGCATAAGAAAAAAGAAAGTTGATCACAAGGATATCCGCATAACAGAAAACAGACACTATATAAAATCCAGTGCCTATATTGCCTGCATAAAATTATATATTTCACAGATGGGTTTTTTTCAAGCGGAGATATTCTTTAGTGTACAACTCTTCCATTTGTTATTACATAGCATGCGCTGGTTAGGCTAGCAGTCCTGCTAGCACATTCATGAACCAGTGAGTGAATAAAATAATAACAATCAAATTTAATGAAAATGAAAACCATGGCTGCCCAGGAACCATTTTGGTCAATGAATCGCCAAGCCAATGAGCTGGAGGTGTAATTAAATCTTTATTTTATAATAATGCAGGCTACTGCTCTTTGGGAAAAATATACTCACAAATGCACAAATTTACCCAAGATAGAAATTCCTTACAGCAGTTACTGGAGGGTATAATTATTCTCTGTAAACAGGTTATTATGTCTCACTCGTGCATTTGTGCACGATTCCAGGGCCGCCCACTGATTTTCCTGGAAGGATCCACTTTTCCTCCAGTTCTTGAGATGGACTTTATGTGAAAGAGAAAGTTCTTGGTCTCAGCATATTGGCTAGTCACTGCTCTCATTTGTCAAGCTGACTGACCCCCTACTTGCATTGAGTTTATACTTTCTTGCTTATAGCAGGGGGCAGATGTTATAAAGGAAATCTCAGAAGCTTTGTGTTCCGTGTCATTTTTAATTAATTCAAATCGAGCAACACAACTTCTACAATTCCCCTAATGGTGTCACCCATCGTTAAACAGGTAACCTCCCATTAAATGGACTGATCAAGGCAATGACGTGTTAAATACAAAAGAAAAAAAATCTCGTTAACCAAAATTGACATTCAGTCATTTTTACATATATAAAAAGAGGTGTGCTGTAACTTACAGGGATGCACACTTGTAATTGAAAGATTGCAGGTTCTAATCCCTGACCAGCAAGACACCAATGAGGTACCCTGAGCAAGGTACTGCCCCCAAGCACTGCTCACCAGGTGCTGAATTAGCTGTGTGACACCTCCACACAGTCACTGCTCTAAGAGTGGAATTTAATTTGTGAGGCTTCCTCTGCTTGGCTAGTGTTTCTCTGGCATTTTTGACGACCAGCTGGTTGTGGCTCTCGGTGTCATGTCTCAGGGTCCATGGCCGACCGTCTGCTTAGCCTTTGTCCTTTTCTTCTCTTCATGGTCCTGAGCGGCTGGAATTCCACAGCTGGCACGTTGGCCAACTGGTGTCTTCTTCTTGGGTTTTCTGAGTGTTTTACTTTATGTGTTTCTGTCCCACTTCAGGTTTCTTGGATCCTGTCTGGGTTTTCCGGGCCTCTGTGCCTCAGCCTGCCTTCCTCTGCACCTCCACTGCCACCGTCCTCAGGAGATGGTAAATATCTTCTCCGATGGGCTTGCACTGCCTGGATCCCTCAGACTTTAGTTGAATATGATTACTGTATTAAGACTACAGCATATTTTTCATGTTTTATGGAACTTACTACAGTAATATATAATGTATATATAATATATATTTAGCCAATTTCCATAGAATAATCCAATAATCTTGAAATCTATTAAATAATACATTTTTCCTTCTTACTTGTTCATTTACATAAGCTTAACCATTCATAAATAAAACAATACAGTTTTTTTTAATACTTTTTGTGTCCTTTAAAAAATTCTTCATGCCATTCTATACCAGCATCACTCTTAAATATTAATAGTAGAACTGCCATCGTTAGCCCTGCTATGGTTACAATTCCTCGTTATATATTTTTAAGTTTTGAATGACTTTGTCGATATCCATCACCCCTTTACCCTGAATCCCTTCCGATTAGTTTAGGTATTCGGGTCATGAAAAATATTTTCTAATTTTTCCATAAATGTAGGGCAATTGTTTTTGCTGTAATTTTAATTCATGGGTATGTCTGGTGTTTCTTATATCATACCTAATGACTTTCAGTACATATCATTAGTTATAAATAAAGAACGTAAACAGCAAATACCCTAAATAATTGATGGGCGAACGGGCTGTTCTGGCGGTCATGCCAGGCATCTTCATATGACCCACCCAGCGGGTTAGTCAACATGAATGCAACGTCGTAAACGCAGCTCGCATCTTTAATCAACAGGGTGCCTAAGTGGCTCTGACTACTGCCCTTGTCTCCAAACGCCCCTTTTCCAGCGTCAAAGAGCCCCCCCCCCCCTTGATATTTATGCAGCTGGAGCTCTGGCGCCACAGCCAGTTCGCGGTCCACGGAAGGATGACCACGGGGCGGCTGCACACTAGCTATTCATTCCTCCGACGTTGCGCTCGGGGCTCGGATCGCTCTTCTGCCAACTTATTTACTGGAGTCTTAACTCCTTAACGGGGAAAGCTTTTTTAAAATGCAACCATAGACATGCGCGTCACGTGAGCATTTATCCCCTGCTCAGTTCATTCTCCGTGTCATTTTCATGGGACACAAGCGCTCTGCAGGTAGTGATTTTGGCACGGGCAGTGATGGAGATGTGACAGCGGGTACATGCATCCTATTGCGGGGATTCGGGACTCACTGTCCGTGACTGTGGCGGTCCCGAGTGGTGTTATGAACGCATGAAGCGCGGACGGCGGACAGGAAAAAAAAACGTGATTAATTTTCCAAAAGTGGGGCTTCTATAATTATCGGATTATCTCTTGAGAGATGTTTTTGTTTTCAGTCTTTTGGTTTTTATCCGAGACTTCTGCGGCACCCTCGCTCACGGCCGAGCAGATGAGCATGGGCATGGTGAGTGATATATAAAAGCCGGTAGCCTCCGGTATTTTTATTTCTAAAAAACAAAAAGGAAATAGAAACCATCAATTAACGTGGCAGATATGTAATTAAACGTTTAACCTTTTTTAGACGTGCGATCGACTAAAAAGCCTTTAAGGTAACTTATAGAAAACGTTACTTTTTAGACTCCCGCGTTTCAGAAAGAAGAAATCAAGAAAAAATAAACGCGATGCACGATAAATAATTTGAAATTAAATTAATGGTAGGCCTACGCTATTAAAAATTCAATTAATGTTTCATTATACGTAGGGGGGTGTCTACTATTAAACATTTAAAGTTTTTTCCGACTTTGTTACTATTGAAGAAAATAATCTGGTAAAAATTTAACTGAACTTCACCTATGTGTATCTTATTAATTCTTTTGATAACAGATGCAAGTTTTTTGATATAGGCATGTGTCCCAAAGATAAATAGACTTAAATGAAATAAGTGTTTTTTTATATGAGTAGCTTATTCCATAGCTCATTCATTCGAGTCATTAACAGCAGGAGACTAATGTTAGGTCATTTGAATACATTGTTAGTTGTATCTGAAAAACAAACAAACAAAAAAAAAATGAAATTATGCCACATTGAAATTACAACTTTCGTGTCACGGTCTTTTGGACGTTGTAGGTAAATTCCTAGGAGCGGGTTGTCGTAATTTAGCTGATTAACACAGCTCCTCCTGGGGGTTGGGGAGCTGAAACAAATTACACTAATGTAGAGGAGAATCGGGAGGGAGGTCTGAGTGGGAGGAAGCCTCAGGTGAACTTCATTAACAAATTAGGTAGTTCAGTGGAAGTGTGACAGGATAATCATGATGATGATGATGATGATTAATACAGTATTATTGTTATTATTATTATTGTTATTATTATTACTATTTATTATTAATGATGATGATATTTTATAAAGGAAACACTCAGAGCCAAACTAACTATCTTCAAAACCAGCAAGCCACTTCACTAAACTAAATGACATGTACCCTACAGAGCGTCCCACCCAGACACACCAAATAAAACAGTCACCGTGTAAAACACAAATGCAGTCGGAGCATAAACGACTAACCATGTAAAATCTGAACACCAGGGTCGTAGCCTTGATTTTTTTTTTCAGAGCTAAAAATAAAATTTGAGCTAAATATTCACCTGAATAAAAAAAAAATTAGGCAAACTTACATTTCACATAACTAATTATTTTTAAAAAATAAATGAATAACGGGGGCGGTATCAATAATGTGATTGTTGAGACCGTCCTCCCATCCCCCGGGGGCCAGAGCTCACTATTTTTCAAACCCTGGCCACAGCCTTGCTGAACCCCACCCATAATGGTCATATTAACACCTAGACTAATCACTGCTCAGGGGGTTATTAAAAGTGATCATCATCTATAAAAGATTTTTGTTAAGGAAGCGTCATTAGGGCATATGTTATTAATGGACTGTGAAAGTCTTGAAGCTGTGGGTCTAAGAAAGAAAATTGCAGTGCGAGATGCTGCTGTAATTTCTGAGCGGCAGATTGAGGGATTGTATACACTCAGAGGCGTCTGGGGGCCACAACCCATCGCACAGTTCGAATCAGTTATCATGATGAAAGCCTTAAATGCACAAAAAATACTTCACACACATTTTCATCCCTAAGGACTGTAAGGGGGGGGGGGCGAAAGATGCCTGTCAGATGAAAGGAAGAGGATGTAGATATCTATAAATATCTCAGTGCGAGCGATCTGTTTTTCTGACTAACAGATTTCAGGGGGAAAGCTGTGAATCATATAATTTCTCAGCCTAACCTTTTGCGACTTGTCAGCTGCACCATAAGAACAGCGAGGGACAGGAGAAGCTGTACCTCTGCTTGTTTTTCTGTTCAAAATTCTCCATGCATGAAACTGGAGCGTGGCTCAGAAGATGGTCTGAATTATGTAGAATTACACAATTCTGAGCATTAAAGCGAGATTTAGAAGTTTTTAGTTGTACCTCTGCGCCCCCAGGCACCTGCAGCCCCAGGCCAAAAGCCCCAAACCAGTGGTGTAAACAAATTAATTGTTCTGTACTTCAGGGGTCATTTGACATAAAGTTTACTGCTTAGAGTTTCTGCTAATGGACAAGTGAAATGTTGATGCCGATTTATTGGGCTTTTATTAGGCTGGGGATGCTTGTCCTTTTCTCATTTATTTAAGCAGATGCTTTCATTCAAAGTGAATGAGAGAGCAGGGTCAGCCAGTCCATGGAGCAATTAGGGGTTAAGGTCCTTGCTCAAAACCCCAACGGTGAAATTACTCTATCGACCATGAGAACCAAACCAGCGATCTTCCAATCACAGGCGCAGAGTTGTGACCCCAAAGCCATACACCTTTTCTTTGTAGTGTCCTGGATTTTCCAGACCTCTTCCCTTGGTGGTACACAGACCTAAAGTGGCAGGAAGCAGGTGGCATCTGGTGGCTTGTTCTCCTCCAGCAAAGACCTGCCTCGTTGTGTTTTGAGGCAGGGAGGCACCAGCTCTGGGTGAGCCGCCCCTGTTGTGTGCTCAGATCACAGGGTGCGCTGTTCTGGCGGCGGTGTTGATGCCGTGACTGCGCCCCCTCCCCTCCTGTCCCCCCATCTCCGCTGAGATGAATTAGACTCTGAAGTCTTGTGATGCGCGGCCCTCGGCCCCCCGTCGCCTGCTTTATCTTGCCCACGGATGAGTTCTTGGGGCCAGGCATGGGTACAGCTCAGAGGAGGGTGAGAATGATAATATCATGAATAAAAGATGCGACAGCGATGGCAGCCTTTGCATTTTATTGTCGCTTACTCTGTCCTTGCCTGCTAGTTTCACCGAACACTTGTGAGCGGTACATACAGAGACTCACAGCACACGTCCACTCACACCTAATGCTCCTACTGTATAATACACAAGCCATTTAAGATATATTTCTGAAGCACTGCACTGTTAAATTCATGATGAAAAATAACGTGAAAACAGCAGAATCACATTTTGAAATTAAACAAGAATTTGGGAAGTGAATTTCTTGTTTAAATGTTACTAATGAAAATGCAGCTTTTCTCTGATAATGACAAACAGCACTTTTCATTTTCTCTCTGGCTAAGTAGAACTTGTATCATATTTAAGTAATTAAATTAAATGAGGATTGTGGGGTTTAGCACAAAACTTAATTATTTAAATGCCAGCTCCTTAAAATGGTCTAAAATACTACAATCATAAATCTAAATTAGTCAGAGGCCACTCAGAATTATCCAAAACTGAATTTCTGTTATTTCCATAATGGGCTGTCATAGTGGGTATATACAGTGATGGAGGCAGGCAATGTTATATTGATCAAATGAAACAAGGCTTCAATTATCAAGGACAAAAGACACAGTGTTCAGAACCCGGCAGACACATGCATTAGTCATGGCATTTATTTTGGGGTTATTTTGTGTGTGAAGGTGTAAATTCTCTGGTGTATCACAAGAGAGCGATTTATTCTGCTCATTAATGCTTTGTGCCATCTTGAAGCTGAAGTATCATTGGGGGGGGGGCATAACTGTGCAGGAATGGGTTCTTCCCACAGTGATCTTCAGTACTGCTACACAACTAAAAGTACAAATGTTTTTTAGAAATATTTCTTGCTGAAGAAGAAATGGCCTCATTTGTTGATTATTATGTTTACATGATCAAATAATTACTTAGAATGAATAATGTCTTAAAGAGTAGTGGCACACTGAGTTTCACATTTATCGGATACTGGATGTTAATTTGCCCCAAGCGCAGTCTGCATGGAACTTCCATGTTCAGTTTGTACCTCTTATATTCCAAAATCCTCTTATATTCCAAACGTGTAATGCTGGTGAGTCAGGTGCTTCCTGTATTGGGTGGTGTCCTGTTCACAGTTGGTCTTTGATTTAGATGAGTGGCTATTGAAAATATATCGAATTAAGAAGGTAGACGGCAAGCGCTGCAGCTGAAATGGGGAGGTTTGATGTGTTGCTGTGTGGAAAGGAAATGAAGCCATTTGTGTCCCATGCGCCTTTATACGGTGCATATTTTGCCTGGTAAAGGATCTTCATCATTGCCCAGGCCACAGATGTCCCAAAGTGATCAGGCACTTCCTGTTCATTGTTGTCTGTGGAGAGTTGGCTTTAATTGGTCTCCAATCAAATTGTCTGCTATAGTAAACAACCTCTTGAATGCTTACCCACATTGTCCATATGCTCAGATCAACAGTCTGAGTTGAGGGCAGCACTAAGCTGGCATACAGCGAGTTGCCACACACATTATTTATTCTCGTTATTTAATATTTAATCTCAACACTGATTATTCTCCTGGGACTTTATCCTGGATAAGCACTTTGAAGAAGGACGTGTGATTATTCCAAAGTGTAAGGGAGGGGATGAAATCCACACAGACCGACAGTAATGTGAACGTATACCTGAACTGACTGGCATAGAAGAATGACGTGTGGCGATGGGGCATGGGCTATAACTGTATCACTAGCATGACAAACATGAAATTGAACTGACTGAAACAGAGCTGTCATTGTTGTATGATTCATGCGAAAGTCCATTTTGATGAAAATATAGCCAGAAATGATAGAACAGTGGGATCTCTGGTCCACATTGCCCTTGAAGCATCCTATAGGTGGTGTGTGACTCAGTGGGTTTGGGCGCTGTGCCTGTGATTGGAAGGTCACTGGTTCAGATCCCATACTGTAATCAGTAGTTTGTTTCACCATTGGTCCCAATTGCACCAGGCACTGTCTGACCCTCCTTTCTCAACGGTGTGTTGCTTTGGATAAAAGTGTTTGCTAAGTACATATAAATATTGTATGTATCTCGTATACATTTCCTGAACAGCAGAGGCCATTGATAGAGATCAGTAATCTTCCAATGACAAGTTCATAGCAAGTACAGCACCAAGGCCTGGCAAAGAGAGCAGCCACCTCGCACGGTTCGTTTCTCCACGATTATCATGCCCTTCATGCTGTACCAAGCCCCTAATTGATCAACTGAGCTACTCTGGAAGAGGTCCAGTCTGAACCTCAGACAGGAGATTTCCAGTTCTCATTTCAGCCAGATCCCTGCTGTTATACTCACTCTGAGGCCTTTGGATTTAGCATAACAACCCCCCCCCCTCCAGACACACACCCCCTTGAATTGTAAACTGTGTGGTGGAGGCCACCATTGTCTTTTCTGTGACATAACTAGGAAAACTCTATCTAACTATATACAGTAAGTGGACGAAAGATGAGGAACCTAAATACTATAATGCAATATTAACAACTGAAGGACAGTTTAGAGCTGGGCTCTTTTGAACATAGGAATTCAGCAGGCAGTTATGTACCAGTGATTCCCGTTTCTTCATCACTCCCTGCCTCCTCTTACCAAAATAGTCAAGAGGGAAATTCTCAACATCCTATGCCTCTTGAAGTACCCCAGGGAACAGAATCATTACACAGATGTGTAAAGTGTCATTCTCTTTTTTTCTGCTTTTGAAAGGAGAGCACATCAACTGTTTAAAATGCTTGTCAATTCTGCCAAGAGCCCCTGAAATCCCCTTCAATAACAGTCTTTCCAGGTAATTTTCAGGCTGATATTCTGGTTGTTTGCATAATTAGCATTTTTCAGGTCTTAACAAGGCATGGATTTATAAAATGCCTTCCTCAGATAAGGGGTGCCACAAAAGACCCCATTTAGAAATATAAAGAGGCTTTTGATATGCAGAGCAGAATCAACCTTGACTCTCTTCAGATGGTGTAAAAAAATATGATATACGCTATAGTTCCAGATGTGTTAATTTCCATAACTTGCACAGAGTTGTTCTTGACATGTGAGTAGATTTGACAGCTGGAAAAATTGAAATGATGTGAGGTGTTTTGCAGTTGATTTGTCTCTAATAATGACAATTCGGTGCCTATCTAGGATGCCGTTCTTCTGCCTTGTCTATTTGCATGACATTCGAGATTACTCCTTGTTACACAAATTTGCCGTTGAGCTGGATGTAATTCATCCATAGCTTGGAAAGCAGATTTATTTGTCACAGAAACAGGGTCATAGGAGGTGACAGCCAGAGGTATTTAGCCCTTGCAGTACCTGATTGCTAGTCTCTTAATTTTGTTGTGCAAAATAACCATAATTTCCCTTTCAGAACTTGTTTGTGTTAACTTAGGAGCTTGGCAGATGGTGTTGCTCATAGCCGCTATTGTAGCATACTGTGGTAAATTGCTATCAGTGCCAATTATGAAGGGAACACAGAATAAGAAGTCTTTAGTCAACTGCCTTTCTGTGGCCTCTTAGTCCAATTGCATAAAAGCAGTACTAACAGGGTAACCATCAGAGTAGAGGAACCCAAAGAGAGAGGCCCAAAATGGTTATGGGTTGCAGTCAACTGGGATGTCTTAATCCCGTATGTTACTCTCATATATGTTCATTGATGATACTAACCCACGTGTGACTGAGGCGGTCAGCACTGCGCAGGCCAACAGTAACGAGTGCTAATAGGATACAGCTGGTGGCTGCTAATTTCCCCAACCAGGACGTGGGACTGTCTTCCCTAGTGTAGCTTAAAGTCAAAGCTGGGGAGAATATCAGAGAGAAAGGAAAGGAAGCCAGTTGTGCATGCTTACTCTGTCCCTGTGAATGTGCAAGATGGAGGATATCCACCCTAAAGGGACTGCTGCCTCCTGCCTGAATAAAACCATGCCAAAGGAAAGGGATGATGTGTTAAGTCCATGGACTCCACCTGCCCTTCTACAAAATTTCCTTGTTCCTTAAATAAGCTTCACCCTTCAAGGGCTGCTTGCCTGCACTCTCATCTCCTGTAGCTCCCTGCCCACCACACCTGGCTTGCAGTTCAGCCTCTGATGGATGCTGATTCAGTATATGGACGTAACGCCAAAAGGCTGACATTTTAAGTCACAAATGTCACATTATTAAGAGAGTTACTCAACCTGAACTGCTCCGCTAAATATCCAGCCCTATCAACTGTAAACCTTTAAGTCGTGTTTTTTTGCTTAAGATAATGTTTAAGGAATAACAATGAGAGTTGCATGCGCACTGCATCTTTTCCCTTGTCACTGCACTCTCTTACTCAATGTGCATGTTTTGTATTTACCGCTGAAACTTATCAGCTGTAGGCTATAATGCTACAAGCTCCCACTGTGTCTTTAAAGATACCTAACATGAATTGCTTTGCTACGAATCCTCCACAGATGTACCAGATTGTTAGCAATATGCAGCAACTGCCTTGGGCGTAATTGCCTGCTAAGCAAATAATAATGATGATGACATTATGTTTAAATACAGGGATAGCAGGAACAAAAAGTACGGCAAAGTATTGCGGTGTTGTTCAGAGGGTCATTTCGACTTGTTTTTGACCAGAGGTGGAAAGTTCAGGTCCCAAAAGTACAAATTTAGGACACGATTTTCCAGTTTAGTTTAAAGAGTCACATTGACAGAGTACTCAACTAGTTCACTGCAACAAATTATTGGTCTGGAATTGTACTTTCTGAACCTGGACTTTCTACCTCTGTTATTGACCCACACAGACGTTCTGTATGGAGTTAGAATGTTTTCCATTTGTTTCCGCGAGCTTCCCCCCTGCAGCCCAAAGACCTGTGTTCACAGGAACCAATGATCTTTGAGGATTTTTTACACCCCGTGTAACCCAGGATAGATACTTAGTGACACAGGTAAATTGATGGATAAGGCGAAAGTCTTAAGACCCACAAAGGCTTCCTTTGGACCCACACTGGCTGTACAGTGGCTATGTTGCCTACCGTTCCATTACAAGATTTTGATGAAACTTCTCTGCAGAAAATCTTTGGCTTTGATGCAATTTCCACAGAACAGCCTCCCTCCACATGGCAAACTACACCCTCTGGATGTTGGTATTATTTTAGCTGAAGTGGCACAAAGCTTGTTTTATCAGTGATTGTGGAAGTTAAACAACAGCTGGTAACTATGTTTTTAGAAGAGCGATCCCCCAGCGTCAAAACCATTTCTGTAAATATTCCTTAGGCACGTTGGTCGAAAATTCTAATTAAGACACAGTAGCTATTGTTGAGGTGGTACAGGGTAGTGTATTACAGAGTAAAATACATAAAAAGGGTCCCAAAGTTGTCACTTAAATTATTTTTGGAAAAAAAGAACTACTACTGAAAGTTGAGTCAGATAACCCCATGAGTTAAAAAAAAAACATTAAGGCTGATTGTCAGTCAGCATGAAGCAATTTGCTTAAAGACCTGAATTTCTGATTTAGTGGTCCAATGTTCTGTTCCCAAAAGCACTGCTGAACTCCCTGGAAAAAAGATGTAATTTTGAAATGCTTCAGTAAAAAAATCCTGCTGTACACAGTCACATGGGGTAAAATATCTCTGCTAAACAATGACCTAAACTTCGAACATTTTCAAAAATAATTTCTTCTGAGGCTGAGGATTTGTGGTTAATAAGGCATGGTATCCAGTGTGCAGAAATAGGTGCAGTTCAATGGGAAAGTTTGTCCTTGTGCACCTGTTCCAGACGTTTTGCAGTAATGATCAGAAGTATGGATCCCTTGGTGGGCAGGTTACGCTTCTCTGTGTGCAGAATTCAATACAAATTTCTGCCTGTACAGAAAAAGACAGAGGACTATCCAATAAATATATACCTCTGTCCAACAGAAACAAAATAATTGCTGTGGCATGAAATAAATATAAAAAAAATCTAAGAATAAAAAAGAACTAAATAGAGTTAAATGGGAAGAAATAGGAAACAAATGTGGAAATCAGGAGTAGGGGGGCACAGTAATGCAGTAATCTATTTTAATACACGTATGCGATGGTCATCTGCTGTCTGGGTCTACAGGGTGTGATTTCTCAACCGGGAAATTTTTTACTGGTTTCTGTGGCAGCTGGTAATAACATTGCTCAAATCTGCCATAATACATTTGGTGTAAAATAATTGGGCATGTTTATGATTGGGAATTTGATGGTTCAAGAAAGAATCAAGGGCATTTACTGATATAAGGGCTCAAAAGTTGAAGCCATAAGTGTTTAGCCTATGTCAGCTTTATCTACCTGTAACTGCCTTGACCACCTGTGGATTAGCAATAAATAAATGTTTTTGGTTTTACTGTGGAGAAAAATATTACAGTGAGTTGACTCACTGCATTACAGTTCCTGTCTTTTCGTTGGCAGCATCGCCCATGCATGTTACCGAGGAACATTAATAACCTCGCAACATCTAAAAACCGTAAGGGTGAGTGGACCGTATATGTCTCCCACTGAGAGGCTCCATGCTCTTTCCTACCTGGGCCAAACTAGCTGTCAAGCGATCGATATGGAGCGCATTTCATGAAGGGAAGCAAAAGCAGGAAGGAACTATAATTTTCTCTGCCAGTGCGAATAAGAGCATATCAGCTGTAATCCCCCATCCAGCCTGCACAGCCCCATGGGGCCAATGCCCTCTGCACCGAGAGGCAGAATATCTTGGGCTAATCACCGATTGTGTGTCACCGAGGTCACGTTCCAGTACCAGGGGGACCAACAAGAGTAGAGTGGTTAAACTGGTGTGAGGCATGATTGCACTGCTACTTCCTGATGGAGGCTCCCATTTTATAATAGCTGGTGTGAGAGGGAAAGGAGCCTTACCTGACCTCCCAGCTTCCTGTCCAACTGGGGGGGAAAAAACACAATATCAACAACAACCAGGATGAGACACGACACTGTAGGAAAAATTCCACTCTCTGATTTCAGAGAGAAATGACAGTGTGTCTTATCATACACACTGATTCCGCTCCTCTAGTAATTGTCATTTCTGGTTCTCTTGGTACAGTATTCTCTTCTTATGGCGCTTTTTCACTGGTATACAGGAACCGAGCCGTACTTTGAAAAGAGACTAGTTATAGTGCAGTTACAGCTAGCTCCGGTTTTCCACTACAGAAGTGTCGGCTCGATAAAGACGTTTCCAGGTTTGGAGAGCGACAGCAAAGTAGAACCGAAGAGGTGTTTATTTAGTGTTGATCATGATTTAATATGTAGCTAATTTGTGAGAATCGCTGTTTTATGTTAACGTCAGATAATAGCAGAATTTGAGAATATGTCCTTTCTTCAGATCATCCACGCGCAGAACACTGGTATCTCCATGCACTTCGGACCAGTCAGATGGTAGTGATGCAATTAGCTCTGTTTGGTCACGCTTTCGGCTGGCCGATGTCAGCGCAGTACGGCTTAGATATGGCTCAGTTCTCGGTGGCAGTGGAAAAGCGCCATAGCTGTTGAAAGACAGCAAAGTCATTCATGTTTGGAAGAGCAAACTGTGCTTTCAGGTACATGTTCATCCCTGTGACATTTAGAATGGCACTTTTCTCATTGACTTCTGGGACATTTTGTTGTGAGATTTTGTATCAGAAGACAGGAACACTTGGTATGGCGTGATGAGGTGTGACTCCAGCCTGAGAGAAATCCTGTTTGTCACAAAATATGTGTTTTTATTTACTGTCTAAGTTATATACCTATTGTAGATTGACTGAGGGCGTTTTGGAGTAGTCTGTGAGCTGATTTGCACATAGTTCAGTAAGGCTTACGTCCAAAGATACCTCAGTTAATAAAACACAACTAATCCAAGCAAAGACTGCTTAGTGTGATAGTTATTAGTAAGGGCAGTCAGAAGGGTTATGGGGTAAGATGAGGGCCGGTTGCTTAAGAAATGTTCTTACTGGTCAGTATGGAGCACTGCCAAGTTTAAGTTCATTGCATTGATGCTTTTGCTGGTCTCAGCTATATATTTACATTTTTCCCATCTAAAGAGTCTTTAGCCTGAACATTCCTCCTTTACGTGCTGTTACATTTTCCCTACCTCTGGTCATATTGGCTCATCAAAATTTCACCTTGTCTACCTCTATGAAGAAATAATTTGCCAGTAGCAAAATATATATATATATTTTTTTTTTAAAAAAAAAAAAAAAAAAAAAAAGACCTGTAAGTTGTTAAGAGTCTTGGAGAAATATTTATGAAATAACTATTTAATCAGTGAGAACTTCTAAATAATCTCAAAGATTCCTTGAAATATATATGATTTCTGTGCTCCTCCGGAGGTTCTCTGTATACGATGTCTTAACCCCGGCATCATCATTAAGCATCTTGGCAGACAGACCTGAGGTGCCATTTCACCAGAATACATCCCCAAAATGCAAATAGGGCTTCTGCTATGAGACCTTATCAACAATCCTGAGAAATGGACCATGCAGGAAGGACTGGGATCATGTGACTGAGCACTGCTTTAAGCTGAAGTTATTACCTTTCGTTGGGCCAAAAAGCAGGCATATGAAATCATATTATGAAAGAGAATATACATGCGGCAAAGATGAGGCAGAAGTCTCTTGGCTTCCTCATCTGTATTTTGTATTTGGCAGAATGCTAGACATGGAGGCTGTGAGGCTCCCTGTCCATGATGAACAGTTGGGGCCTTGTGAGCTGATGTTAGGTGTGAAGGCGGAGAATGCTTTGACATGATAGATATTCAAGGCAGACACAGAGCTACATAGGAACTGTGGTTCTATAATTCTGCGGCTACGCTGTGTAGTTTCTGACAGTACTTTCACACGCTGATTAATTTATCTGACAGATACGGTTTCCCTTCTCAGCTTTTAAAATGAATTTTTCTGTATTTTATGAAGCAGTTCAGGTCATGTGATTTTCTCAGCTGTGTAAGGGGCTGGAGGTGGATTGAACCCTCAGAAGTTTTGGCTACAGATGCAAATCCTGTTTGGGATAAGATAAGACAACCTAAGATAAGACAAGATGAGCTAAGATAATATAGGATAACCTTTACTGATCCCAGGGGATCATTCTTGTACATTATGGATCTCCTAAATGTCCTGCATCTCCTTGGTTTGGCAAGGCCCTGCTGATCTTTTTCACAACAGTTTTACTGCTGGTTTTTCACAGAAGCCATTACTGTGGTGACAGCTGCCCTGACGCCTGTGTTTTCACTCAATAGAATAATCGGTAAAGTGATTCAGAGAGACGGTGCATTTTTAGTTTAGCTTCCACACAGGAAATCATTCTCCTGTGCCATTTTTTCAGTGTTGTGAGTACATTATTTCATTATGCATATTGTCAGCCATTAATTACAGTGTGGAACTGTTGCACAGAAGTTCCTCCAGGAGCTTTGTCTTGATTTTTGATTATAGGGTGCCACGACCCGACGTAGGACAGTAATGGGACCTTGTCAAAGCATCATTCAATAGGTTTAAAAGCTGGCCACATTTCTCTAAACCGCTTAATTATGATGCTGGCATATAAATAAAATATTGTGGCATGTTTAACAAGGTCTTGCTGTTAGGCAAGTGGCAGCAAGCTGAATAGGATCTATTTGGGAAGCACACCCTTGGGCTCAAAGATTACGGGTGCCATGTTCCACGTGTGTGATGGATGGTCTCTGTGTTTTTCATCAAATATTAAGTGAAACACATTAGCCACACCCTACCCTGACACCCTCTTCCCCAGAGCTATCAGTACAATCCCTGCGCTTATTCATTGGGTTCAGCCGGGGTGTCGCAGCTGTGGGGGGGGGGGATTGTCTCTGTTCATTTGTATTCGTCAGCACAGGGTTATTTCAGGACAAGAGGATGCGTGTCACACAAAGGTCACTGCTTTGCTGCCTGTAAGTCATAGTTCTTGGACTACAGAAGATTTCAGAATAACAAAATAATCCCAAGCATAGCAACGCCTCAGACTGCTCAGACACGAAACAAGAGCTCCATTCAAGATGAGGCTTGCCCATCTAGAGGATGAATCACAGTTTTCAGTTAATTTTTGATTTTCCTTTTTCTTGGTTGATTTAATTTCTCTTGGGGATCTCACCAGCTATTTTTATCTAGTGGTCTTTATGATGATGAACAGATTTAAGTTATTGCTGAAAATGCTCATTATCCGTAGAGAAAAGAGTAAAAGAAATTTACATATAGAGATGTTTTTGTCTTTGAACCTTTTTGTTGGGCCTGTAATTAGTTTGTTAACTCTCTGCGTGATACTGTAGTAGTATTTCACATTCATTGTGAAGCGTGCGCCACCTTCTGAGATAGTTAATGAAATTGCTTGCATCTTTGTAATCCACTGTCCTGTTATTTCTACAACTATGTACTGGATAATTCCTGAAACAAAAACTTTATTATGCTAATGTTCATTAATAAAACTCAATTGGATGCCACTTCTGAGAATTCTGAGAATCACCTTCAGGAGATAACATTTATCATAAAAGCTTTGAATTAATGTGTACCTCCCTCTATCCTGAAATTATGTAATTTTTATTAGACACAAAATCCGGCACAATGTCATGTGCATTGGGGGGCAGCATGTGGCTCAGTGGGCTAAGCCTGTGTGCCTGTAATCACAAGGACGCAGGTTCAGCTTCAGCCTGTCTGCGGGTCCTTGAGCAAGGCCCTTAACCCCCAACTCCCTGGGCGCCCCAACAGGTGGCTGCCCTTCGCAGACAGCTTGCTGTACAATCCACTTGGTTTATGTGGAGTTTTCATGTTCACCCCATGTTATACTGTTCTCTTATGGGCATCCAGGATGGGATGGCAGTCCGTTACACACACTGACACACACTGACAAGGGCAGTTTGGAGACTTTAGTTCCTTTACTCATATTTTCTTTCCACTGTGGGAGTTTTTTTTTTTTTTTTTCCCCCTCTACCATCCCGGACGAGCCCCCAATTTCTGTTATGATCCCCAGTCTAGGGTTGGGGATCACCAGAAAGGTAGAGGGAAGGTAGAGGG
>JAABNX020000046.1:8244945-8255439 GCA_015163995.2 Mormyrus lacerda | reverse complement strand
CAGGCTTTATCTGGAACACAGGGCCAGGGTCAGAGGTCAGAGGGCGGAAGGGGCGTGGCCGGAAACCGGGAGGCGGGCTGAAGCAGCAACTGGAGTGGAGCACTTGGGGCAGTCCTGTACACATCCAAAACACTTACGGCACATAACACCTTCTACTCCTTTTCCATTCTGTACAGTTTGTAGGGAAAATGGAGGGAGTGAATTAATTTGAGGCTCAGGAAGTCAGCCATCAAGCACTAATCTGTCACCTTGCTGAGAATGCCTTTAATGCTCCATTGGGATGAACCAGGCAGCCCAGGTCTAATGTCCTGACAGTGTTTCTGTCCCACTAAAGACTCAAGACTGTGTTGAAATGGTGGGATCACGTGAGAAGGCAGGAGCTAGTTTGCTGCACAGTGCTAACCTGTCACTCTCACCCCCATTCGGTGTGAAAACACTTCCTGCTACTGTATGTGAGAAACTGAGAATGCAAGAGGAGTTTCAGACGTGTTGCTGTCGGTTAACAGCAGCGGAACTCGGCAGAGACCACGGGGAACGTGCGGCCGTAATAATGCAGTTTAGCAGAGGGATGCTGTCATGATTTAAACCTGTGTAATCTGAGTAGTGATGCAGTGATGTAAATCTGTATGCTCCGTCGACAATGTGATGATGTAGCTTTTTGACGTGTGGCTGTGTCTTTTGAGAAGCAAGGGGCTTCCCACTGTGACATCAGTCTTGAGGAACACCCGGTCTATGAATTTCTAAGGTGTCCTGTAAAACACACAGAGGGTATGGAGGCTTTGGGTGAGGTTTGAGACAAGACTCTCTTTGGGATCAGAGGATGGAATGGGTCAACTGGTATGTTTTGGAAAGGCACCCCGAGTAACTCACTACTCCAGGCATAGGCTGAAACATGGCACTTTTCCTGGAACTTCTTCTTGTTAAATTTTTGCAGTTGTGTGAGAAACAGGACACTTGGGACATCAAGGGAGGGGGGGGGCACTTTCGTTCATTCAGGTGAAAGGGGCAGGGGGCCTGTACAACGCTAGTCTGTTTTCTGACTTAAATGAGCAAATTGCTCAGCCATGAGACGAGAGCTGGGACATTGTTCTTGGACTCACCTAGACACAGAAAACTTGCTTTATACTGAGTACGGTGAAATCCAAGTGTGTAGAGGGGCTTTTCCGGGACTCACAGCTACCTTTTCGGCTGGTAACTGAGCTTGACTGACCCAGAGGTTTAGAATCTTGTAAATTTGTGGAAAATCCTGGCCCATCTGACGGGGAGTGAACCCACAAGTCACTGTTAAGGTGTCACTGGTCACTGTAGAATGGAATGGGTGATTGAACTGGTACCTTTAAAATGGGATGTGTAGACAACCTGAGTAACATAAAAAAAATACTGCTTTGCTCTTTTAAATCAGCATAGCATAAACTGATGAGGGCCAGGCCTTTTGCTTTCGGACACTTCCTTTCTATAATACAGAGTGAAATTGCTTTATACTCAATACATTGATACAGATAGGTAATGTAAGTCCCCTGAAATATCCCTAGCTTCACTATGTTTTGCAAAGTACACATACATTTTCCAGCCAATTTCCAGCATGCATGCTGGTTGGGGTCTTAAAGTCTGTCCTAGGTAATACAAGGACACCAGGACTACAATCACACATTAAGCCACATAGCTACATCATTTAAGATTGCAGGAGGCAAGCAAAATATCTGGAGGAAAAATGGTGCAAATACTACAATAACGTGCAAGCTCCACAATCACGCAGAGCGAGAGGTCGGCATGGAAACCTTCAGCCTTGAAGGGGCGTGGCTACGGTGTGACCCACGGAGCCTCCATGTCACCCTAAAGCACCATTATGATTTCCCGAATTTATCGTACAGCTACATATTGCTTCATGTGTTCCCAATGAAGAAAGATCAAACAGTTACTTTCCCTTTTACATTGTGCTGCTTTCAATAATCCATTTTCATCATGCAACAAATAGAAGCTCCCCGTTAATCAGATTTCAGTCGTTAGGCTTGGGCGTGCAAAAGACATTGGCTTAGTATCCGTTCAGAACTAATTTCCACAACCAATTTCTACACCGGCTAATCAGATCACAACGTTGGTGGAAAGCTGGGTTTGGCGGCATCTGCCGGGTGTCAGCCATTGTGGAGAAGCTGATTAGATTCACTGCTGATTGTGCCTCTCCACAAATGCCAGAGTAATGGCTGGCGGAGGTGCTAGTCTGTTTGCGGGATTGGATTGAACCGGAAATGATTCAAATGATATTTGTTTGTTGTTATGAATTTGTTCATCATGTGCAGTCCGATTTCCTGCATTAAAAAAACAAGCATCCTCTCCAGAGTTGGAACGGCTGGATCAAAGACACAGATACAAGTCCATCTGTTTTCTGTTCTTAGCAGTGATTTAGCTTGCCGTCAAGGAAACCATATTAATTATACTGGCACTTTAATTAATCAATTTTCATTTGCAGTGTGACCCATTTTGCCTGTACTGTTATATTAAATTATGTGATATATATTTCACATAGGATCCCACACATCAAGGACATTTCAGTCTCATCTATACACCTACCTATCTTCAAACTGCTCATTGAGTACGGGAGAACCTGGAGAATGCAATCATGACCACCCTGGCCTGATGAACCCCATCCCACCCTTACACTCAATCCCCCCACCGCCCCTCTCCATTGCAGGGTGGGCAGAAGAGAGACTTACTAGGCCATTTTATTGTAAGGCAGGATCCCTGTGAATTTTGCTGCGCCGCGAACAGCTTTGTAATCCTCTGTCACTCTTCCTATTTTTTTTTGTATCCTCACTCACAAAATTGTGCTCTGGAACTCTTCAAAGCATTTCGCTTAGACGTTTCTCATTAAAACCCAGGATCAGCCTGTGGCCTCCCTCCCATTAAACAACACAGCTTAAGCCTTCAGATGATTTCCTGGCAGATTTCACTGTTTCTCAGCTGCTTATCAGGATCTAAGTTCCCCACTGCTGCAATTACCTGAAAAGGAACAATATCTTCAAAAAGATTCATTCTGTGTGTTTTTTTCTGCTCCCTAAGACCCGCAGAACATTATCAGTGCGTAACGGAGGCTACAGAAGACAGATGCGATTCATGCCATATTTTTTTTTTGTCCCTGGAAGTCACACTATGTTCCGTAGGATGTGCTACTTTTTCTTGCATCTTATGTCATCTCCGACTCTCTGTTTTCCCAGGATAAAGTGCGAATGTTAACTGCACAGCTGCATCCTGTGCGACACATTGGTTTCTGCGCTGCCGCCTGCTGTTGCCAATGCAGGGCTGCCAGAAACCATCACAGGAGTGATCTTAGTGTGTAACGGATCGCACCTGTTTTTCCTGCTGGCTGCTGGGATCCGAGGGGATGCGACAGAGACTCTGATCTCCGTGAAAGATTATTGCTGCTGTTTTAAAACTCTTAAGACTAACCCTACTTCAGTTCTCAGTGTCAATGGTGAAGGGAAAATGCTTTGAGAAATGAAGAGCTCCTCCCAGAAACAAACACAATAAACACCGAAAGATGCCGCCGTGCCCCTCACCTGATTGACAATTAGTGCTGGAAATGAGATTCCTTTCATTCTATAATCTCTCTGGAATTCTGTGGCCCAGAAGTGTATAAAAATGCAAATTTTCCCACTTTTTGAATTAACCTCTTGTCTGTGCAGGTTTTGCCGCATAAGCCATCCATTTGACCTCTCCTGGATATGTTTGACATCGTAACCTTTCATCCAGTGAGTTAATGAACTGGATGGGCTTGAGTTCAGGCTGTGATTTTCGAGAGGAACACTTTAAATCTGGAAATATTGGTGCCCAAAGCAAATTTCACGAATTCCCCGCTAGGCAGCCGATTCCCCCAGGATTCTTTGCGATATCGATTGGTTGCACTCACACTTAAGCAAATTCCCAGAGAGGTGACTATCTCAACTGTCAGTTAAAGAGGACTGGCAGTTTGAGCATAAATGGAGCCCATCCAAATGATAAGCTAATTGTGTCCCGGTTCTGTTGATTGAGAGATCCTTTATACCATCCAGGTCTTGGTGATTTTTGGCTGAACCACTGGCGCCATCATTCCTTAATGTTTTTCTTTTCTTTTCTTTTCTGAGCGTGTGTGCATGGAAGAAAGTTATTGCACAGATCTTCCGGATGAAAGATCGGCCACTTCTCACTGTCTGACTTGGAAGCCACAGAAATGAGGCTGTCTAGTTAACAGCTTTTCCTGCCGTCCGGTTTGGCTGTATGACAGGAAACCGGTTATATCTTTCTGTTGGCGTCCATTAAATGATCCAAAAAGCATCAACTCAGCTGAAAACAACTGACCAAACTGTCCCCAGCAGCTGGTTCCACCAGGTGCTGCTGAATAGCCCTGAAGCCTTGGTTCAGCCTCGAATCTGGTTTGCAACCAAATGAGTTCCATCAAGCTCTGCTTAGTGTGTGGGTGTTGATGGATGAGAAACGTGGGAACTGTAATATCATCTGGTGAGAGATGTGAAAGAACTGAAAGAGTAATGTTCCTTTAACTAGCTCATACAGGTTTTGTTGTTATACTTTTGCCTAATAGAATATGATCATACAGCTGGTAGACTGAAAATACAAGAAAATGTCTGTAGTCCCCGGACTGACAGTGGTAGCATGACAAGGTTTGTCTTCAGGTTTTAAGCATGAAAGCAGGGCCAGACAAAACAAAGGGTGCAAGAGCAGCCGGTCAGGGCTTCTTTTTTGACATGATAATCTGCCCTCACAGGATTGGCTGAGCAAGTTCGGGTACCTCCCACCCCCAGACCCTGTAACAGGACAGCTGCAGACCAAGGAGGCTCTGACCAAAGCTATAAAAGCCATGCAGAAGTTTGGCGGTCTGGAGGAAACGGGGGTGTTGGGTCAGTATGTGTGCATGTGCGTGTGTGTGTGTATGTGCACATGTGTGGCATGTTTCTGCATACATGTCCACATATTAAATACAGAACATGAAAAAAATACTAAAATCTGTGTGTATATCAATGTGTGTTTTTTGTGGGTCAGATATACATTACATTACCACATGGGGAAATTCAATTTTATAAAAATCTGTGATTGCAATCAAAAAACTAAAAATGCCAAAAGACTTGCATTTTGTTTGATTAAGGGACTGGGTCGGGGTTAAGGTTGTCATTGTTGGGATTATGGTTTTACCCATAGAAATGAATGGACTGTTTCTATGAGTACAGGTCAGTGTATATATGGGAGTGTGTATCTGTTTCATATTTTTTAGTTGGTGTGTTTAAGGTATTTTCTGTATATTTTGCATATCCAGTTATATAGGTTTCTGTGGATGTTGTACTGTATTTTTACCTGTCTTTCTTCATGACTCTATATCAATGAACATCTCTTCTTCAGATGAAGAGACCCTGGTCCTGATGAAGACACCGCGTTGCTCTCTACCTGATCTTTCACAGTCAGAGCCACCTCTGAGGAGGCGGAGACGCGCACTACCTTCTCAGAACAAGTGGAGCAAGAGGCACCTGTCCTGGAGGTATCTTGGAGCACAGTGCATTATGGGAGATGCCAATCCATATTGCTGTCTTCACCAGATGCCATAACATGAAAGATGTTTATTTGTCATAAACTTTCAAATAAACTGACAGTTACATCTGGATTTTCCACCTTAACTTTCTGTTAAGGTGTCAACGGGTAGACAAAGCAGTGGAAAGGAAAATAGTTGAAAATCATCAAAGGGTTGCTGTACATCTGGGTATCCAGAATGAAGCCTGGAACAGATTTTAGTATCATCGATATTATATCAACTTATCAAATTCTGTTTTGAAAAAAGAAGAAGTACCTTACTTCAGATTATTTGTCTTTTGAATTTATAAATGAAAGTCTGCCAGGCTAATAACAACCTGCTTCTGGAAGGCAGATTTTTGCCCACCTAGGAAAATTTAATCCTGAGATGTATTTCTCATATTGTCAGTGTGATGCTACTGATGTGTTTGACTCTCATTCTTATTTTTGCTGGTCCTCTAATAGATACTGTGACACGTTAGGGGGAGGTATAAGCATTCCATTGTACCTGTACTTGAACTGGTGCAAAAGGCAGATAATAAATCATTTAGTTTCAGTGACATGTGCACAATCAGACAGATGCGAGCACACAGCACAATATCAACAAGCAGAGATCAGAGAGGATCTTACATGGCACGTACCAGATTCAGCTGGTGCTGAACAAACAGGATCCTCACCGCCACTTCTCAGAACAGTCTGAGCCCCTCCATTACGGCTACCAGAACTTGTCTTATTGGGACCTAGAGGACAGAATCTGGGGCTTCATCTTAACAGTGTCTGTTGTCCTTAGGAGAACTAGTTTGCTGTCACAATATCTGTAATAGCTACGGTTCTGTGCAAAAGTCCTAGACAGTCAAAGAAAATGGTTAAAGCTATTTATCTGGGTAGTAAATGTGCATTTTCTCCAAAAAAGAACCACTAATTTTAGAACATATGCAAATTAGTAAACAATAAACTAACAAGAATTTAATCTGTTCTGTATTGAATTGTATCTCGTTGGATGGGTAGATCACCACTTCAGTTCCCAAGCCTCTGCTCAGGGGTACCATTCCATGTATTCATTAAAATTCAGCGACAGCTCAATTAATTCATTTCTTAAGTTGATTCATTAAATAATTCAATGAGATATTGATTTGCCATATAAATCTGTCATAGTGGTTGAGTCAAAAAATTCATGGGTGTATTGGATGGTTGGTGGAAACACTATATGGTGACTTCAGGAGACGTTTTTAAAAGGCTAAATACACTTTGATAACAATATCATAGTTTCACAGCAACATGAAGATCATTTAACCTTAACTTTTTTTGACTGCCTATGACTTTTGCACAGTACTATACACTCCTGGGCAAAGAGAAAATGGGCCAAAGCTTAATTTTGTGTAATTAGGGTTTGGCCTATTTTTTTGCCCAGGAGTGCAAGTCCTGTTTTATCCATGATTTTCAGTCAGTCAAGAACAAAAATTTCACTTGGGTTTAAACCCTCCGTTGTTCAGGTTTATGAACCTTCCCAAAAAGAGGCTATAATGCCAGCTGCAGTAGTATTTAAATTAATATCAGAATCAAGAGTTACACAATTAGCCATTAATCATATAATCAAGAATGATGCATGGAAAGGCTTTGAAGTAACAATTCTGTATATGATGGTTTCAAATGAGAGAACAGAAATATTATAGGCCAAGTATGTAACATTATCAAAAATTCCCACCGGACACGGATTGCCTCTGCTTTGCTCTTTTAATCAATTTCACTGGAGTGCAATTCACCCCATTTATTGAATTTCAATCCAGAACAATTGGGAAAATGACAACATCCTGTGTTTGAAATATTTGTATTTCGGTACTTGCCCGATTTTTCTCAGCAGGTGATAGCCTGGTGTAACTATGTTTGTCTCTAGAGCAAGAAGATCTCAGTGTATTGTGTCTTCCATGGTATTGCAATCCACAGTATATGCAGATATTTATTACAGAATTTGCTATAAACTAAAAATGGCCTACTGTCCCCGGAAAGGTGGAGCAATGTAAATTGGCAAGTTAGCAGAATACTGATACAAAGCAGCTCACTGTCTTTTCCCATTTAAAGCCAGACATCGTGAAGATAACATGGGGTTACAGTGGGTACTTCTAATTTGTTTGTCTCCAGGGGCAGTCAAACGTTAGGAATCAGCTATCAGCAATGCTACAGTTAATCACTTTCAAAAATTGTCCACAATGCAGAATACATTGAAACTAGGAGGGAGATGATAAATGAGATGGAGTAGACGGTTCTAACCCCAACTGACAAGCTTAAACCTTACCTAGTTGTAACCTTATTCATAAGTAACCAATCAAAATATGAGACTTTGTGCATTTTTAGTTTTCTGATTGCATTCACAGAACTGTGTGGGGCCTGAAAAATGGTCCCCACAACATCAAAATAATAGGATTTTAATACAACTCAATAACGATAAACTTGACAGTTGCAGCTTGGATCTATGTCGCCTACTGGATACCAGGAGATATTGTTTGACTGAGAGGTTAACACTAGAGGGAGGAACTTAATCTTAACTATTTTAGGAAAATCTAGGCGTTCACTTCTAGATAATTGACTTTTCCCTCAATTATAAATCAGTTTAATGGCCAGTTCCCCAGGCACACAAAAGTCTCCTGGCAACTTGGGCTGATGACCTGCACACACCTCCTATGAATTGTGTGCTGCCAACTGCCCAGTTCATGTTACTGTTCCACCTGTAGGGTGCATGAAGGAGTGTTACACACTTAGAGAAGAGAACCTTTAAAAGTTCCACTAAAACAGTAGATACCACTAGAGAGGGTGATCCGCAAAAGACTGAATTCCTCGGGGCAGAAGCTCATATGCTGTATATTATTATTAGGAACATAAAATTGGATTGGAATTTACCCTTAAATGTAGCACTGTAGTTGATATGAATATTTATATATAGACATACAATTTATACAGTATTTACATATGATAAATAATTTTGAAAATAATCTACAGTACACAGCAAAAAAATCGGATGATCCACAACACCATTGACTTCTACCTAAATGTCAGAAAATTGTACTAAATGTTGAAAATGTGGCAAGTAGAAAAATGTTTAGTACCTTTACAAACGGCGTCCCATACATTTCAGCAACTTGCACCTTGGATAACAGGAGACTATGTGGCTTAGAGTTTCTTTGGTACTGGAATGCTACTAAAGTCTCTGGAAGCTTTAGAAAACAACGCTGTATTGCTTATCTTGTATCTTCGTACATGGGCCTCTCTCTTTCTTGACTCCCCCTGCAGGATCCGCACTTTCCCAAAGGAGTCTCACCTGCTGGGGAGGGACACCGTGCGAGCCCTGATGTACTATGCCCTGAAGGTGTGGAGCGACATTGCGCCTCTCGACTTTCACGAGGTGGCGGGCAGCCAGGCAGACATACAGGTCGACTTCACGAAGGCCGACCACAATGACGGGTACCCCTTCGATGGACCTGGAGGCACCGTGGCACACGCCTTCTACCCAGGGGACAGTGTCACTGCCGGAGATGTTCACTTTGACAACGATGAGGCCTGGACTTTCAGGTCTCCTTCAGGTGAGGACTTAAACATTGACAGAGTTTTCATCTAGAGGACTGCAGACAGGATATAGCATCCCAAAGGTAAGTTACTCAGCTAGCTAATATGAGTTCATTTAAGTTTACTTGAAATGACAGGAGGCACAAAACGTGACTGTAATATCATGTCAGTCAATCAGTCAGCTTGTTATCAAGCCTCATGATGCAGCCAAGCTATGCTACATTAACCATCTGCCATAAGTGAAGCCACACTAGCTAGCTAACTAATTTATGAGACTGTTAAAAGTCTAGTGTACGTTGCGTTGCAAATACAAAAATATGAAAGTACTTACAAGATCATACTCTCCGTACAGTGCTTTATGGTGCTTGGCTGCTTTTGATATTATCCATAATAACATATGTTATTCAATTTCCAATCCTTATGTTCAAAATGCAGAAGATGGGAGCAATCAGAGCTGTCGCGGACAAGCTTGGTACTCGACATTACCGCTGGGTCTCGAATATATTGCATTTGCTTGCTGATGGTAGCTGTTTATTCCAAATCTCCTTAGCTACTTGAAAGCGCTGTTAACTCATGTGCTGCGTTGACGTGCACAAAATAACCAGACTAATGTATTAATTTGTTTGACTTTATTTACCTGCATTTAAATGAAATTTCCTTCAGGAACTCAAATTCACATGGCACGTTTTATGGCCTGATTATGGAAAGTATTTTAGTGAGTGTCATGTTTCCTTTTTCACAAACCTGTAACTGGTGTAGGTCCAATTGAAGAAAACATTTCAGTAGAATTTTTTTCGAGGGGGGCACAGGTGCCTTAGTAAGTGTAAACCATGAACAAATGTTATACCTGCATAAAATAATGAACCTTTATCATTGATTAATGATGAACAAACATAGGATCAGTGCATAACTAACGCTTAGTTTCTGGTTAATTAATACATTATGTAATAGTGTACAGCTATATTATCTGTGTCCCCTTAAATGAAGTGTTACCAACATTTCTTTACATACTGGCTTTAGAATCCACAGCCAAGCATCAATGTAAACGTATGACATCTTTAAATTTGTGGAAGACAGTCCAGATACAGATTTGTATTATTCTTTAAACAACAACCTATCCAAAGAGGCAACTCAAAAATATAAATAAAACATTCCAAAAAAAAAAATATTTAGATTATGTGAATCTTCATATATGAGATTTATACAAGATTCATAAATTAACAGTTTTGTGGAAAAGTTGCATTAGATACCGATAAACTAAAGAGCTTTTTTCTTTACTATAATATATATTTTTTTTTAGTTTTGACCCCATTTGAGACTACAGCTTCCAGGTACGTGTACGTCCTGAGCAAGGCAGAAACAGCATCTGGCATTTAAGCCACTTGT
>JAABNX020000046.1:8195140-8233107 GCA_015163995.2 Mormyrus lacerda | reverse complement strand
TCTGCTCCCTGCATGGATTACCTTACATTTATCTGTGTTAGATTTCATCTGCCAAGTATCAGCCCAGTCGCTAATTATATCCAGATCTCGTTGTAGCCTCTCTGCTGCTAGATCAGTATCTGCCACACCACCCACCTTGGTGTTGTCTGCAAATTTAACCAGTTTACTGTATGCATTAATGTCAATATCGTTAATGTAAAATTTGAAGCGAATACAAACAACCTGTTCATTTCAAATCATTCCCTTATAATGTGGACAACCACTCCAAAATACCCACAATGTGCATGTAATTTTGGACGTGTAAAAGTAAACAAGGCCAAAAGCTTATACACAATAATTGACACAGGCTCTTTTTGCTAAAATACAAGGTTAAATCTGCCCGCATAAGCTAACCTAAAAAAGAAAAAGTTCAAAATACGAGGAGACAAGGAAAGTGAAAACATTTGCTGAAAATGGCTGTCATATGCCCTGTCCAGATTTATTAAAAAAAAAAAACTATTTAAGCAAATTGATCCAAATTCCCTATAAGCATATAGATACATTACAGGAGGCTTTGAAAACATCAACTCAACTTATTCTGCAGCAGGAGAAACAGTAGATGAAAATGGTCCACACTGTCCATTCATGAAAGAAAACTGTACAATATACAGTCCACCACGTCAACCTTACTTGTGTAAGACGTGCATTAATGTAAACTGCACAATTTATGTCACTCCGCATTGGGCTTAAACATACAAAACAAGCAATTTCCAAGATTTATTTTATTCAAAGCAAATGGCCACTCTGTCTATTCCTTTATTTTCCTTCTCCCTTTCTGGAACTCCCCCACCTCCCCATCTGACTTATGGGAAATTAAGTTTTTATACATTCATTAATTGCAAAACAATGAAAGCACAGTCAACAAAAATTTTCCCACAAATAAAATATACGTACTAAACATGAAGCAAATCTGATAATCATAATAAAAGCTAAGCAATCATACTATAGTTACATCAGCAAGACTGAGAATCTGCAACTTTAAAATTGTCAGGTTTTACTGAAAACAATTTAATTACTGTGAAAAGAAAATCTAAACATGTGAAGTGTTGATTCATGTGCAACTATAATACGTCAAGTATTCAGAGTCTTGAGTTTATTGTTGGGCTAGAGCACTTTTTGGCATAAGATAATGCTGCACATCTCGTTGAGCTCTACCAATTACACTGGTTTTGTTCCCCTTCTTCTCAGGAGATCTGTTGAACGTCATTTTCAAGAGCAAATGATAGAGAAGTCGGAGAATACGAAGAAATATGTTTATTTCCCTGCTTTGTTCCATAATCCAAATATTTCAAACTGGTTTCGACCAAGTTGAAAACTAACAGAATAGGCTGTTAAAAGAAAGAGACCCCCCATGTTATCCAAGTACCTCTACACATCATATTCCTGCAGAGTTGCCCCCTCATTCTGCTTTTGCATTTAATGGGAAAGTAAGTCTAATAATTTAGTATATTTCCAGGTGTAAAATAGCCATTGTCATCCCGTCTAGCTCTTCTTATACCTTAAAGTACAATATAGAGGTTTAGCCAAATACAAAACCTGCTTCAGAGTCATTTTTGATTCTTCAGATTATATGCCCAGTGATGCCAGCATACCAGGTACCAGATGACAAAACTGTTCCAGAAGCAATTTCAAGTCCTCTGTATTCTTTATTTACAATTTTGAGCCTTTCCCCTACTTTGGAGGGAGAGTAGAGCAGGCCTTAGATGCAAAATTGTAATCCTAGATCAAGCAACAAGCTATTTCCTTCCACAACCAGCTGTTCCTAATATCCCAATTGCTAGCTCTATTGCATGTAGTCATCCCTCAGGAAATTACAGCTTATCTGAACACAAACTTCACAGCATATTTAAGAAGCTATACTATCCTCTTGGCCTCACAGGTATCAAGATGACACCACAAAGTCCTCCAACATATGGCAACTGTTAAGATTCAGTTTTATTGAAAATAAAAGTGGATGATTTTCTCTGCTCAGAATCTCTGCACAGAATTATACAGGGACCTGTTGAAGTCTTTTTGCTTCTCTGCAACAGATATATTACAGATCTCTAACAGAAGCCCTGGGAAAGTGACAGAGGAAATGGTGAGATGATTCTGAGAGTTCTTTGGAGTCCCAGGCTGAGAAGTGTTTCAAAGAAGGGCAAAGAGAACAAACACTGTCGTGATGCTTATAAGTGGGAAGGCCAGGATGTAAGGTTCTGCACTTGCTCTGGTTATTGTCAACGTGGTGACAGCACACCTGCAGCACACCTTAACACAGTGCAAGGACATGATAAAACCCACACAGCACAAGCTAGGAAAAATCAAACATACTCAAAGTGCAAATACTGATATGTGTGCCTTGGGTAACAGATGAGGAGTGGGAATATTTGTCATGCCATCAACAAACACGAAACGTTAATATGATTAGAGAAGTATCATTGACATGACATTAAAAATGTCTAAGAGACAAACATAATATTAGCTAACGTAGGTCTAAAGCTGATGAGGTGCGTATGTGCAGCTGCATGATGGAAACCTAAGTATATGTCCTGGAAAATATACATAACACTCGCAATCCTAATAATGGCAGAGAATCAATCATCATTAGATGGAGTCCACTTCCACTTCCTGAGTGATCACCTACAGAGCCCTAAACATCCAATTTTCTGAGACAAAGACCCATCTCCTTTTCAAAAACGTATTATTAGTGGATAAGCACTACAGCCAAAAATAAAATTGTACATAATGAAGGTTTTTCTCAGCATTATTGCACTACAGAAGTATTTAAGCCAACACTCTGAAATAATCAGTACCAGGGTAGATTATACTTAAGAAAATGAGAGTGCCTGGTGTTTTTCTTCTATGTTAAATTTCCCTGGAATTTGAAATATATTATTTTAATGTAATACTTGGTAAATCCTCTTTTGATATCAGCCTAAATGCAATGGTTACATTCTCACAGTGACTGTGTTGCTGTCAGTGGCTGATAATGTGAGTGACAAATTAATTTAATTACAACATAAAAAAAAATAGGAGGTATTTTAACGTGTGATTATCTCCCTGCATTACACAGCACACATGGAACATTCTTAGTGGTTCATTGACTGGTCTTGGCAAGAAAGTGTGGTTAATGGATGCTGACCTTGTGTGGGTCAGTAACCATGGCATCATGTAGCCTTATTACACGGGTGATTGTGGAGGTTAAACAGATCTGGGATCTGCCGGAACATGCATGAATGATGAGAAAGGGAAGTTTAGTTTTGCTGCCACAAGGGTATCTGGTTCCTTTATCTGGTATGCTTCTGTACAGACAAATAACCGGGATTCACCAACGGGGTGCTCAGGTCTAAACACAAAGCGGTTGCACATCACCCCAATGAGTTTTTGGATAGGCCTACTGAGAAAGGAAACCCAGCTATCTGATCATGTATTAGTTTCCAAGTGCAAGCCTGATTAAATCAATCATTGATTGATCAATCAATCAATCAATGATTGATCACTGATTAATTCAATTATTATTATTATTATTATTGAAAAGCCTTCTGCGGAGAGATTCACTGCCATGCAGCAATCAAGTCTTCTAAGCTTTTTTAGCCCTTTGTGTGAAGTGGTATGTAAAAAGCAAACTAGGTACAAAGCATAAGGAGCTGATGCCAAACAATCATTCAGAGTCCAACTGTACAGTAACTCAGTTATAACGTCTGAGAAGAGGCATGTTAGACATAATGATGTTCTATGTCTGTACAAATTGCTTTAACTAAACCGGCTGACTGGCTCAGCTCAGTGAAGTAACTTCATTGGTATGCCCCAACAGTTTCTGAAGAAATATTAGACATCCACAAAAAAATTAATGCATTCTTACATGTAGAAAGTGCAACATCATATTGACTGATATAACTTTTGCATTTTACATGAACATTTTTTGTCCACCTGACCCTCCTATCTCCTCCCTGGCATGTCTCAGTAAAACTCGTTTGTCTTTACTTCTCGTGTTAATCCTCAATAAAAACCCCTTTTCTTTTACCACAATGTCTGCCCGAGTCCTTCATCCTTTGTGTCGTCACTGTTGCAACCCCAGGTTGTAGGGCAGTAATTGAACCAGCTAGTGGTTTTTGAAGAGACCTCTGATTTTCCCACTGGGAGTTACACTTCCATAGAGAAAAGGATTAGCTACATATCAAGACCAGCAAGAAGGAATAAGGATGATAGATTACTTGATTATGATGATTCTTTCAAACTAAATTTTGATTTTGGCTTTAGATTGGATTTATTTCTGTGTGTATTATGTTGCTTTGTGTTTGGTATAGCCTCTGTTGTTTGTTTTTTGAATTTTTGTTTTATGCCAATTTGCATCATTCGTCTCCTGTCTTTCAAGCACAGGAAGTAAATTGAGTTATATTGTAAAGAAATTGTGTGTTTGTGTTTGAGCCAGATTATTGGTTTAACAGCATTTGCACATCATTTTTGGTTAACAGCCAAATGCACCTAGACATACAAAGGTTGTAAGAATTCCAAAGGCAATTTGCCTTTCAACAAGAACATCATCTATCTTGTATAGATAGTTCTGCTGTATCCTGTAGTATTATGCTCATGATATATTCTATAATTTTTTGTACAGTCACATGTATAATAAAAGGCCTATTATTGTACGTTTTCAATACGTTTTGCTGTTTTGTACATACACCTGTTGTTACATGGTGTACTGTTTAATGCAGCTGCCTGCTCGCTATATGCTATATGCTGTCAAAAGCCTTCAAAAGTAGTTAACAATTCACAATCCCATTTGCACTCCTGTTATACTCATCATGCTACTAAATACTGACACCCTTTCATTTCTTTAGTCATGTGCTGCAGACTACTTCTTGATGTGTTCCCAAGTCAGCAAATGGTATCTTAATACAAGCATGAACACTGCTTTTGACGTTTCCCAAATGAATTAATTTTTAAATCACAGTAGCTTGTGAAATTAAAATGTTATACCTATAAGTGACAAATGACATGGAATTATTTCAAGCCATTTTCTGAATCTATTCTTGAGCGCATCTCTTGTTCTACCTTCCACAAGTGAAATAAGGGTGTTTTTTTCAGTCGTTCAGACATCACATTTATCTTATTTTCCTTTTCTCCCCACTCTCAGTGTTGGCCCTTTAATTCCATGATCTCATTGAGAGTGCACATGCACTCAGAGGCAGGTTGAGATTGGTCGGCTTGGCGTGATGTATCACCTTTCCTTAAGAGCCTGGTCCCATCAAGCCGTGGGCAACTGGGTGTGATGCAAATTAAAACAGACCGGGCAGTAAGGCACATGAAGATAATATGATCATCAGACCAGCGGTAGATGCAAGATGAAGTAATGAGATCTACAAGTCTTGGATGAAAAAACTAAAAACCAATAAGTTGTCACCAAGCATTTTCTGGCATTGATGTGTAGCCATAGCAACAGCCAAGTAAAGTTAAGAAGGATCATAGGATTCTCTATAGAAAGCCATCCATAGTCATTCTACAATTTATGCACATCTGATGAGGTCTGAAGCAGCTCATGGGCTCGCATCTGTCTCACAGAGGCCCCATGGGAGCGTGGTTGAGTGATATGAAAAAACGAAGAGGCTCCTTCAGCAACCCAGATGAAAAAATCTTCTTCATGAAATGAAGTCATACTGTTCTAAAGGAAAAAAATCATGCAGATGGCTCTCGAATTAAGATGGTGATGCACCTAAAACTGCTACCACAGTGTCCCATGGGAAATGAACAATCATTAGCAGGACATGGCAGTAAAACAGGCCCCTCAGCATCAGGCTCTATACATTTACTTATAGGAGTCCTAATACGCAACATTAATAAACATATTCCTTCACTTCATTTGCATTCATCAGAAAATCTGAAACGGACTGATGAAATGTGCTCAATTACTATTCATGAATTGTGACTGACTCGTCCCTATTTAAATTTGTGAGAGCAAAATCATGTTCTGGGGGCCTTCACCTAGATGCAGATGAAGGAGATGCACCTGTATGGCTTAATCAAAGTGTCTGCCCATGATTTGCAGCTCGAACATAAAAAAAAAGGACCATTTGGCCCAGACTGCCTGTTCAGTTGCTTAATAGTGTCTAATACCTTACCTATTCATCCTTTAAATGATCTCGGAGATTTACTTTGGCCATATTTTATGCTTAAATCTATCAATCTCCTAAAATGGATGGTGGCTATCCTAGGAAACAAAAGTCAGAGGACACCCTAGGGAGGATGCCAGCGCATCGCAGGGCACGCACACACATTATGGGACACTTAGAGGTGCCAGGTGATCTAAATGCATGCCTTTGGACTCTGGGAAGAAACCAGAGCAACTGAAAGAAGTTCATACAGACACAGGAGAAACATAAAAGTCCATGCACTCTGAGCTGGGGGAAGGAGCTGCACCCCCAACTTTGGAGGTAAACACTAACTCACTGAGTTATGTTTATTTACCTGGATATGTCAGGAAAAAATATATTGCATGCCACGTAGAGCTGAGACAATTTTAGCCCTCTTCTAGTCTCTTTACACATGTAAAAATTCCCTTTTATGATGATAAATCAAGAACACTAAAAAAGTACTCTAGATCAGGTCTAAGTAATGAATTATACAACGATTTTACACTTCTATCACTGCATGATGGAGCCATTCAGCGCATTCACTGTTTTATCTGTCAATTACTACGGTAGCACAGTAGCATTATTTATAGTCACCCCTACAGTGCACATAATTAAAAGTCGCATCCAGTTAATCAGGTACGTTCAAAATGCACTATGCATAATGCAATCTATAGCAGAGAAGAAGCGTCAGAAATAAAGGATCAAAAACCTCTTTCAAATAAAGAAAAGCTTTTAAATTCTCAATTTGAGGCATGTGAATTCTCGATGTAGCTACCCCTAGGTCACCACCATGTTTCTGTCACGCTTGGTCTTTAATAATAATGATGAAATTAAATGTAATAATAATATCCATCCTTCCATATCTAACCGTTTAAGCACTACTGTGTTTCTGGAGGGAGGGGACCTGGAGCGTATGCCAGGTAACATAGGCTAGGAAGTAGGAGAACTTTCTGGATGAGATGCCCGTTCACCACATGCAGATAACTCACACACTCACATGCTACGTGAGCCGATTATATGGATGCTATCCCCAGTGTTAGCAAAATTTTAAAAATGCTCCCCTGTTAGCCTGCTCCGCCCTCCACCTCCCAGCAGAGAGAGTGCTGTGTGTGCGCTGAGCATCCTTCTCCTTAATGCCAGATAAATCCTTGGACCTGTTGTTTATTTTTCCTCCGCTCTCCTTCCACCTGCAGCAATTTTAAAAACCACCTGTTCCTGCAGGATTCAGGTTGATGAGTCACAATTGATTAAAATCTGGGAAATTTGAAAGAATTTAAGATCATGGATGGGCTTATGGGTTCAAATAAAATAATTCTAGGTATTTTTTATTGATTTAATTAGATATTTCACAGTTACAGTTATGGTGTGTGTGTGTGTGTGTGCATGTTGATTGCTCCGGTGCGGTCAGTTGCGTGCCATACCCCCCAATAAAAATGACCAAATCACCTACTGGTAATTTAGATGCACCAGTTAACCTAACTGCATGCATTTGAACTGTGAGAGAAACCCACATGACATGGCAAAATGGCAAAATCATTCAATCTCCACAAACATGGAATGATGACGGGATTTGAATCCACAACCCTCTGGGCGTGAAGCAACAGTGTTACCCATAAAAAGTAATAATTTTATACATCGCTACGAGCTACCATCCCTTTCCAGTTGTTCTGCTGCCTTATATCTTGAAATTCATAGTATAGACCAAGGGCTCACTAAGACAAATGGATAAGGATATTTATAGAGCAAATCTATACTTCACTTCCATTACTCCACCCTCATCTTCGGCTTCACACAAATGAAAGGCCCTCCTATAGATCTTATTTTTAGTCCAATTAGGTGGCAGCACGGTAATTAATGTAGAATAGCAACCAAAAAAAATGTTGCTTTACATCCTAGGAGGAGATTGGTTTCCTTTGAACAAGTTTTTAACATTGATTATGAAGTAAAATGTCAAATGGATTTCAATGTGAATTGCTGTGCAAATGGGGTATACCTTAAATCCAACAAGTTATCCAGCTAACCATACAAGATGCAGCGAGTGAACAAGACCAGATCCAAGAACCGTTGATCAGAGTGAGTTTGAATAGATTGATTGCTTGACTGCAAGTGTGGATTAATAATAACTGAACCATAGAGGGTAACCCTGTCATCATCTTGTGTCCTATTCTTTCATTTTGGATCTACATGCAATGTGTATTTCCCAGTTTCACAGTGTTCACCATCTTCCTTCTGTTATTTGTCATGCTTTGTTCAGAATGTAGTTTTGAGATATTCATTAACTGCCTCTGTGCTGGAATCATTAAATATACATGTAAACCCTACACTAAATTTCTCTTTCCCAAATTCACAAAGTGTTTAACCAACAACAAAGGCATCTGTTGACAGCTATATCACAAGAAAAGGCAATGAGATAAGGCTGCATCTTTTATTTAATCTCCATAAGAAGCAATAAATAAATCACCATCCTCTGACCTTTTAATAAGCTGTGGCAGGAAAGCTGAGTAGTTCCCCTGCCCTTGATGCCTGATCTGCATGTCAGTGATATGAGCAGCGAACACCCTCTCTGCCTTCCCTTAGCAATTCCATGCTACTTCATTATCTGAATGTTCTGCTCTACCGAGACCCCACTGACATAAAGGTTTCCTCAGCAGGAATCGAGGTCAGGAGAGGAAGTGGCATGATCATGAGGCAGTCGAGTGGGCAGAGGCAAGGCTGCGGCACAGCATTCTGGTGGGCACAGTGGCGAATGGAGGGGCTGGACTAGGGAGCAATACGACACGTCACTCCAGCAGAGCACGTGGAAAGAACAGCCACAGGCGCATCCAACAGGAGGTCTGAATGAGAAGGAGGAATCCCGCTACTGTAGGATGGTGGGGATGTGTCAGCAGGAAGCCTGGACCAGGTGGGATCATGCAGTAGGCTGCATGTCGCTTCAAAATCCTGGTTCAGTCCATGTATGATGTCCTTCCAAGCCCCACTAACCTACACAGTGGATTAACTAACTTGCCAGCTCTGCCAGCAGAGGGGAACCCTGGAGCACAGCCTCAGCAGTTGTCCGAAGAGCTTGGCAGAGGGGAGGTACGGGTGGCGTCATGACCAGGTTCTTCGGGCACTAGCTGATGCCATCTGCACTGCAATGAAAAGCAGCAAGCAACATTGAGCGAAGACCACCATCGCCTTTGTTCAAGAGGGGAGAAACCGCGGCCTCTACCAAAACCCCAAGATGGGCTACTGGCATCTGCAAAAGATTGGCATCTCCTGCTCGAACTCAGGAGGCAGCTGAAGTTCCCAGACATCATTGCATCCAGCACACTCAGGCCAGATGTGATCTTGATATCTGTGGGCTCTAGACAGAGACTTTGCACTTGTCTCTGTAGTTGGTCCTGGGCATTTTGGGGATCCACGGACTGCAAAGGAGAAGAGACATAAGGAAGATCCTGGAGGCGGCAGAGAATCGTCCCAATGACTCTGGCTTAAGTGGGGAGGAGTGTGGCAGAAATCGGTACCTGAACACAAGTTACCTGAGGATGGGTGATGTAAGACCCGAAACACCCGATGACCCGGACGATGTGTCCAGGTTGCACCACTGGTGAAGTATAGGAGTTTCACATTAATCAGGGCTTTATTAAGCACCTGTTCGGCTGCAAGTTTCCCAAAGCCTTCTTAACGCCGCATCGTTCGTAAGTTCTATGGTAAAAGCCATTAAGAAGGCTTCGGCAAATGAACCCCACGTTGGTTCAGGAAGTTCCATTATTGATCTCTATCTTCCTTTTCAAAGAAAAAGAAAAGGACGCCTGAACCATTCTCTGACCAAAGGAGAAATTAACCCTTTTTTAAAGAATTCAGTATCAGCTTGTCCTGTAGTTCCTTTTATTGTCTTTATATTGATACAAATGTATTTTTTTCATTATTTTCATTTAATTTTTTTGGACCATGCACTTACCAGGTAATCAAAAGTGAATTATAGACCATATTATGACACATCATTACACCTGAATGAAGAATTTTAGTTAACTCATGCTCAGAGGACAGCAAAAAGTCCAGATAGGAAATTATAAACACTCAACCCACCACTGATCAAGCTGTTTTGTGATTAAAAGACTCCTCTCTGTCTCTGGCTTATGACTTACTCTCCGATTCTGCAGCTTTAGGAATTTTGCGGGTTGCTTTCTAAATGAAGCTCATGGTGGATGAAACCTGATTAAACAGTTAACACTAAACTCTTATTTAAATGCTAATTTCTATATTGAATATCAAAGCTCAAAACACCTAACAGAGATAAGTTGGCATTACCATAGATGTAAATTTTCCTGTACAGTAACATTCCTTTGCTGTTACCATGCTATTTTCTGTTGACAGCATTACATGGCAGATTTGCCATTAATCCATATCAGCTGTAGGCAAACACATTTGCACTAGTTCTTCCTTGCGTTAATGTGCATTTACGGTAGGCTTCAGGTCTACCAACGGTGCCTCCCTCTAGGTGAAAAACCATCAATATTCTGGTGCGACTTGTGGATGAATACGTCTCGGTTTGTGGGGTGCCATGGTGCCTCTGGTAAATATTCATCAGGCCCATTGTTCCAGGCATCTAGGCCAGAGGGAATTGAAAGATGACATAGTAATGGAATGGGGAAGCACCCGAACGCTGGAACAAACTGTGAATAACGACGCATGTTTTTATTTTGAGAATATGCAGAAGCGGTCAGCAACATGCCTGCATGCGATCAACCCATAGTAAAATGAATATCTATGCTAAATCATTGTGGCGAGGTGCATAAGAAGTTAGGAGGAAGTTGAGAAAATGGATGAATAGAATAGAATAGAATAGAATAGAATAGAATAGAATAGAAGACATTTAATGTTGTTGCACACAACAGGTATAACTACATGCAAAAAGTAGATTCCTGAGTGATACTTACATAAGAAAAATAGGAGATAGAATAATATGTGAATATAGTAATGTGAATACATATGAGGAATTAAGCATAATTATATTTTAATGTCAGGAAAGCCCTGGTATGGTGATCTTGAGTAAAGTATCCTAAATTAGTAAATATATACATGAAGATGGATAGAGAATACATCCACATGTCATAGCAAGGGCTAGGAAGAAAAGGTTATTTTGGTACAGTCTGTGCAAAACAGCCATGTCACCTTCAGCATGGAAGAAAGACAATGACTTTACACAATTAGAAATTGAGTAGAATGGGATGAAGGAGTTTCGCCCCGAAAATGGTGAACTGTAAAGCTGGTAGGAGAACTGCGAGGAAAGTTATGTGTTTGATTACGCAATACACCAAAAAAGGGAATGAAAAAGTTAATTTTACCTTTATGGATAAGTTACAAGATTCAGACAATTTATTGTCATGTGTGAGGCTTCCACAAAGTGAAATTCTTAGTTTGTTTACGCCTCTAAATGCTGGGAAAAGAAAAACAGAAAACAGCAGCACACTAGATAAACATAAAAGATACATATGCTCCATAGATATAAATATTAAATGAAGGAAAAAGTAGCTAACAATGTCAAATACGCATCGATATATATATATATATATATATATATATATAAAAATGAATAGGATGATGGATACATGGATGGATGGATAATATTTCCTTATGTATTTCAATAGGGAATGTGCAGCGTAAAGTGACTTTACATCCAGGACCATGTGATGCAGAGAAACTAAGGAACAATTTAAGTTTTATTGGAGTATTTTCCCTATTTCAGGCTGTGTTATATAATAAAACAAACTCACAGAAACAGTCATGTCCTTCCAAGACCAATGAAAAATTGGGGACTGGAAACCCAACAAAATAAACTGAAATATAGGCAACTATATTTCAACTATATTTAAACAGGGTGTGGGGCCAGTTTCCAAAAAAATACGAAACAAATTTACAAAAACAAAGTTAAAATTGGAACATGGACTAGTTGAGAATGGATTTATTCACCCGATTTACCCTTAAACTCACAATATGAATGGTATCATATATGTTTACTGTCTCCTAAAGTGATACATTGTCCAGTTCTAGGATCAGTAAATTTGGCATTTGATTGTAGGTATCTTCATCCTCAATCCTCAAGAGGAGCTTTAAAATACAGGAACCCACTGAGCCACCATGAAATATAGTATCACCAAAATGAGTCCAAAAGTTGCAGAAGGAGTCAACTTTATACTCAGACTGCAGAATTAGCTGAGACACTATATCTGCCATTCAGCTCTGGAAGATAATGTTCTGGTAATTCTTTAGTCCTTCACAAAAGTGTTTGACTTGTGCAACACTTTCGTTTTCCAATATACAATGAGCTCTGCTTGATTTATAGAGAAGAAGAATATCAAGAAATTTCAGGCCTGGGAAGAAAGTTGTAGCCACAGTTGATTTTCTTCATATGGAAGGGGCTGAGAAAACAATAAAAATGTCAGATTTGAGGGAAAAAAGGAAATGTATTTGCATAAAATAGAAGAAGAATAAAACATGCTGTGCAAATGGACTTTGTGTTCACATCTGTTATCCTGGGCAATATAAAGTTTTAAAATAAACCAGACAGTCTGCCTTAATCAACATAAAGGAAGTGCGACAGGTTGCTGTTTCAGCATGACCTGTTTATCGTAGCTGTGTAGGAAAGAACACATCAAAAAAGAGAGTAAAGACTCTGAAGTCAGGCAAACTCAATCACTTACTGCTGACTGCACCTTTATTTTCATTACTAATGATGTACAACCAAGAAACTCCCACTACAAAAAATAAAATGACACAAATGAATTTGCTATTTGCATGTTTTCTTTATACTGCATACTGGAACATTACTGAATTAGAACATTAAAGGGGCAAAATTAAGATAGTATTGATATTTTTTTGTTAATTTAGATTTACACTGGCGCATATCCGTAAATTGATAAATGAGTGAAATGGAAAATGTTGCTATAGTCTCTTAATTTTTCCTTATAAATAAATAAAAAAGTTCCTTATATACAAGTTGGCTGAGAATAGGTCCTGAATGCTTGTTGCTGCAGATCAACTAGTATTAAGACACATACTGCCTGTGTAAAACAGGCTGGCAGCATTTAAAATGCACAATTTAATACTAAGCTATTTTTTAAGGGAACAATAACTGCAAATAATTGTAGAATACTAGGCACTCTTGCAGATTTCTCTTTTTGCTGGAAAGGCCTTTGGAGTGATGTGAAAGGTATTGGCCAAAAACACTGTTATGTTCACATTTATGCCCACAAAATTTTGGCATAAATCAAAACAATGAATCGGGAATATTTTCCTGCACACAGTACTGTATACTGTGCATTATGGACCGTTTGTAAAGTCACTAAGCACTTTTTTACTTACCACTTTTTCAACCTTTAGGGCATTTTATTACATTTAGCTAGAAATAAAGAGTGTTAAAGATCATCACAACCTTTTGCTATGTATAATATTTGAAAAATTACTTTCTATTTGTAAATATAAATTATATGTAAATATTAAATGTAAATGTTAAATATAAATGTTAAATGTAAATGTCACATATAAATGTTAAATATAAATGTTATATGTAAATGTTAAATACAGATGTTAAATATACATGTTAAACATAAATGTTAGATGTAAATGTTACATATAAATGTTAAATATAAATGTTATATGTAAATGTTAAATACAGATGTTAAATATACATGTTAAACGTAAATGTTAAATGGTAAATATAAATCTAAATGTTAAATGTGGTAGAGAGGCACTTCAATGGGTCTTAAATAGCCAACGAAAGTGGCCGGCAATGCTCCGAAAGCTTCCAGAGAAGCCAGGCGCCATCTTCTCTTCATCTGGGGATGCTGCCACAGGAGAAATGTGGACCACACTGCAGACATTATTGTCCAGCATGTGCTTTTATCTAAAGTGACTTTTACCTCCCATTCATTTGTCAACTGAATGCTTTTACTTTCTCAGCAGTGTAAGTTCAGGAGCCTCTACACCTGGGAGCTGGGAGCCTTAGGTTATAAGTCCAGGCCTTCAACCACCTCCTGACATTTTAGAGCTACATAAGCAAAACCTGAATCGCTGAAGGCACATGTTTCATAGGGGCTATTAAAATATAAATTCCTCAGTGTCTTAGGGTTCAATTTTCTCATGCTGCTGTAATTCACTTGCTCCCTGTGCTCCATTTGGTGAGTAGTAAGATATAGACTTCCTGGATTCAGAAAACAGGAGTTTCCCACTGAGCCTTTCTACTCTAATCCTGTATGACTCTACCCATTTCATGTTTTTACCCCTCTAATTGTAATTCCATGTCTGCATTTATGCCGAATCATATACTTTTAAAGAATCCAGCTACACGAAAAAATGTCAGAGCAGTATAAAAAAACTTTGTTTAAAAAAGTTTAAGAAATATTTTGTAGAGTATAATATAAAATATTTTTAGAGGTATCACACTGTCACAATTGTTTTCCTTAATGGCAAGTCTTGACAATGCATTTGTTCTGCCATAATTGCCACTCACATTGAGAATGGCAATAACTTTAAAAATTACTCAGAGAAGCATAACTGAATACGAACGACCCTTGAGGATGGGGCCAGATGTCAGTACAGGTAAATCTGGCAGCAGCTTAGGGCTCGATTGGTACAAGACCCAGTCAAAGCACAAAATGCACCATACCCACCTCCCTGCCACCCCCCATGCCCCCCCAACCCAGATCAGCAACATATGCCAAGGATTCCTGACAGGGTTGTCTATATTGTTCCCTGCAGAAATGTCAACTATATGTTTTTTGTTTTCCACAGAAAAATTAAGCTTTGCTATGAAATTGTGAACTTCACTTGCCAATTGCCCCTGAAAGAGGAGAGGCGTAGTTTTGTTCAGTGTCATATGAGCCACAGGACATAAACACAGAGCAAGTAACAATCGAAGAGTGAAAAATCCAGCTGTCACATATTGGGGCCTATGTTAAGAAGCAGGATTTCTTGTTTAGCCAGATAACTTTAAGGTAGGCTGGGCTAAAGGTAAGTGAACGAGGAAAAATTCAGTCTAAACTGGGGTACCATAAATCTTACAAGTTTTCTGGCTAAGCAAGAAATCCAGCCTTGTGGTACCGGCCCCTGTATTAAAAATTGAGTAACACAATGCCACTCTAAGGAATAGAGATCTATCAACCAGAAAGCCTTGGAGAAAATTGTTCAGAGCAAGACCAATATACAATATTGAAGGCAAAATAGAGTCTGTAGAAGCATCCATTCCTGTATCGAGACCATATACATAATGCATCATAGAATTCATACTGTTTTGTTCCTTACAAAAGTGAAAAGCAAAACACCTGCGTTACCTTCAACAGAACTGGGAAGGTCTTTCTGCCTCAGATCCAATCATTTTTCCAGCACATATTCCGTCGGCCTCTTACAGCTGCCATGACCATAAGGAATGCTGAGCCAAGATGAATGATAGTCTTTCACATTAATCAAACGGATTTATGGTCTCAGATCTTATACAGTGTGATTCAGTGCTGTGTAATTCCGACACAGCCGGCTCCGTGTTGTTTTCAGAAGTGCAATATAGGCAAAACATTTTAATCTAGCATTTGCTTGCCCTGAAAATGAGCATAGCATACACACAGGGCCTGAACTGATTTCCGACTTTAATTATCTGTTGCTGATGGAAATCAAAGGAGTACATCAAATATTTGCTGAGTGCCTTATACTTCTGGAACTGAATGTCATCTAAACATATTTAGAAAATAACTTCAATCACACACTTATTAGAACTTTAATTGGGTGTCTCTTTCCCTATTCATATATTCTCTGACTAAAGAGTTGTAAGCGTTGGAAAATATACCAATTACCACAGATGTTTTCCTGCATGATTTTTTTCTTGTTAAACCTTAGAATTCTAATTAAGTGATTTAAATGAGAAAAGATGTAATGGCGTCTACTGAAATGGCATAAGTATAAGGTCTGTTCATCTTATATATGAATGTATTTTCTAACCATATTGATGAGAACATTTTTATATGAAGACTGAACTCTGTTTTTCTAAAGCTGAACCATACTGTGCAAAAGTCTTAGACAGTCAAGAAAAATATTTAAAGCTGTTTATCTGGATTAGAAGTCTATATTTGCTCAGAAAAAAGTACAATTTAACATCAGAACATATGCAAATTCAGAGAAAAAAAAATCTTATGCTGTCCACAAAGTTACAAATTTCTTGCTGAATGGCCAGAAGAATATCACATCTGTTCATAGACTTCTCCTCAGAGGCACCTCAATAACTACATGTATTCATTACATTTCACCATCAGCTCAGTTAATTAATTAATTTAATTTGTTAAATAACTCAGTGAGCTATTAATTAACCAAACATGATGTGCTAGTGTTAAAGTCAAAAAATAATGTCACCATCTTACTTCAGAATTGATACCACGTGTCGAAGGACACCCTAATAGTGAAAACATACAATTAAAAACATAAAAGTAACACGGTGTCATTTAACATTTTCATTTGCACACAGTGGCCTATAATAGTCAGGTGGGGGAAAAAAAACAAAAACAAACATGACAATTGCTTAAAATTAATTAAATGCCTTGGGGAAATTGAAAAACCGCATAACTGGTGCCTCTTGTGATTAATTGAACCAGGTTTGATTATTTCTGGATGAAATCAGCTGGGTGGAAAGGTACATTCCAGGGCTATTCAACTCACGGTCCTCAAGGGCCGAACCATGCTGATTTTCCAGCCTTCCTTCACCTATGAGCCAAGTGTGAAACCTCTGACCAATCAGAATCAGTAATTATTAAACTAACTGTCTGGGAGGACTGAGAACAAGGCCTGGATTTAGAATCGAGGGCCTGAGTTGAATAACCCTGGTTTATTCAAAGGAGCACTCTGACAAAGCTATAGAAAGGTACAAGTTATGAGGAGTGTGTAAGAAGGTCTCAAAGGCTTCAAAGATTCCTCACAGTTCAGTGAAGACCTACATCTGGTAGAGGAAGAGATAAAATACAGTCCTAGAATTTGTATAGCTCAGGCCATTCCTCCACACTTGACGATTCTATCAAGAGGAGGTTGATGCAAATTCTAGTGCATACACATCCCAACATCTCAAATTCTCTGCATATCTGACATGTAATGCAGGATGACAGGGAAAAAAAAGTCATCACGTCTATCTGATTTTAATAAACCACACTTTACAGATCTTGTGAGGTAAAGTAATGAAAGGTACAGTGGTCTGATGAGACCAAAATCAACCTTATTGGCCTTATTGGTTTGTAGAAAAGCCAGTGCATCTTTTCACAGAACATATTGCTATGGCAAAGAGCAGTGGTTGCAAAGTTCTGTTGTAGGGATGTTTCTCTTCATAACGGACTGGAGCTCTTGTTAGGATTGAGGGGAACAGTTGAGCATAAAAAGAAATTGCCAATAAGTTCTTAAGAAAAAACAATTTGTTGCTGTCAGTCAGGAGGTTGAAGATGGGAATATGGTTTACCAAAAAAGTATCCAGCCAAAAGGAACTGCAGTTGAACAAAAGAATCAACATTCTGAGCTGAAAGGGATCGAATATCTTTGGATTGTTTTGAAGTGCACTGTCCAGTCCATCAACGATCATCCAGCAGTTTGACTGAACCAGAACAATGCTGCAAAGGAACAATGGGCAAGATATATTACCTAGATGGTCTGGTCTGGTGGCAAAGTATTAACATAAGAGGATTTTTTTTCTTTTCAAAACATTGTGCTTTAAAATTTTTTTTCTATTGGATAATGCAGGATATCATTTTTCGGTAAAAATTATATATATAAGGCACTAGCATAATGCTTTAAGCAAAACTGGATCATTTTGGGAATAGATGACTTTATGGTAGTTATTATAATAAAAAGAGGCCAGACTCAATTAAACACACACAGTGTATCCACACAGGATAATTCCTACCTGCACTCTTACCACACTGAATTCAGCAAAGACCATGAGATAATTAGGAAATGCAGTACCAAGTACTCTGTTTTTTTTCTTGTGAAATATCCTTTAAGACAAATTTATATTATATTATCATGGTGTCAAAGCAGAAACCCGAAACAGAGTTATCTTGAGCTTGTGTGATATGTGTGACTGCTTCTTGGTTATTATCATCATTACTGTCATTGCAAGGGTGGAAATATACACGGCTTTTCTGTTCAGTTATCAGAAGAAGTCTGGATTTTTCTTTCTCACTTTCTTGCTTTATTAGAACATGTGTTGGAATGGGAGGGGGGGGGGGAGTTCAGACTAGGATGAATCAGGCTATCACACAGACTGAAGCTATTTCTGGACAGCACCATACAGTTGTCTAAACAAAGAATGAAAGATAAGATTGTAAAAAAGCATGACGCTACAGTGGGAGTGACTTACATTAGGGTTGGGGGTAGGGCAGGTTTGAAACTGCTGGATTTGGTGATGCATAGGAGTTACTCGATCATTTGAAATTAAATACCACCATCAGGCAAAATCAAATATTACAATCTGTTCATTTTATTTCATGTTGGTAATAATTATGCTAAAGCCAGAGTGAAATGAATTCACCAATGTATGCGGGATTTTTTTCCATATAAATAGCATGTTTTATTCTACGTAAAATGTACTGTGAGGGCATTTACTTTTAGCTTTAAGGGAAGAAAGCGTCACCCTACTGTGTGCTCATGGTGGTAACAGAAACATTTTTATATACTGAGATAGTGACAGGTGCTTGAGCCACAATGAGATGGATCATATTCCAGAAAAGAAGATTGAAGCTATTTGTCCTTAAAAGTTAAAAAAAAAAAAGGAAAATGAAATTTGACTATTTTTTGATAAAGAAACCTTATGGAAACAAGTAAAGTGAGCTGCAGACCTGTCCTTTACAGTGGCTTTCAAGGTTAAACTCATGCATTCGCATTCATGCATTAAGATCTGAGATCCGGTCAGTGCTGCATCAGGACTAGGAAGAAAAGAAATTGCTCAGTTTACCATATTTGCTATGGTGGTGACCATGTCATTTTTCTTCTCCCTTGACTACATGCCTCCATTTACCCACTCATAGAGGGTATAGGGTGTTCACCTTATCCATGCCAGGGAGGACACTATGAGCGGACACTATGAACTACTTCAGGAGTTACACAATACTTTAAAACTGAAAGGCTCCTGTGCTCGACTAAAAAGTTACATTCTTCTTGTGCTTTGACTGGTACCTTTGCTTGTTTTAAAGACTCATCCAGCTGATTCACATTACCATTAGTGACACATGCATGATTGTATGAGTCTGACCAATCAGTGAAATTCAGGTCGTCTTAATTGTGATGTTTATTTGTGAGTTTACAAACCCTGCCTTATCTCATAGTGTCCCCCTTGACATGGATTAAGTGGTCACCTTAGGTGGGTAAGAAGGCACAGGAGATGGAGCTGCCAGGAACATCAGTGAAGGGGTCTTGTCTATTTTGGGAAGAGTGTGGAAGAGGGTATGGGGTGGTGGCTCTATGGAAATCCATGGCAAAGCTGCAGGTGCACATTCAGTAGTATCTACAGCACCCCAGCAGAGGAGATTAACAGTTGGAATTATTATAAAGTGATTAACACTAATGAGAGGTGTGCATCAGGATTTACAATAAATTTGTATCTATTGATACTATAACGGATGAGTGTTTGGAAGATAGATCGATGGTTAAAGATTTCATGTCTAATGAGACCTCATATTCAGTTATTTCCAATTCTTGGCTGAAAAATTGTGTAATGCTTTGCATGCAGTGGATTTATTGCATATTTTCCTGTTTTTAAACACGACTGTAAAAGACCACCAGACCACCTGAGGATTTTATGGTTCTGGGGACACAGAGCTGAGTGTCAAGCAGACAGATAAGCTTTGTGTTAATGTGAAACCACTATTGCCTGGGGCAATGTCTGCTATCTTGTGTTAGGCCCCTTCCCCTCCTCTCCCCTTACACCTGGGGGGCTATAAAGGCTAGCCACCCCCTGTTGGCGTTCTCTGGCATGGTTATTTTGAGCTTCTCACAGTACCACTTAACCAATAAGCCATAAAACGTACCTGTCTCTCGTTAGTGCCCTCAGCACTAACTATGCAGTGTTTCTTGTGCTGCTGTCTATCCAGCAAATTAGCCAGATTTAGAGTGTTAATGCTCTTGGCATGTATCATGCTTTGTTCTCCATTTTGCAGCTTAACCAAACAGGCTAGAAAAGTTCACAGTCTTGTGCTGACGATTCCAGCCCTCGAACTAGGGACCCATGGAGTATCTTTGTAACACAATTTGTAATTTGTAACCTAATAATACTGCAATCCACACACAATCACCTACGAAGGGTGCTTGTGAGGTGAGCAGTCGTGCATTCGCTCTTTCGGTCATGATTAATCCATAGTACTCAACGTCAGGATAGTTGGAAACGGGAGGGATGGGAATCCAGGCATTACTGAGGACAATTGACTGCATTTGTAGAGCGTGAGGACGAAACGCATACCTATCGAAAATTGTAGCCCTCCATCAGGCACTCATTTTATCATACGGATCAGATTTTTTATTTTTTTTTGTTGTTTTTTTTTTGTGAAACTGTACATTAAGCAGGGTTAGTCTTAATTTAAATGAGAAAATGTTAAAAATTATTACACTAGAGTATGTTCAAAAAGGCTACACCCAATGGCTATCTCACTGGCTTGGAGGAGTTTGCAGCATCTGTGACTGGATACATCAGTGAGTGAATACATGACAAGACCATCCATTATCATCACTGTATGTGCCAGAAGCCATTGATGAATACAGTGGTTTGTGCACAGCTGAATACCCATGATGACATGGCAATGCTCAGAAACACAAGCACCAACAAGGAAGCTACAGATGATCACATTAATGAGATCAAGGTAACGTGAGGCATGTGTCAGAGCGTTCAGGCCATGGCTGATTCTAAATATGTGCCAGAATGTTCCTCGTCATCCAGACCAGTTCCAACAGGCTCTGTGACAGCTTGTCCTCCAAGGTTGTCAGGATCATGAGCATCCTGCCCTCCCCCCCCAGCTTAATAAACATGTGGTGACTCTATACTTATGCATGTCATTTTTACATATATCTGTATATAGCAAAAATAAGCTACTGTACTTTTCCACTGTTCAGCAGGTAAATTGAGAGAAATTTTTCACTAGCCTCCTAAAATAGCTCACTATGGCCCGTTAAACAGGACAAAAAGAGATGTGTCTTACATATACATACACACATGCATATACATTTTCAGATTTTTAATTCAGATTTTCTTAGCATTTCTCAGCATCTAAGTCATTCGCATGTACAAGGTTTCAATTCCATAAATAAAAGTTACAAACAGTTAAAAAAATAATGCATGAAAAAACAGGTCTCACACATTTACGCATCAGTGTATGAGAAAAGGAAAAAAAAAGAAAAAGAATCCACCATTGTACCCAAGGAGCACTGCAGTTTCAGCTGAGTGATCTTCTCAAAGACTGATTTAAAAACCAGCATTAAAGACTGTATGCTGATGTGTATTGTCATGCCTTCTGCGTCTCCTTCTTTGGTTCTGCTTCTAGCATCTGCTGCTATGAAGTATCAAGGAAGAATGATTTTCAAAGCAACTGAAACCTTTCTGGATTTTCCTTTTGAAATTGATTTGTCAACTTGATTTACCAAATCAGCAGATATTTTTACCACCTAGCATTTTTAGTTTTTAAAACATTTTTACTGTTTAGCTGCTACATTGCTGCCCCAATTCACATCCAAAGGCCAATTTATTGACTTCCTAAAGGGTGGAGCAACAAAATCTCGTTTTACAAATAAACCTGTTACCATTTCTTTAGACGGAGAAGGAGACGTTGATGCTCCTTCATCGCAGCACGGGTCTGATTCTGCGCTCTGTCTATGTAAGATTACCGATTCTTTGCTATAAAGCTTAGTGTTTGGCGGAAGGTGGCATAGCAACTAAGGTACGGCGGCCAATAGGTTTTACTAATAAGTGATAGAAGATTTTCAAAATTAAGGACATGTTATTGACACTTTATCTAACGTGCTACATAGCAGATATTTATAGGAAGTGTCTCTGTTATTTCCTCTCATTGTTTAGACAGAAGGAAGAATTCAGTTTTCATGTGTGAAATGTTTCATACCCCAAAGACAAAGAAACAGCATCAGACATCAGGCCTGATTTGGGGCATCCCAAGACAAGATATCTTCAGAGTGAAGTTTTCAGAAAATAGGTTGCCAGGGGGATCCATGCCATGAACAAAATAAATTCATTAAATTAAACAGGTGTAAAAAGTAATTTCTGAAGCTCTGGGACTTTTTGGGACCATCGTCAAAGCTACCATCCAAACAGAGAATTATGAATATTCACACCAGCAGCCAAATTCTCTGACGTCAGACGCAATTTTTCAACCATGTTATAGACGTTGGGTATAAATCAGATTAGAAAAACCAAAACCAGCATAAATACATGCCTTAAATTTTTCAAAAGCCATCTCTTTGTTCAGGAGCCCTGGAACAATGCCCTGTGGATAGAAGAGAAAATTCAAAACTTTGGGTGCCAAAATCCATAACTAAGATATGAAAATAAAACTTTTCAATCTACAGTAAGCTACTCATACCAAGCTTTTTGATTACGGTGGCATCTTTTTCTGATACACACTGGGAAATATTAAAGAAATGTTGAATTTCACTGAAAGATCCAGTGACCATTCTATAAGGAATTTCAATCTGCCATAAAGAAGGGAAATGAGCCTGAATGCAATGTACCTCTGCTCTGCTTAATGTCCTTATAATTGTCCTATGTTATGTGTGAATGTAAGGACTAATACTGCCAAATTCATAGTACATGCAGTTGTGCCTGGCCAATAAAGTGAATTCTAATCTAATCTAATCTAATCTAATCAGTATTCAGTATTCCAGATGTTTCTTTACTATGTAATTCACACCAGTATTAAAATGTTGTTTACTCAGACACTAGGCCAGTACTTTTTCAATGTATATTAAATGAAGAGATGAACAGAGTCTATATGGGGGTGGGTGAGTAACACACAACAGAAACCTCTTTGGACAATTGCTTGTTAATCGGATGGGTTTGTGTCACCATCAAGGCCTTCAAATAGATGCAAAATTCAGAAACTCTTAAGCTGTCACAACTGAGCAAATATGCTCTCCCAGCCATAGGCGAGAGATAATAACAGCACTCAAAAGCCGTCAGATTCTCATCATGGTGCTCAAGCCTTCGTGAAGGAAGACATCAGGAGGGGTCCGATTTAAACAACTATTGCAGGGTAGAAAACCAGTTATCTCCTGCTGAGTGTGTGATCTGCGATAGTCAAAGAAAGACACAGTCTGTTATTAACTGTCTTATATTAATCAGCTATTTGTATATAAAATGTTTGTATATAAAATTTTGTATAGTTTGGATTGTTTTTGTACAGTATTTTCACACCTTAACGATACAGTATAGTTGGTCACTACCTACCATAACTCACCAATGTGATATCACATTTTTGACTTTAAATACCGTACTGTCTTACTAGTTTCATGTTCAACAGCACACTAGTGGTAGTGAAATCAATCTGCAGGAAGGCTGCAAAACCAATGAAACCATACAGGAGAATAGGTGTAAAATGCTGAAAAGGTTCTGAAGAAATTTTTCCACCTAAAAAATAAGAATGGCAAAATACATACCAAAACAGCTTAGTTCTCGTTTCAAAATGTGATTCTTTGTCATAATTCATGCCCTTTTAAACTTGAATCTCTTATTTTACACTATGTTTTATTTAAAAAATGAATACATTTGTCACAGGGAATGGATTCATTACCACATCTTCGTTATCCAGAATGATGTCAAACGTGGTTACATAACTTTAGTACAAAGGTGCCTAAAAAAAACATAAGGCCCAAAATCCTGGTGAAGAAAAAATATGCAAAAAAGCACAAGAATAAGAAATGACACTGATGATGAACCAGTAATTGCCTCTGGTGGTCCCCAATGCAGCATGAGACAGAAAGTGGGCTTCCCCACACAGAGCCCCTCTCAGGAGTTACAGAATCCTGAAATGGAGAAGGAGGAGATATGCCCACTGTCAATTCCTAAATTAAGTAATAAATAAGGAATGGCAGTGTAAATGGAAATAATGAGTAAGCGTAAATAATGAATACATATGTAGATGTACCACTGTGTGCCCTCGTTCCTGCCCTAAATGAGAGGGAGAAAATGGATCCGTTACGTAACGTTTCCCAACCCAGTCCTCAAGGACCCTCAGGCGGTTCATGTTTTTGCTCCCTCCCAGCTCTTAGTAAGGGCTGCCTGGGGGCCTCCAAGGATCAGCTTGGGAAACACTGCGCTGAACCATATTGATACCTGTGCCAGCCTCTTCACCACAATACCTCCCTCTTACTATAATGATTGGCTGCTGAGACAGATAGCACACTGTCACACTGGCTACTCCTACCTAGTGACTCACATTGAGCATGCCACCTGGTCATCCACACATTCCAATCCTTAATGAACTATAGCCATATCATCGCTGGGGCCCCATGAAGACTAAAGATCACGAATAAATATTCATAAAGGATAGAAGAGGTTCAGAAAGTGGTCTGAAGCTTGGACTTTTTTTCTAGAGAAACTTGGTTGCATCCCTAACACAAATCCACAGTTGGATGATCCATGGATTGCCAAGTTGCTCAAATGGGTCAACAATTCAAATGACAAACATGCTTTTTTTTACTAAAATGTAAAAAAAAATTTACATTACAGGTACATTAGGTTACCATCTGTCCCTTATAGTACAGGACACAGCAGTTTATTTTCCAATGCTGGGCGATTCCGAATTACAAGGGATGGGGAGCAAACCTAAGGTAAATTGTAATGCTTCTCTTTGCTTGAGTAGGGGGCAGGGGGGGTCACAACGCAAGGTCAGATACTGTGCAGCACCCCTGTAGCTGGGGCTTAAGGGCCCATGGACATGTGATCATTCTGGCAAAGCCGGGGCTCAAATGGGCAAATGTCTGAGCACATGGACAGAGACTGAGTTCGCTAAGCCACTCACTGTCCCTTTTTGGCATTAGGTGGATGTCAAAAGAGCTACCTTTGTCCATCTGGTGGAGGTTCAATCATACACAAACAGAATCTCATTTCTTGGACACCATGAAGATAGAACCACTCCTTTAACTCAGATCTCCCCTTTCAGGGAACTCAACACCCTGTATTAGGCTGGCATACTGGACTGGTACGGTTTAATTCCAGTAGATGCCTGAGGGATCTCCCGCCCTATATGCAAGCATGAGGAAAGGTAATGATCTGTCCTAGTACACTCCTGTATCAGAGATTATTTTTGTTTAAAGGTTGAGTTGAGACATTCAACTGAAGCATCAGTCTTAGGGATGTATGGAGTGCCCTTCAAATCCTTCTTCTTAATTCTGCAGTTCTCTCAAATATCAAGGGTTGAAGTTAGCCTGCTGGTCATGGTGGATTCGATTTGATTCAATTCAGTTCAAATTCAGTTCAATTTTATTTATACAGTATAGTGCATTTTTTCAATATTACATTGTCTTAAAGCGGAATACCAACTTGTGAGATATGCTGTAGCAGAGCACTTGCTAATGGTGACAGATATCAAAGGGAAAACTTTAGAGAATCAGATGGCATAATTGTAAATGACCAGTGTGTACTGGTATAACCAACATGTACTACTTGGTAACCAGTGTAAGTAAGTCTGTAAGCAACTGGCAAACTCCATCAACAAACTCCCCTGCCATCGCATAAAGAAAAGTTTCTTAGGTGAGACAGTCACCACATGCCCCACTGTGATGGAGTACTCTAGCCTCTGGCGTGGCAGGCTAGGTCTAAACTGATCAGGAGGTGCAAAGAGCATGCCAGGGAACTCAAGCATACAGATCCAGCATCACCAGCAGGAAAAACAGGCAGACTACGTCTATGGGCAAATTTGATAAGCGAGAGAATGAGAAAATGATGTGAGTGTGTGTGAAATGAACCAAAAGAATTTATCTGTGACAGCTTCAGTGGTGCACCACCTTACTGTTTGCAAAATGGTTGAACTTTACCTAATATGATTCTTACTATGCTGTGTGAGGTTAACTTTATTCGACTTGAAATCTTGAACTGAATCTTGAGGAGAACACCAGATATCCATCAGCAATCCATTGTAGAATTGTCCTTGATATACTCTCTGTCTGATTAAGAATGACAATGGTCAAGATGTGCTATTTCCATTTTTGAGTTGCGTCTAGCCAGACTAAAATTGTATTGTGACGGTTTTTGCTTCCATTATCCTCAGCAATCCAGTTCCACAACATTCCTGCAATCGATTTTGACCACCATCAACAAAATTCATCCCTCAGTGCTTTCATCCAGACAAAATATAGCCCCATAAAACTGTGAGAGGTCTCGTTATGCATCCAAACCAATCTCTAAGAGTGTGAGATCAGAGTAGAGTGGAGCACATGCTCAAAGGACATGCAGAGTATTGCTTTGTCAGTTTGTTTATGTGGGGGCAGAGTCTGGTAGTTTGTTGTGGGGCTGTTTGTAAAGCATGCAGCCCCACACACCCTATATGTTAACCAGGTGCATGGAAATTGAACGTAGATGGTAGGGCTTTTACCTGTTCCATTTTACCTGTGTTTCATTAATGAACACTGCTGAAATGGATTCTGACAACAAAACATTCTTCCAAGTATATGCTAACAAAGATGCTGAAATATGTTTCTTCATCAGCATTTCATCTGCTTTTCCTGCAGAAGCTGTTGGCAGCATGACAAGCGTAACATACCAAACCTCTTTCAAAGGCCACAGGCTCTAAATATTATATATGAGACTTACTAAAAAAAATGATAAGTTAAAAAATAAGCAGCATTTTACGTGAATCTCTTAGTTGCCTTATGGAGTGGGCTAGTGGACATTTGACCCAAAAGACAATGTAGGACATGAAAAACGTTGACATAGTTAGAAATGCATTTTATAGATCGTTTTGTTTAAATTCCCTGTGTCCCTGTTCAGCACTGCTAGTTAGTATTCCTGATACTGCCCTCTGCTGGGAAGGAGGGCATCATGCAGGGTGCTGGATTATCATTCACAAAGAAATGTGTTGCGTTGCATTATTAATGGAGACTCACAGAAAAGCTCCACTGAGGAGCTTGCCTGCAGTTAATTTCATGAACAAATTAGAAAGACTGTTTATAGATACTTGTTAGGGGAAAATCTTTTAAAGCAAATAAATGGCCTTGAAACAAACAGTCACGTAACAGCACTATATGTAACAGCAGCACATTATGTAGAAACAAAATTTTGCCTTTTATCACATACAGTAATGCAATGTTATTACGTAAAGCATTATTATGCTCAGAAATGTGCTGCAGGTTTTTAAACTTTTGTGCAGGTCAATCATTTCCGTGAGTATGTGCATAGAAAGGGCTTCATTTGTATTTCAAAAGTACAATTGACTGTGCAGCATGAAAGCAGGCATTTATTGAAATGCGTACAAGTATTTGCATTTTAAAAATTATTGTGTGTGCTATCACAATGCATTAGAGTTAAATATTATTTTGTAAGAGTTTTTGGTTTCCTTTTTCCAAATATAAAGTAATACATATAGTCCATGCCAGGGGCAAACATGTTATATGAGTGAGGTGGGCAAAACTATCAAGTGCTTCATCACCTTACCGGGTCGTTACATGCGTGTCTGCATGATCTTACCAATCTTGCAAAACCTTATGGATTTGCAGGGTGTTTATGGTACAGAGTGCAGCGCGATATAAGTCAGCGTCGTGAGCAGCTACATTATAACATGATCCAACATCAACGCAGTTGCACTTAAAATTGAAAGCACAAAAAGAAAAGCAGAGTGTTCAAGTAGGACAGCATGAGACAGCCGGTCGCTTCTGAATGTGTGGCCTGGTCAGTGATATACGGAAAGCTCCATCCACACTGTTCTTTATCGATTGTTCCAAACACTAGTTTCTCCGTGCTACCAGGAAGACGCAGGCAGAGGCTAGACAACAGGACCATCCGACCTCCATATCCTGGAGGGCAACGTAGAACATTTATCGCATTTCACAAGAAAATCTCTTAATAATCACAAAATATGAATACAGAAATATTTCAGTTAATTACCTATTGCTGCATTTTTGCAGTTTCATTTAATTTTCTATCTTGCTTTGACTTTTTGCTGAATTTTTGGACACTGTTATTAAGATATTCTCTGCTATGTTGGTTGCAAGATTAAATTTTGTTCACTTTCATACGTTTATCTACTCTTACAGTATGTGTTGTGGCAGTATGACAGCTACACATATACTGGACACAGAAATAGAAAGTACCACAAATGTCACGGTTCCATTTATGACACGGGTTACTTTAAGAAGATCTAGAACACAGCATTTCGAAAAGTTTCAGCCCACCCTCTTCCCTCAAATTAAAAACCTGTTACTCTTACCTTCCCCTGTCCTACTGTTCATTAATTAGTTCATTAATTACATAGCCAGGAGCCTGGCCTGTGCCATACATTCAGTTGTTTATATACATATGCAGCTCACTTATTCACACTAACATTTCCATAAATCCAAAGGTAAATTGGTACAAATTAAAAAAAGAAAAAGTTAGCCGTGAATGATGTTGTATCTCTCCATTAAACACTGCAATTACAGTGCAACTACATCATGTAAGGAAAATGTACAGCTGGCTGACATTGTGTTACTGTATCCAGCTGTGATCTAACTGGCATCATCTATTCACCTTCAGCCTGCCCATCCAGGCTGGGTGGGACTAGAACCTATTCCAGGCAGCACACAGCATGGCAGTTCATTGCGAAGCACATACACTGGAGAGAAGATCCAAAGTTTAACCCTGGAGATGTGAGGGAACCAGTACTACACACTCAGCTGCCCTGCTTATAGACAGTATAAAATGAATGGGAAGGACTGAATGTATATTAACAAGCACTGAAGAGAAACTGGATGACTTATCTGCTGTTGAAAAGGGCACTTGCATTTGTAACAATTTCCAGGGACCATTAATTCAAATAATTCACGATGGTTAATATTTCATTGGTGGGGAAACAACAGATGAAGCATCGAGCATAACTTCCTCTTTTGCGTGGTATCAAAGTAATGCCATGTACTCCCAGGACTGAAATTCTTCAGCGATGAACCAAATGTCTTATGAAACTCGAAGATTTAATAAGTGAACAACAAGAATTAATTATAGCTTTGGATTTTGTGTTTGAATTGTAAAGTTTGCTTGGCTTACCTGTGCTTGCACTTTTCTTTTGCCGGGTTTGTGAAGGTAGAATACTAATAGCAATCCAGCAGACAAAGTTATCAATAAAGCACAGGGAGGTTTTAAAATGACGGCAGTTTATTAGGACAATAAAACTGTAATTACATCTGGATTCTGACAGTGTTTTGCATTTTAATTGATTCCCTAATTTACTACGCAGGATACATGGAGGACAGATATGTTGCTTAGGGTGAAAATAAGAACTGAGCCAGTTCATGAACTAGGAGAGTTAACCTGAATGAACGACACTGGCTAATTCTCAATTCAGTTCTATTGTACTTCTGCCCTGGACGGTTTTAAACCATTGAATGATTCAGCTTAATTCTAATAGCCAGTACACATAAAAAAGGCCCATGAACTAACCATTCAGTATTCTTTCTTCAAATTCACAGTAATAATATCTGCAAGCTGTGAAAATGGATTGACCTGTAATAAAACCTTCAGTAAACCAAACTCTTATGCATGAGTATATTGGCTGGGAGTTTCTGGCAGAAAAGTAGTTCTTTAGTTTTGGGGCATTAAAAACAATGGCAACGCTTTACTTGATGGGGCAGAAATACTTAGTAATAACTCAGTTACCAGTCAAGTGCAAATCATAAACAAATCATGAACAAATTTGACCAATGCTTCAGATACAGATGTTATGACTCATGAATGATGAACAAAGATGAGACCAGTATTTAACCTGTGTTATTTATTACTTGTTCCTTCAGTAGTTCACAATGGTTTACAGAATTAACAGATACAATAACAAATATAGTAACTACTTGGGATAAAAGATGCATCATGGTCATTAATGATGAAAAAATATGAGATCAGTATTTCACTTGTGTTATTCATTACTTGTTCCTTCAGTAGTTCCTTCAATAGTTCACAAGGATTAACAGATAAAATATAGCAACTGCTTGGGAGAAAAAATGCATCACAATTCATTAATGATGAATTAACATGAGATCAAGATTTAGTCTGTGGGTAATTAATACATAAATAATAGCATTCATTTGTCACCCATCAAGTGTTACCAAAACAATCAAGTCCGTAATAAGTAATTGGGAACAGTTGTTTATTTACCATAAATCCCCAACAACACAGTATTTATTCTTTAATCATCAAATCATCCAATGCGAAACTGAAGCAAAAATTAGGTTCTTCGGTCTGAGTGTAGTTTATCGTTATTTTACTGGTCTTTTGCAATTTTTTTCACTTAACAGAAGTCACACTGTTAAATATTCAGAACGACGAGAGAATGTTTCTGTTTTTCTGCCAGTCTGGTTAAGGTCAAGTGCAGCTGTGTAGCCAAAATGCAGTGACGCCATGCATTGCTAATTCTTACCATCTGCCAGGGGCTGCAATGACAAATGTCTTTGGCACTGGAAAATTTCCAACAGTCTCTGAATGTTTAAACTACCAGTATTTGATGGAAAATAAAAATGTGACTTTAAAGTAGCACTTCCCAGAATATTCAGAACAGAAATGTCTGGTGAAGTTGGTTCGTAGATTTTACACATCGCAAGTTCAGATTTTCTCTTCATTTTCTCTCCATTACATAATTCCAGGTAGCCTCAAATTGTTCGCTCAAGAGACACATCCTTTGGAAATTATCTCTCATTATCTTAAGCACATAGTATCTACACAATTCTTGTTGGTTTAATACGCTTTAAGTTAAGACCATGACTTGAATTTATTTCTGTTTGTTTTGACCGGGGTATTGCTTCTATGGATTTGTGGCTCTTCTATTTCAGATCCACAGCCCTGTAGGTTTCAAAAATGCTGTGGCTTGTGGTTCACGCCTGAGCCAAAGCAGAAAAACAGCAACGCTACATGGATTTTGAGGGCATAGACTTTCCCGCTTCTGCCTGCTTGGATCTTGTAATCTGCTGCTGGGAGACTTACTGTTGTTTCTATAAAGATGTGGCAGTTGCACAGGTACTTGTAAAATAACAGCAGTAGGCATATCCTGCAGCCTGTCTTTGGTGAGCTAGCAACTGGACATCAGTCACCGTATTTTAACACTAGACTGAGATTGTCTTGTAGTACTGAAGCAAGTACACAGTTCTGTATTTATTTTAGAATGAAGGAACATACTTACCTTAGCAGGAAAATTTGGTAGAAATGTCAAAGGGATCAGCATTGTTAAAGCCACATAGGTTGGGGGTTTTTCAATTTTTCTCAGTCACTTTGGTACATTTCTCAGATCAGAAATGAAATTCTCATAACGACTTGTATAACCTCCACTTCATCAAGTCGCTTGGCACATCATAAACGCAAAGTCTCATTCATTTGGTCAAATTGCAAATGCTTTGGCACAGTCATGCAAATCATTACGTACAATTATCTGCAGATTCCTGCATTATCAATTGTGTGTCATGTTGGTCAAAATATATTACACTGTTACTCTGTTGAATAGTTTTACCCCCAAAAAACATCTAGGCATTAGTTCATTGTATAAGTCGTTACATATAAAATGGTTGAACCAGTTGTTATAATTTGTCAAGCATATTCTATATACATCTCTTTTACTGTTGTTTTATAAATATGTCCTGAACTGATGCATTTCTCTCAGTTGAATCTTGACTTTCACCAATAGAGCTGAATGTTTGAAGTGTTAGATCAACCAGTGATCAACCAGTTTTCTAAAATAGCTCAGAGGCGCATCTCGTGAATTTTCAATTGGGAAGCATATATTGACAGAGCACAACACAGTGCTACAATTTGACAATGGAAGAACAACAAGGAAATTAACAGAATCAACAGCTAGTAAGAAGAAGAGGAGTAAGGCTGCATGGTGGAAGGGTAGGGAGGCAAAACAGAGGAAGAGGTAGAAGAGGCCAAGATCTGAGACACGTTCCTGATGAAATAAGGACCACAGTTGTGGACCATGTTTTCAGTCATGGCCTTACAATGGCAGAAGCTGGTCAAAGGGTGCAGCAGAATTTTAGGAGAACGATCGTGTCCTCAGTCATTCAAACGTTTCATAGAGACAACAGGCATGTAATCCAACAATGTGCACTGTACTGTAATGGTGTATACTTACTGCAACGCTTCATATTGCAGCAATCCACTTGCATTTTATAGTATACAGTAAATTGACTTTATACACACTGGACCTATAATGTAGCACACACACATATGTATGCATATTTATAGTGTCTACATATGTATACATATGTGTGTGTTTGTGTGTTACAGTGTATGTACAGCATGTGTAACTTTGTACCGTTGAAATTGATAAATGCCATGCAGCAGAAGTGCATACTTGTGCATTTCCAGTCCTTAGAGGATGTTCACTGCTCATGTCACTGACATGCAGATCATGTAATCAACGTTGTCGGTTGACCACTCTCACACTCACTCGTGTCCTTGCAGGGACATAACGAACAGAAACATTTGCTAAAACACACATTAGGTACTACACACGGAGGGAGAGGGGCCGCTGCGTCCGTCCGTGCCGCCATCTTATGCAAGTAGGCAGGTGAACACCCTGCACAGAATGCCTGTCCACTTTAGCGCTTATACACACTTGCACTCACACACACGATCATACACTCTTGGTAATTTAGAGACCAAATTGCCTAACTGTGTGTCTTTATAGTGAGGGAGGAAATCAAGGTGTCACAGTGAGAACATGGCAGCTCCACACTAATAGGATAGGAATTCAGACCCTCAATGCTGGAGGTGCGTGGCAACAGTGCTACCCATTGATCCAGCCTGCCACCACCAGAATAATGATGTTGAGGGGAATAAACTGAACTGGGGCTAGAGCAGTTCAGTAGAGTTTATAAAAGCTGATATAATATTGTATAATAAATAAAAATAAATAAAATCAAGTGTGCTTATGAAATAAAAGGAACCAGTAGTGAGGAAACAAATAAAACAAAATCTTTGAAGCAAGAAAAGAAAGATGTGAGAGGAGGGTAAACATTTGGTTATAATGATCTATAAATCAAATGTTTTATAAGTGTAAGAACACCTATATATACACACAAAAACACACACACATATTTTTATGGGGACTTTCCATTCATGTCTATGAGCATAACTATAATCCCAACTGCGAGAACCTTAAACCCTACCCAGCCATAACCTTAACCTCTACCAGCCATAACCTTAACCTCTACCCAGCCATAACCTTACCTATAAGCAAACAAACAAAATGATTGCAATCACAAACTTTTTATAAAATTGAGATTATACTTGTAGGCACTGAAAAAATATTCCCACAAAGTAAAAAGTTACCATATTGTGGGGAAATATGGTCCCCATAACGTAATAGTTACAAACACACACACACACACACAATTGTAATTATATCTTTGTGGGGACTCTCCATTCATTTCTATAGGGAAAACTTTAATTGCAACATGACAACCTTAACCCCTACCCAGCCTTAACCCTAATCATAAGCAACTAAGCAAAATAACGAGACTTTTGGTATTTTTACTATTTTGATTGCATTTACAGATCTTTGTGGGAACCTGAAAAATAGTCCCCACGATGTAATATAATCATAATATACACACACATATATACATATATATGAACTGTACTGTATCCTTCCTTTTAGGTTTTTGATTCTATGATTATTTTTACCTGAAAATACACTGCATTATATGACATTGCAAGACATACAGTTGCACATTAGAGACCATCCATAAATTTAATTAGACATAATGTGATAAACTGCTCCCTGTGCCATTTTCCGCAGTGTTCAGAAAGTTTGCGAATACAATAGAAAGAAGCACAAAAGAAATGAGAAAGACAAAGGGAGTGAGGGGGAGAAGGATGACAGTCGGTTCTGTCAGTTATGTGGATGAAAAATACCTTAACGTCCTGAGGCTCCCCTGTATGTTTTTGGTCTGATCGGCCCAATTAATCTCAGACGGCACACGGAACACGGAAATCCAATTTTCTTGAGTGAATGAAATGTGGTGTGTTGCCTTTCATCAGTGAATAATGACACCACTGGATATCAAAGCGGCTCATACTGCAGGCCCCAATAAGTGTGCATGATTCATCCCTTACCTTTCTCACCTGCGGCGCATGTCCAGGGCGCGAGGAGCCTGCTGGGACCTGTCTGTCCGTGTGCTTCCGGCGTCCAAAATCAGCCTCAAAGGAAAGGCCGATTTTGACTATTCCATGTAAAGGCCCCAGGGGGCTCCCTCATGCCCTGCTCTGCCTACATACATCATCACACGTTTTACATGTGAGGGACTCTGAGTTATAACACAGCAAACAGGCTGAGCTGCAGCACGCTGAACTGCAGCACACTGAACACACATTTGAAAATTAACTGCAAATGCCAGTGTTTCCATTTGAAGAATATTTCCTTTCTAAAAAACAATAATGCAACCACATGCCAATGTTTAATGTAGTGACATTACTATTAATGTTTATTGTTTTTTGCACTTACAAAATAACCAGATGAATCACTTATGGGCACAAAAGTGTCCTCCATTGTGGTTCTTCATGCTGCAATGTCTCAGAATTTAATGACTCTAAATGAATGAAACAAATTTTCAAGAAATAGCCTTTATTTTCATTTTTCTTTTATTGCAAAATAACCACGTAAAATGTCTCAGAACAGTTGAAATGTTTAAGAGCATGATCTTAATTGGGTGCTCACTAAATTTAGCCTTTTTGGTCTCAAATATATATTATCTGAAAAGAAACATGTAATCACATGGACATTTAGGAAAATGACTGATGGGATTTCATTAAAATTTATTTAATTTAAACTCGCGTGTGTGTGTGTGTGTGAAATGAAGGCTGATGTAATTGAGGTGGTGGGGGGCAGGGGTGTTCCACGTGCGCTGGTAGGTTGCACTTGGTGCTGGAAGCACTTTCCCATAAATGACTGATCTGCTTCTCTGGTTCTGCTTGTGACAGTGCAGGGTCTGACCATCTGCTCAAAGCTATTAGAGGCAAAGGGAGCTTGGCTGGGCAGCCGAAAGCTGTACACCGAGAATCAGTAATGCATAGGTAGGAGTTTCTGCTACCAGCCAGATGGGCTGGTTCAGTAAAAATACAATCCAACACGCGTTTTTTTTTTTTTTACTAGCCAGCAGGCCAGTTTTCAGTTATTTGTACTCGCCCATCACCTAAATTATTAACCTCCAGCAAGTAGGCAAGCTTAATTTACAGCTGAGCGTAGCTTATATATGGTATATTTCCTCATGGGAACATTCCAGATGATTGCTTTTCATTTCTGTTTAGTCATTTTTCACTTGTGCTTATTCCAAAAGATTTGGAAAAGTATGTTTTACTCCAGAATAGCCTGTTAGAAGCTTACTTTTGGTCCGTTTTAATGATATCAGAGAATCACATTGCTATCCTTATCACTTGAGACATCTGGTGTAAGTAAACCTCTGGTGTATTCCACGTTAAACCTCCCAGAAAATTAACACCACCACTCAGACACAGAGAGGATGGAAATTTGTCACCATGCTGCTTATAATGGACAGTGTCACGGAAAATTAAATGACGTGGTGCGGACATAGCTGAAAGTGGTCAATTGTAATGTTAATGCAAAGAGACACGTTGGGGATTCACAATAGTTCTGTCTCATGCATTATCTATGGTATAGCTGCAGTTCTCCCTGAACACCCTAACTTTGTAACATGCTCTTGTTAATCAGTAGCTGTAATCGGATGTGTAACAAAGGTTGAGCCACAATTGTTCCCACCTCTGCTGTCACTGGCTTTTTTGAGCTACATTTCCCCAAGGACCCCATGGATCTCCAGGTGTGGGAGGTTAAAATGTTAGTGTCATTGCTGTATGCCAAGTAAAATTCTTAATGTGTTTTCAACAGTAGCAAATTTACGGAAGTCTGTACAGGACATGCATAAACCTTTTTTCGTTTCGTTATCTCAAGAACATGACTTATTTTTCTTGTGATCTCGACATAACCTATGTCACTTTCCCATGATCTTGCGACAGGTATACTATTATCCTAATGGACAAATGCATCAGATTTTGCTTTGATCGTGGACTGTCCCAATCACAATCAGAATCATAATCAGAAGACTTTATTAATCCCAGAGGAAATTGCTCACATTGCGACTGCACAATCACATTTAAACACAAAAACAAGAACAATACAAGTATAAAAATAAGAATGAAGTGTAAAACAAATTATGGCACTGTTAAACATTGTAATAAATAAAATAAAATTTAAATAACATAGAAAATCTCTGTATGAATCTAAAGTACCTTTGTCCAAAAGGAAAAGTGTATATTGCAAGGTAAAGTAAAATTATATTGCACCAATATCATAAGTAGTAATATTGCACTTGTTTGTAAAACTAAGTTAGACTTCAAGCTGCGGGTAAAAGTCGACATATATTGCATTGAATCATGGATACGAGGAAATAACACTATGTCTGTCGGTGCTAAAAAATTGTCATATTAGTGTAGGTCATGTGAGGAGGAGCCTCAGAAATTTTCAGCTATACCGTCAGAGAAATTACAGTGAGCGTGAACGAGTAGTCAGTTTCATTACCAACCACCTGGAGTCTGGGATGTCTCTATGGTTACCGGGTGATGTTTGAAAGATGTCGGCTTCAAAAAATAAGAAAAAAATAAGTTGTGATCTCGAGATAACGAAAAGAACAAAAGGTTACGTATGTCCTCTACAGACTTCCGTACAAATTAAGAGATGTCCTAAACAACTTACTACTGTACAGTGTATCATGTTTCTGTAGCTGAATATACTGTATGTACGAAAATAAGACCTTGCCAAGGGTCTTGAGCCAAAGGCCTTTGGGTCATAATCCTAACACTCCTTACTCTACAAAAATCTTGATTCTACACAGGCCCATCCTTGATTTCTCGGAAGGTTCTGTTCCAGAGCTGAGACTCGAATGGACAAGGCTAACGGGATGTGCCTTTGAAGGCAGCAGCTGTCCAGTCTTTTAGCAAAGTGCTTCTTTTCTGTTTTTACATAATTCAGCCTGAGCTTGGGATTTGGTTCAATGATTTTTATTTAATGCCTGAAAAAGTTCTATTCCATGTACATAAGTTCTACTTCAAACTGAGCGTTTGACGTGGCGTTCCAGAAAGCATTACATTTGTTTACACTTCAGCAGGGTGAAGTGCTTTTGTGGCAGAATGATTAGGTAACCGTGCCTTTAAATCTGCGGAGTGATTATTGCATTGAGTGGTAGCACCCTATAAAAAGGGCAGTGGTTGGCTGGGGGTTTAACGCTGGCAAGGTGTTCTCCTGGCTACCTGACTTTGCTGCATTTTGAAGATCTGCATATGACGGATTTAGTGGAAGCTACTGTTGGTAGGTGGCGGTGGGTATGTTGTACTCTTCTGTTTCAGCTAACCTGTATTCAACCGGTGGGTGCGCATTGTTGCGGGTAAATGGTGTTGGTGACTAATGGGCTTATTTTGTAAAATCGCCCATAAATTCAATTGGTCAATGATTATGGGTTTTAATCAATTTGTTTTGCCTGGCATCATCATCTACAGGCAACATGGATGGAGTTTATCCAGCTGGTTGGGGAGATCACGATACACCCTTAAGTGCTGCTGTTCTGCCTGCTCTTACAGCT
>JAABNX020000046.1:8173309-8184739 GCA_015163995.2 Mormyrus lacerda | reverse complement strand
GATTAATTAAAAGTCAGGTTAATAGCAGGTTTTTCTACAAAATAGATAAGCGACAAGACTTTTGTCAGGGACTGTAAGTCATAAGGAATGTAAATGTCTACTCTTTGTCTGCTTTGGAGATTGCAGGATGCCTATAGTACAAGTGAGTGATGAACCATTTAAAATGTTCTCGATATTTAGCTGTAGTAGAATGCTTCTGAAATCACAGCACATTCAATATAAATAAAACAACTGTTAATCTATGGAAAATGTTGGCACATGGGAGAAAGTTATCAAGGAAGCATAGACATGACTTGAACCATGCCTCCTGTGAGGATTTTCTAGCCGTAATGCTGTAATCAGCACTGGGACTGTCATCATCACTGCACAGTTTAGAGCACAGCAAGGGAGCTCACTGTGAAGTAATGAATACATTTGCCTTGTCATAGAGAACAGTCTTTCTGAAACCAGGGATACACAATTATTATAGGAACGCAGCAGGAAAGTCTTGTAATGAAAATGAGAATTATGTTTTGCGTGTGTGTGTGTGGGTTTTTTTTTTCTTTACTGCACTGACCCTAACCAAATTTAATGTTTATCTGATAGCACTTTTTAAAATATACAGACAGCACATTGTATATTAATGGCAAAATTAAAGTTTTGTTTATGATCTGTTGTTTGGGAGGTGGCACAGTGACTGTTTTTAGCTCGGATTCGAGTCTCCACCCTGACTCCGTGTGTGGAGTATGCATGTTCTCCCCATGTCAGCTTGGGTTGTTCCTTGCCTTGTGCCTGTAGCTTTCAGGACAGGCTTCAGACCTCTATATATATGCTGGAACGGTGTCACTCTGGATGGAAACTAGATGTACAACATAATTTTACACAGTTAAATGATTGAATGTCAAACGAGCAAATGCTTTTGCCGTCCTTTTTGACTTTGAAGGTTAGTAAGCGGAGTTCTGTTGTGACTAGCTTTAGTCTCAATGCATTATATCAGGAATATTAAGTCAAGCTGTCAAAATGAATTCAATTTAACTTAATTTGACTAATTGAAAAAAACTATTACAATAATTGATTGCCATGTACTTATTATCCATTGTAGTTTGAATAGATTTTCTAATTTTTATATGTAATATCACTAGGCCTGCTTTACAGTCATTGAAATATATGTGAAAAGAACTTGATATCTTTGTTTCCCTTTAATCGAGATTCATCTTGAAATGTCTTGTTTCATTCTATGCCTTTTCACTCACGTTTCAGAAGGCTTGTGGGTGGGCCTGTGCACTGCAGGGGTGACAGGCATTGGACTGATGAACCTAATTGAATGAGTAGATTTAAAACACCAGAGCGGGGAAAAAATACATAGAGAATTTCTGCATTTCTGCCAGCCAGTCTTTGTGAAGCACAAAAATAAATACAGAACCTAGAAACTTACCAGCTATTGGCATACATCCACTTTCCGATTGCTTATCTTGGTCAGGGGACCTTCCAGAGTGGAAGACAGAGGTACTTTCTGAATGGGATGTCAGTACATCACAGGGCATACATAAGTACACCATTTAGCCTGATTCAAACCCCCACTTAAGAGGTATGAGGCAACAGTGATACCCCAAGAGGCTCCATGCTATCAAGCTATGTATCAATTCTACCCCAATAATAGTTGCAACCCCCATAATCAACCTTGCCAATAAGCACACATAAGATAGCTTTCTTTGTTACAAAGGTTTATTTACTGAAGAATAAGCACTACACCAGCAGGTCCTGTCCCTCCTGCTGCTTCAAGCCTAAATCGGCCCAGCATATGAAAACACCAAAGTATACAATCGTGAGAATGTGACATAGTTAAAAGAAAAGCCAGCAGAGACACACACAGTATATGGAGGACCTGTCCACAACAGAGCTCCTCGCAGACGGACACGGTTTCACGCTAACATGAGGAAAGACACCAGACTTGACCAAAGGATTAAGGGATTGTATGCAGTGGAAAACAGTGAACAGTGCACCAATGTGTGAAAAAAAGCTTCACAGTCACTAAATAGCAATGTGGGGGTAATCTACAAGACTTTTGTTTAGTACAAAGGTTGCGACTTTCCGTTCTTTTATTGTACTTGTTAACATTTCTGAAGGTGAATGAACATCATATATGAGGGAGTGTTGCACATTGAGGCCTCTTTCACTCAATCCATCTATGCATCCATTCATCCAACTGCTTATCCTAGTCTGAGTCGCAGGTGGTCTGTGGCTAAAACACAGGGATACCATGGATGGGCTGGTATTGGCTAAGCTCAATATTTCCAATAATTGCTTATTTACAAAAAAGATGCTTCATGTCACTTCAGCAGAGCACCTTGTCTAGTCCAGTCGGAACAACAGCTGGGCGATAGTATTGTTTGTGTGGGTTCAAATATTCAAAAGATGATGAATAAAAAGTACACAGAGGCATGTTAACACAAAAAGGGCAAAATTAAAAAGAGAACAATACCTATCTGGTGTTTTGTGCATTCCTTGTTTGTTCAAAGGTCTTTAGTTTGTCATTCCTGTAGCCAGACCCCCTATCGAGGTCAACAAACTTAAAGAACTTCCAGAATCATACAAGATTGAACGGTCAGGCCCCTTTGATTTTTCAGCTCTGGATAAACCCAAGCGTAGCGGCCCAATGGCCCATATGGCAGTAAGTCATTTTTCATCTGGAAGAAGAAGAAAATGTAATTCACATAAACAGTCTTTCACATCGAAGCTATTGTTTCACTAAAACCAACATTTTTTTCTAGGGCTTAGATATGGCTCAGAAGATACTTATTAAATGCCTCCTAAACTCAAATACAATACTACCTGAGTAATTGGCCTCTGTACCCATAACATTATCTAACTCACCAGGAACCAAACAATTAAGTAAATTTATTTACTCCCCCCCCCATCCCCATGAAATGGAATCCTTCTTTTATTCATCTGCATATTATAGATCTAACTTTCCTTTTAACATGGTTGTGTAGTTCAGTGTAGTACTGTACATATACCAACAGTGCTTCTTGGATTTTTGCATACTGTACGAACAAGTGTGTTTTTTAAAGTATGAGAATCTAAGATTCTGTTCTCTTCTGGTGATATCTGTCATGACCTGCGCGTCCAGTCCTCGTGTGTGCCACGCCCCCCTCATCATCCACGTGTGCTTCCCCGATTGTGCCCAGCTGTTCCCTGTTAATTCGACGTGTTTCATGTATATCAGTCCATGTCCTCCTCAGTCAGTTGTCAGTCATGGATGTATTGCGCTTCTCTGTCTACCCCGTCTTCCCTATTAAACCACTGCCCGTCATCCTGCCTGCCAGCCTCGTCTTTTGTTGCTGCCTGCCTGCTCTTCCACTGCAAATCACAACAATATCTACACCTGATCTATGGTCAGTCCAGGTTATGCGTTATCATTCTTGCTGTAATAAAAAAGCTGGAGGGGTGCATGATTGAAGGGGGTAGTTTTATGCTACTACCCTCCCACATACACAATTTATTCATCAAGAAAGGTTCATACCAATGCCTAAGCCCATAGTGCTCAACCTTATCTGCAATGAAGCAAATGAGTGTAAGCAGGCATACAGCAGCATAACTAAGAATAACTACAGACACTCTTCTACTTACAAAGGAAATACAGTCCAAACAGCCATCCGTAACTTGAAATGTTCATAAGTCGTTATTCAACATGATTTTAAGGGTATACACACGTATGAAGAACTACAGTAGGATGCTGGTAGTACGCATGCTACACTGCTGGAGTAGCGGCCACAAGTCGTCCTTGGCGGAATTGGCATGTCTGTATTTATCATCCCCAAAAACGTATATCTCAGGAACTTAAAATAGTAAATATAGGTACTCCATGTCCTATTTTAAAGAAGAACCAAAGACCATTATTTTTATAGTATTCTATCACAGTCCTGGTAGTCTTCAGGTATAGCGACACAGGAAAGTAGTAGGCTAATGTATAGGTGAAAAGGGGCTGGCATTTGGGTACAGCTGCATGACGGCTGCCTCTGCCCCCTCTTTGAAAATAACACAAGCGATTGGACATTCTAAAACACTTACTGTAAAAGACCCACACAAGTGCAGAAACATGCTCAAACATGGTCTATTTCAAATTCTGACAGTCACAAGATACTAGCCAAACAGAAAACCAAATTTCCAAAAGTTTTACTCGCATGGATAAAGAAACCCAATTTGTAAATATACAGATATGCTAATGCGGGTATCCCTTGGCATTATAAGCATGTTGGAGACTTCTGTCCCCAGTCAAACACATTATTTTGAAAGTTCTGACCCTTAGCAAGAATCGATATAAATCTTGCCTGGATCGGTATAGAGTCACCTTTTCCCACAGTGCCTCCAGTTTATCCAGTCTGGAAAACAGCAAAAAAAAGGTGCCTTAGCTTTATTTAACTAGTTTTTTTCTGCCTGATTCCATTCGTGGTTTGGTATCCAAAGTTTTGATAGTCATTCTGATGCTGCGCCCTGCTGTGTGGCCACTATCTCGGCTGCCAGAGCGATCAGAGCCATGAAGTCGCTACTGTATGCAGCATAACTTTAAAAGAAGGTGGAGGCTTGTACTTATCTTTTTTTGAGCTATTCGATTCCTCCTTTTTCAAGGAGCTGCTTATTATTGGGTGGCTGAGAGGTCCACCAAAAGGGAGGGTAGGTAGTCACTGTGTTACTAGGTGGCTGGTTAGAAACCCTTGCTATTCAGCAAAAGCCGAACAGGTTGGTGCAAATAAGTTTTATAATGTCTTATAATTTATGGCGCTGAGCCGCCTTCATCATTCAAGAACAAGCGTTTGCCTTTGTTATTTTCCCAATTGACTCATGTTACCTAAATACTTTACCTGATTGCTTTTTAAACTGTATTTTAACTGTATTTTCCTGTATTATGTCCATGTCCCAATATATCATGCTTAAATGGCGTAAATAATTAATGTATTTTTGACCAATGACATTAAAATTTCATTGTATGCCCCATGCATTACATTGCTGAAGATGGCAATCGGTCTTTGTCAGTCACGTGTCTGCATGGTGTGACATACCCCCATTCACCATTTTGAATGCATCGCGTATGTAAACATTAGGAAGAATGGAGAAGAAAAAGATGAAATCAGAAGTCAGAAAAACTGATAAACGACGCCAGGGATCAGTATTTGACTAAACAGTCAATAATATAGATCTCTATGACCTCACAGCAACAATGGAATTCCGACGTGACATTGCTGCCTCCAGTTTCATCTCTGGATATAACAGGCCACCTTGTTTATGGTATCAGTGCTTACACATATGAACTATAAATCTCTTGAAGCCCATGGACATTTCATCAATGGCTGGGTGCAGGATCTGTTCACATTTCGAAAGCAGGATTGCGACAACACAGTCGTTACTGCAAAGGTAAGCTATTTTGTAATCAAGTTAAGTTATTAGTAATTATAACGTGAAATTAACTGTAATCATGTAGGAAGTCTTAAAAATGAAGCATAATAAATGGAATAATTCAACACTGTGGTAAACCATTGTTGTCTGTCAATGTGTCTACAGGTCTTGCACTCCCAGCGCTTGATTGACACACCTCTCAAGCCATGGGCCATCATCGAGCCATCAGGAGCAATATCCTCTGCTCAGGTTAACAGAGACATGCACACATGTTGCAGCTATGCTGTTTAAGCTGGAGTCGGTCGTCAGATGCAGCGAAACAGTAATAGGACAACCTGCATACTGGATGATGCCAAACAGCATCAGTAAAGTGGCAGCAGAAGCAGGACACAAAATAGACCTCGCCACTGCGAAAGCAAAAAGAAGCCTTGACAGAGTCCTGAACGGTATGAGATATAGTGTTGAACGTGATCTCCTTCTGTCTCACCGCTGCGGTCCAGGCCATCCGACGCCTCTTCGTCACTTCCTCTACCTGCTGTCCATATCCTCTTTTCCAAGTGGGAAACCAAAAAAATCTCATGTTGTGGTCCACCTTTCTGCCATTTCTACCATGTGACTTATTATGACAGCCTTGCACACAGCACAAGTGTCCCATCTCACCAAAGATAATGCCACAAGCAAATGTTCGTTCTTGCGCTGTATACAACCAAAATGAGGATTCGACCCACAATACATTGCAGCTATAGCAAATGTGACGTCAGCTGACAAAGGATATTTTGAACAAACTTCTCATTGGTAGAAGATGATGTGAAACTTTTTTTTCTTTATGTTCACTAATCTTGCATTTTGTGTCTTGTTTCACACTTCCTATACCTATATCTCATACAGTATAATACAGCTCTGTATCCTGCCATCACACGTTAGACTTGTGCCATTGTTTGTTCGATCTGTTACAAAAAAACACAATCGAGAGCATTGATATTCATACTGTGAAAGAATAGTCACTTCTGACGAGGAGATGTTTGAATCGGGTGTCCTTTATTCATGGACCTGCCCAGGAGCCCTGTTACAGTGGACTCAAGGAAGATGACCCAGTGAGGACTCTAAATGCAACTCTGATCAAAGGTAAAAGGGGATCAAACAACCGGATGTATGACTGTGGTCAGCTAGCTATTTGCTACTCCCTGCCTGGGGGCCCAATGGAGGAGATGGAAGTTTCCCACTTGGACCCTTTTGTATCCGAGACCAGACAGGTCATCACAGAACAATGAACAGGAGCATCTGGCTCAGTAGTCACAAGGAGCAGTACTCACCATTGAACAAGCTCAAGACATACCTCCTGTTCTCCTTCTATAATACATATAGTTTGATGTATTGGTATACTTGCCTTTCCAAGATCTTTGCCAATATGCACTCCAACAAATAGTAGTAAGACATTTATTAATATGCAGCAGGCTTAATATTAAATTTCCATATGGGTGCTTGCACAGAGACTGCAAATAAGCTGCTCATCCACAGCTGTCTGACAAGCCAATACATAAAACAATTTGTAACAGTTTACTAGAAGCTGTCATCAATAATGACAGCAATAATGCACAATAAATATGGTCATAATGTGTTATGACTTTTTAGAAATATTTATAGCCATGTTTATAATGCTTTATGAGTGCATTACAATGTGTTATGAATGTGTTCATAGATGCTTATAGACTAAAATCTCCATATAGGTGCTTGTACTGATCTTGCAAATGAGCTGCTTATCCACAGCTGTCTGACAAGCAAATGGATAAAACAAAGTTTTAGCAACACATGGACTTTTTGCTGTAATTAAACAGTTATTACATAATAACTCTTTACTGAAGCAGAAAGTGTTATAACAGCCAGCTGTCAGAAGGCTGGCAAGTTAGTTGATGGAGGGAAGATGCATTTCAATGTTTACTGCCAGTTAGCATCTTTCCACACATGCATGAAATAGAACGAGAGGCAAAGAAAAAACCGTTTCAAATTCACTGAGGGCAAAAAAAAAGAGTTAGCCGTTACGGTTTAAATTCAGGGCTTCAATGTGGTGTCTGCTTGCAGAAAGCCCTTATTGTTCCATTTACAATAACTCCAGAATAAAGGTATTTCCAAAATTCAAACAAGAAATCTGCAAGAGCTAAGCAATGTATCCCTTTGAAAAGTCAACTCCAAAGTGCTTTGTGAATGTATCCTTGTGAAAATGTGCTAAATAAATAAATAAATAAAACCAGACAGAGTGATTGTTGAGGCGACCTTGTACATTGTGCTGAAGCTTGTATATCCCTGACTGGCTTTCCTTGCCCTTAGCATCTCCCTAACAAATACACTTTGATATCTCTTGTGCCTGTCCCATTTTCCTGTGAGATTTCTCCACTGGTAAGAAACAAGGCTTTGAGGTACTCGAAGAATTTGACTGCCTAATATACCCCGTATCTCCTGACTAAAACACTAAGGATCAAGGGGAAGATTGGGTATTACCAATATATTTTTCTCTTCCACATGCGCAATTTTATACTGATAGGATGTTAACTGCCCTTTACATTGCATGTGCTTTAAAACTGCATCTAAAACCTCAGTCAACAGTCTTTTTCAATGCAGATGAGCATCATAAATGCTTTTATGAATTCAAGTGTAAAATCCCAAACCAAATAAACATGCCATTGCCTTATTCTGCTGAAGTTGTCATGATCTTGGAAGGTTCTGGCACGGGGACAGGGTATGGAAGGAGGTGGATGATTTACTGGTGGCTCACAGGAAAAAGGGGTTTATTAACAAAACTTAAAACCACAAAGGGTCAAAACTAAAAGGGGTAGAAAGTAACTAGCAGAATAAAATCTACAAAGGGAAACTAGATATACAGGGAATGTAACAAAGGCAGAACTAAGGCAAAGCAAAAAACCAAAACTGAAAACAAACCACAAAATCACAGGAACTAGAAAAACCAATAAATGAAACACTCATTCATTCATTTTCCAACCCGCTTTGTCCTATGGGGTCGTGGGGGGGGTCCGGAGCCTATCCTGGAAGCAATTGGCACAAGGCAGGGAACAACCCTGGACAGGGGGCCAGCCCATCGTAGGGCACACTCACACACTGTTACCATTTACAGTACTCACACATGCAGGCAATTTATTAACTCCAATTAGCCACAGCATGTCTTTGGACTGTGGGGGGGAAACTGGAGTACCCAGAGGAAACCCCACGACGACACAGGGAGAACATGCAAACTCCACACGCATATAATCCAGGCGGAGACTCAAACCCAGGTCCCAGAGGTATGAGGCAACAGTGCTAACCACTGCACCACCATGTCACCCCCAATAAATGAAACACTAGGGAACAAAATACAAAAACAGAGGAGGCAGAATTTAAACACACAAGAGAGGGCTTAACAGGTAGCCACACGTTCAGTTCATTGAGCCATATGGCAGTCTGGGGAGCAGGGGAAACACACTAAAGACTTTTACTACAGGGAGGACAAGATGGCCAGCGACACCTGCTGGCCAAATGGGGAGAAGACACGAAAGACTGGGACAAACAGGTTCTAACTCTGACACAAGTGTGTTTACTGTCAGAAAACATGATCACAAGTCTGACTGTCCCCCCATTAACTCAAAAACAGCTTATGAAGGCATCTTTGTCAAAGAGACCCTGTAGAATAGGGGCAGGTTGCACAAAGCTCCTTAAGTCCGAGTTAAGGTTTCCTTAGAGTAACGTCAGTTGAACAAAACAGTCTTTTTCTAAAGGGTTCCTTAAAACAATAGTCAAATAGTTGTTCCTTGTGATCTACTGCAAGGCATTGGAGGAGAGGTGACAAATGTTGAACAGAAGTGACACAAGACATCTCCAGGTATCTTATCTCTGGTTCCTGCAGATTAGTCAGAACTGTCTTGACCAGACCTAGCATTTACATGGTTCTTATATTCCCATGTATTTCACAGACAATCAGCTAAGCACTGAAGGAGGGGCCGTGAATCTGTTGGAGGAAAACAGACTTTTCTTCATGAGCAGAGGCGATGAGAGGCCAGGTGAAGAATGGCCTTAGGAAACAGTGGCATGGTCCCAGTCGATTTAGTAAACATGGGTTTACCCAATTTTTTCAAAAAATGTGCCTATATTCACTTCGAATAACATGTTGTTAAGCTTGCAATAAAATTGCTGTCTGGGTAATCTGGCCGATCTGTCAGATCGCCTCTCTTAATCCCCTCCCCATCCCTCATAATTCCTGTTTTCTACAGATAACTCTACACATCAACAAGATGTCACGTCATGACATTCATGACTTACATCCCATTTGCAACAAGCAAGGTTAGCTATCGTTAGCTGTTTATAACTCCTGGCTAAGTAAATATGGCACTGCAAGTATAAGAAGGCTGCAGATTTGTTTCTGTGTTGTTGTACAGACATATACTGCAGTAGTCTAAAACTGTCAAAATATATCACACACACCTCTGCTTGGGTAGCTATGTAATAAATGTGTTAGCACAGATGTACAGTTGTACCTATGCTAGCTAAGTAGATGACAGACCACCTTAGTTTGTAGTTTTGCTTAGGTACAAATTACACTGTCCTTCAATATTTGCTAGCGAGCCACAAACACAGCACTGCCTTTTCCAAGTCGCATTTTCAACACAGTTAGCAAACATCTCTAGCTGACATTATCTACCTAGTTGGGGTGGGAGGATGACTTCTCAGGAGTATGCCTAAGGAGAACAGGACCAAGAGGCAAAGGAACAAACAAAGGGGCAATGAACTTGGGAAGCATAGAGCAAGACCATTAATGGGACACTGAGGGTGAAACACAGAAGGCCGGGACAAGTGTACCACCATGGGCCTGGTAGGATGATTTGTTGGGCTAAGTGGCAGCACAACAGAAGCTGGTGAGGATAGGGCAGGAAAGTCCAGGATAGGCCCATGGGAAGTCTGAAAAGAGCCTTTGGATGCTGGGACAGTTGCTGGCAGTGGCCCTGGGGGTGCACCAACAGCATCCATGCCCGCACAGTAGTGCGAGCAGCGAGCAGGCAAGGGAGGCGAGAGCAGCAGGGTTGACGAAGGAACGGGGTTTATTTGGAGATAACAGACAGGATGGGTACTCACACAAGGCATTGACAATGACAGATCTGGGGAGACTAACCGAGACGCGGACTAAATACACACGACAAGCTGAGTTTAACGAGCAACAGGTGACAAAAATCAGGCATAAACACGAGGTAATGAGGTGGGCGTGGCACACAGGAGGATCGGAGCTGGGCGTGACCAAACCCCCCTCCAAAGGTGCACACACCGGGTGCGCCCCTGAGGGGAGGCGAAGGACGAGACGAGGGAACAGGACCTGGAAAACAAAACCAAAAGCCATCACTGGGGAACAGGAAAGGACGGAAACACAAAACAATGGCAAAAGCCACAACAGGATCTGACAGAGGACGGGGAACGTAGACAGACGGACCACGAAGGGAGACACCGGGGGGAACACAGGCAGATGGAACAAAAGGGCCAGGAGTGAATGCAGGACCCACAAGAGGAGGAGGAGTAGGAATAGGAGGGACGAAGGGACGAGGAGCAGACAGGGGAGACCAGACAGGAATGGACCGGGGACAAAGGGGAGCCTGAGAGAGCCCAGGCGGGCGACGGGCAGCGGCTGAAGGGGCCGCAGGCAAGAGGGAGAAGGGAGCAGGAGGGAGCCACACAGGGGCCAAGGGAACAGGACGAGGGAGAAACGAAGGGGACATGTACGGAGCAGGCGGGAACACCAGCGAAGGCAGGCAGGAGGGGGAAGCCGCGGCAGGCGACGGGGCAGCCAGAGCCGGAGAAAGCACCATCCGACGCCCTGCCAAAGCAGAGGGGCCTGGAAGTGGCTGACACGGAAGCAGCACCGAGGACCAGCTGAGTTTAGCGAGCAACAGGTGAGAACAATCAGGCATAAACACAAGGTAACGAGGTGGGCGTTGTCAGGGTCAGCCCGTGTGTCTCACTGTGTCCCTTCCCCGTTTGGCCAGCAGGTGTTGCTGGTCATCCCGTTCTTTGTGTTCTGTCTTTGTT
>JAABNX020000046.1:8133407-8143624 GCA_015163995.2 Mormyrus lacerda | reverse complement strand
TTTTTACAAAACACCTGTTTTTGAGTTCACTGGGTCTGTATGATCATTTTAGCCAATGGACATATTTTTCCTATAATAATAAGGTGGTCTGGGGTGCCCAGGGTTAAACCTGCATGTATCAGACAGCTAGACAGCTTTATATTGTAATGTAACTGCACTTCCTTAGCATTGGCAATTTAACTTTCAGTACACTGTGCTCTCTCCCCTTACCTCGACAACCCCCATGCCATCGGTCCTTGGGTGTCATCTTGCACAGAGCTCATTGTACGTTCTACAGGAGAAACCTCATTTTGTGGATGCACCAGGGTTCAGTTCAGCAGCGGGGGACATAATCCCTGGGAAAAGCTCTGAAATGCGGCAAAGGGGCTTTCAGGAAGATTTAACAAAATATGGGATCCTACCCATTTCAGCTACGGATTTGCCACTCACTTGGAATAACCCCACGGAGATGTGGCTACAGATAGAAAATGCAATGGAAGGGAAAATGCTTGGATTTTCTACTATGTGCACAGCAATGCAAGTTTATTTAGCAGCAGGAAATAAAGAGTATCAGAACAGGCGGAGTTACATCCTAAATTTACGCTCGTACCAAGGGTTAAGTATCGCTTTATCAGCATCTGGCTGAATGACAAACTGCCTGCTTGCTCTTGATGTTTATTATGCTTTTTCTGCAGTGCAGATTTTAATATCTGTTGCACTTATAAAGTAACGAAACAGTAATTTTGAGGAGGGTGCTTCAGGATTTGAAGGGCCAGTCCTTCAGCTTGCATAATCCCATACACATTTTAGTGCCATTCCCATCTGTTCTTGGGAGGTGGCAGGACTACAAATTTATCAAGCACGGCATACATTTTGAGAAGAGGATTGATCTTGGTGAAAATATGTGTCAGCAAGGAATTTAATGGATTTGCTCCCTAATCTCCAACATGTACATAACTGTTCAGTAATCTTTTTTTTTTATCATCAACACAGATGGGGAGTTACTCTGTAATAAGTAGGGGGTGGTCTGACAGCTTAATTTCTCATCAGTTTCTCTTTGGCAGGTTGTGAATTTGCCATTCGATGCTGACGCTCGTAAAGACAGCAGCAGAAGCCCCGTGCGAGAGCAGGTCGTGTTTGCCATTCACTCTGAAAATTTGCCCTGCCTGCCTGCAAAGCAGTAGGCAATAACAAGGCAGCAGGTCAAGCATAATGAGCAGGACCAATGACCCAAAGTCTGCCAGATCCTTCAGACATTCTGCATTGTTAAGCCCCCTAATTTTGCATATAAAATATTCACCCATATATGTACAGTGCAAAAATTGCAATATATGTATAGCTTTTAATGAGCTTCTGCTAAATTGTTGAAATCATAGTTTTAAAAAAACATCTGGGATTATCCTCCGACTTGCGCCCACAGCTTTCAGGATTGGTTCTGAACTCCTGCAACCCTGCATAGGATAAATGGGTATGGAAAATGGGTCGATGGATGTTTCATGGTTCATATAATGGTTTTCCTTTTTTTTGTAAAATTACATAGTCATTGGGTTTGTGATGCGCTTTTCTTAATAATCTTTTCAGTGAAGCATTGTAGAAAAGGCATTAATGCAAACTCGGGATGTGCTTCATGTGTTCATCTGCATCAATTATTCCTCCTTGAGATTTTAGAGTTTTACCCATCACAATTTTTATTGAACATTTTATTAAACATTCCTTGTAAACAAATCAGTAACTCAAAAACTATGAAAGATTTGTGAGATTTTTTTTCCCTGGAAAATTAACATACCTGTCTGTTTTGTTTTACAAGCTACCCATTATTAAACAGTTAAGATACAGCAAAACTACTCTTTTAATGAAGCGGTTTTAATAAAATACTACTACTGAGTTACTGAGAAAAATGAACGACACCAAACCTACTTTAAGTGGCAATGCTAAATATTTTGTGCTGCATTCTACTCTCAAAGCATTTAAATACAAAAATGTGGAACACAATTTTAAAAGTAATATGAATTCCTTTCTGCAGTGTGTTCCACAACAAATACATGTTGATGTATTTTTTAATGATTTTAAACATCATATATATGTTGATAAATCAGGCCGTGGATTCCCATATCCATCTTTGCCAGGCTCTGTATGTGACTCACCTGCTGTGTCCGACCCCATCTTCAGATGCTCAGCTGCCTAGTGTGTGCTGGGATGCACTTGCACAATTGACTAGCAAAAGTGCCACTTTGTGAATTCAACACCAACCAGAAATGATAGACTTGACAATGCAGAATACTTGTCTTTGCACGGAAAAAAAAACAATGTAACATTTTGCCTCACTGCATCGCTACTTATGATAAAAATAGTTTCTGGTAAAGCTACAGTATTTTAAAAGGAGCCGCACTACTGTTAAGCTATTAAATAAGTAGTTACGTTAGTAGTGTCGCTACTGGTAGTTAGCTAACATCTACTCTGCTTATGTGTGTATACTCACACATGATAGGTAACTTTAGAAGCACAAATTCATCTAACCATGTGTGTTTGGACTAAAGAAGATGCAAAATCCAAACAAACAGAGCTTGGGTACAATTTGAACTGCTAAACTTGGAGGCAAGAAGCCACAGTGCTACATTGAACCACATTGCTAAGAGATAATAAAATGTTATTACCAAGGTGGATTCTATAAGATTTAAAGATTCTGTGACTATCACAGCTGCTGTCAACTTGGATTTCCCACAGAAATATCTGTTATCCTGCACACACTGTCAAAGTGCACTAATTTACTTGGTATCTGATAATATGCTGCATTGATTCTGCTCACATCTTGACGGCCCTGGAGTGTCCTTCTAGTGTATTCAGTGAGTGAAATCTCAGTTGACTTGTATGAATGATGCAAGTTGTTTAAATCAAATAAGCATTTCAGACCATACACTCAATCGATTGAGTCAACAGGCGGCGTCTGCGTTTGCTGTTCCTGTCACTTGTAAAAAGGACCACGTGCAGTAGAAAGGTCTCTTTTTCAGTCTGAAAACATTGGCTCCTGTCGCATTTATTACCTAACTCCCTTCCATGCTGGCATGCCAGCTGAATACATGGGAATGATGGCGTAATGGGTTTCACACAGTACTCCACCATTCTCCACCATTCTCTCCCACTAATTGCATTACTTATATATTAGTTTTTAAAGTGGGATTGCTAACAGAAATAAATGCTGGAGGAGAGAGAGAGCCCCGTTCCAAACTCCATGCAGACACAGAATCAGTCCCTTCGGCCCTCATCTGGGGTGTGGAAGCTCAGTTTCTTAAAAACTTTCTTGTTGGATCATTTATCAAGCCCCAAAATTCAGAGTTTGAGCTACTACTAAGCAAACTAACTCATCGGTGAAAGTGTATAGCTTCAAATGTAATGTGTTTATTTTAAGCTGTTTCCTCAATCTCAATATTTGCCAAATCCTCTAATGTATGGTTATTATTGTAATAGACGAGCACATTAAGAAACAAAAAAAGAAGGATTTGATTGTTTTAAAGGATAAGAGAAGAAAATGAGTCACCTGCACTGAAAATGGAAAAGTGCACTTATTTTTTAAAGAAAGATATTATGGTTTTTACCGTCAGCTTTGAAACAGGGTCGGGATGCACATCACAAAGATCAGGTAGACAAGCGTGGGCCTGGTGTTTTCAACGGTAGAGAGTCAAGTGAGAATGGCTCCTATTTCTCATTTATCTGCAGTAAATTTTTTATATTTTACATAATTCACTTTCCAGCTGGTGTACAACTGCAGCCGTATTGTGACACAGACACCCTCGCTGACTTCCAGAGTAAGACCTACTCCTCAGAAGATTTACGGTTTTAGATCACAGATGTGGGATTTCTTTTCATTTGTTTGTTATGTTTATTTGCCTTTTTGAATCTGTTACCGAGTCTTGGCTCGGATATGTCATTCTTGTTGTCAGCGGTTTGCACCCGTGTTCCTTTATGACTGTTTACCCGCGAGTACAGACCACCTTCCTAGAGACAGGAACAGCACGTAGTGCTTTTCTGCAACAGTGCAGGATGCCGTTGTGGTTTTCTTTCGCATCTCTGGGAGGAGCGTAAACACAGACAATAAGCTGCCGTCTGGGGCATGTTCATTCTTGCTTGGCGGCGAGGCTCCGAAGTGAGACAAGTAATATGAAAAGAACTTCACACTTTTGAACAGATTAAAATTCAGCCAAGGCTATTGGCTTGTTTACTATGATGCAGTATGTGAGCTCAAGTCAATATTTCTATCCCTTCAAATAGCCCTTCTTTCAAGTTCATGTCCATTTTTTTTATCTTGGTATACTCCATACACCTCCAGGGTTGTGAGTTTAATTTCTGTCCCAAACCCTCTACGTGGAATTTGCATGTTCTCCTCTTGTTAGCATGGATATGCACTGGGCAGTCTGATTTCCTCAATATGTCATGGTCACAGATGTAATGGACACAGATAATCTTCATAATCAAGGACAGCTATGTTTAGAATTTACAGAAATACAACAAAAAGAATGTTGTGGAAAGGACTTGCTTAATTCCAGGTCATTCCAGCAAGCAGAATTACAAATCATTGACCCTAATATTTTACCAGGAATAACGGTGTTTTCTTCATCTACTCTATTCCTCTTCACTTTTGTCATAATTGAAACCTGTGGTTTCTTCCCACATGTTGTTCTCTCACCTTCTTAAACATCTCTTAAGTGAATTAAAGATTTATGCTCCCCCTCAGACACGGCTGGGCTCTCAGCTTAGACACAAAGCTCTGGTTGCCTGTCTGAAGGCTCCCGTCTGGCATTTATCACCCGGAGCTTGACCTTAAACCGCTCATACACAAAACGCACAAATCCAATTAAAAGTTTCCGCTTTTTGCGCCCGGACATGACGCACTGCTCTTCTGTCAACATTTAAAAATTCAAACGGGCGCATTTTCACAGTTTGATATTTTACAGTAGCAGAAGTTCTGCCGGGGAATTGTTGTTGCAATTACATATATACAATCCAATATACATATATACAGTGCGAAAATTGCCAATCTCAGGTCATCAGAGCGGCTCCCTAAGATGCAGATATATGTAGGGGATCAAGCATCTGAGGGTCACCCCAGATCTGTTAGCTGACAGTGCAAAGATGCTGTTTTCTGAGCTCAACGTACCTCTCACTCTGTTTTAAGGGTATCTCACATTCCCAGTTAATGGACTTCCAAACCCTATCTCCAGAACTGCTTGTTCAAGGCCGTCCGAGCCGGCCACCTGACTGGTGTTGCTGCTCATAGCAGGCAGTGAGAAAACCAGCCCCCAGGGGCCAGAAAAGCATTTTTTAAGCTTACAGTCTTCCTGTCACGTGCAGGTGTTTCTGCTCAGCTCAGCCTCCTTCAGCCGCTTTATGAAACGAGCACCACGCTGGAAACTGCTTTTGCAGGTAGCAACTCATTACTGTGCTGTGTTTGATTTGGTTTCATATATGATGAAATTAAATGGACTTGTCTCATTAACAGGCAATATAACAAAGGAGGATACCCACACTCACACACACACATACAGTATGTATGTATATATAGTGCCTTCTACAATTATTGGCACAATCCAGCCTTAGAAACAATACACCTTTTGGTGAAGTGAAACTGAAAAATACTGAAAAAAAATAGAAAAACCCAACCTTTCGTTTAAATAAAATAATTCAAATATATGAGGTCAACATAGGAAAGATTAGAGAACACACAAACAAAATGAAGGAGAAGTGTGTTGACCTTCATAAATCAGGGAATGGGTATAAAAAATAGCCACTCGCCTGAAAATGTCAATTATACTGTACGGGCAATAATAAAAAAGTGGGCATCAGCTGGAACAGTTACTGACCTGCTTGGAAGATGACCCAAATTTGCCCCCACGTACAGTGAGGAGGACTGTAAGAGGCAAAAAAATACATAAGGAGCACTGTTGGTAAATTGCAAGACCAAGTAAAATCTCAAAAAAACATCAGACACCATCTTCATGCTAACAGAGTATTCAGAAAAAGCCTTTTCTGTCAGTTAACCGCAAACGTAAGCACTTGGCATTTGTGAAATGCACTACAGCTTTCACTAGAACCAAATTCTATGGTCTGATGAAACAAAAATGGAACTTTTTGGCAATAAACATTCAAGGTGGGTTTGGTGTAAAGAGAAGGATGGCTATAATGAAAATAACCTTATCCCAACTGTAAAATATGGTGGTGGTTCTGTGATGTTGTAGGGCTGTTTTTTCTCCAAAAGCCCTAGAAACCTTGTTAGGGAACATGGCACTATGGACTCCATAAAATGCATTTAAACTATAACTAAAACTGGGCCATCGTTGGATCTTCCAGCAGGACAATGATCCCAAGCACATATCAAAATCAGCAGAAAAATGGTTAGCTGATTAGAGAATCCAGCTTCTGCCATGGCCATCTCAGTCCCCTGACTGTCCCATTGAAAACGTGTGGGCTGAGCTGAAGGGCAGAGTGCACAAGAAATGGCCCTGGATGATCTGGAGAGACTCTGTAAAGAGGAATGGTCTCAGATGCCCTGTTCTGTATTCTCCAGCCTTATATGGTGTTATAAGAGAAGGCTCAGTGCTGTTATACTGGCAAAGGGAGGTTGCACGAAATATTAAATGCTCGGGTGCCAGTAATTGTGGCACATGTGTTTTTGCTGAAAATTATTGAATAAGGGTGTGTTTTTCTTTGAGTAAACTATGTGTGTGTGTGCCAATGTGTGTGCATCTATATATATATATATATAAACCAAATGAATTAAATTGACTTAATTAAACTGGGCCAGATTAATTAAACCAAATAAGCGTACAGAGTGAGTCAGCAGTTCCAGGAAAACCTCCTCACAGAATCACTGTCATAAACACATACCAGAGACCGTAAGTCACCTTCTTCCAGCTGTCCTACATTTTACAGGTGACAGTCCGTCCCGCAGTAAAGCTGTCACCGCTCCATGTAAAATGTTTACGCAGTTCCGCCTTCTGCCATGGCTAAATCATTGGCCAGAGAAACTCGGCCTGCCCTGAAGTGCAACTATTCAGAGCTGAACTCCCTTCGTCTGCTGGTATGCACACCTTGGCCTTTTAACCACAAGGTCAAATGAAATGGAAATCCACCCTTAAAAAAGCTTTCTATTTAATAGAAGCAGCACCCTCAGCAGAAAGAAGCACGGAGTGGGAGACAATGAAACGTCCTCTGAGACGAGGGAGAGAAGGCCAGCCTCTCACGTAGATTAAGTCACAGGGTCCTTGGAGGAGATTTATTGGATATGCTATAAAATAATGCAATAACGAAGGAAAAGGTTATTGTAACACACAGGCCCTTGCCATTTAAAATGAGCCAGGAAACGTGTTGAACATATAGCATTTAGCTACCTTTGATTTGTATCTATGATATTATTTTATTTAACGCTTTTATTATAGGACCACCGGCATAAAAATGCATGATTTGTTCTGTTTATACTATTGCAAATATTATTCTTAATAATAGTATGATTCTTCTTGTTTTCCTTTATTTTAAAAAAGGATCAATAAGAATTTTGTGTATGAGAAAAAAATGAAGTCAGGATTTCATCCAGTTATGACTTCAAATCTTCCAATTGGTAAAAATGAATTATCAAAAAATTTTAGAAAGCATCCCTCCGCCTGACATTCACTGGAACCTTAAAGGCCTAGTGAACATACCCAAGATGCCTATAAGGAACTAAGGAAGCCATTGTGTAACATCTTAGCAACAGACAGCTTCTAGTGTTCCATTACACCCAGTTTCTTCTGGAGGTTCAACAAAGACTGGAAAGAAGCCATATTATTTTGCTTTGTTACGCTCTGAGTTTGATTGACAATTCAGTTATCTATACTAACAAAAACCAGGCCCGTCCTCCACATCGCTATTCATAGGCTTGGCAGTTCATGTAACATTTACATATGCAAAGCATAAATGCGAGCAGTATCAGAAATTAAAATGCCTCTTTTGAAGTAACCCTAGTTGTTATGGCACATCCTCTGCATTTGGAAACACTCATGAATGTGACCATAGAAACAGTTCCCATTCCTCCCTTTAATCTTCACAATTCAACAGTTTAGAGTCCACTGCTGGTTTTTGAGAATAAGGATTATGAAAGACAGTCTGAGATTAATTTTCATGCTGATTATTCACCGTTAGCATCAGTTCCTCATGTCACTGCAGTTCAAATCAGCTAAATTCTAGTCTGACGAGCGTCAGCAACTGGTAGCAGAAGGCAAACATTTTTCTGACAGGCAAATACCCAGGAAAAGCCATCAAATGCAGTGTCAAGTGAAAAGATTTATTCCTATTGGGTGTCTGAGTGTGTGCCCTGTTTTGGACTGGTAAAGTATAAATTTTAATAGATAACTATGTCCATCATGTCTGGGAAGAAACAGTTAGTTGTTAGTTAGTTAATATTTAAAAATAGCTGTTTGCTGTACTTTTCACAAAATATATATGGTTGTTTTCAGAATTGTTTTTAAGTAGTTCAAGGTTCTACCCACAATTAAAGCATCAATTCACTTTCTCAGCACACTGTTGTTTTAAATCCCCGTTTCCCAGGTCTGCTTTTTTTCCCAAACTCCACTTAATTGCTGTCGCTCTGCTGTCCCTCTTACTGCTAAGCGTCTCTTTTCTTCCTATAACAGATAAAATGAATGTTCTGCCTTTGACAGGATTGTTCTGGAGGTAGAATTAGTTTTCAGGACAGTTTTTCACACCAATGAAGTACCATAAAGAAGGTAATTGTTTTATCTTTAAATCTGTAATCACCCCTATCACTTCCAAACAAGCATTTACAATAGGGAGGAATGAAGGAGAACGAAAGGTAACTGCAGAAGTTTGGTGACATTTCCTAATTTCTCTTTGGGCTATGTGACTAACACTCATCGTAACAATAAACAGAAACACAGTGTAGGCAGCAAGCATATGCCAGCTGCAAAACTCCACCCCCCTTTCATTATAGGGCAGTTGTATTGTAACATTGTAACGTGACTTTTATACATTTTTATTTTGCTAGCTTATACTAAGCTAAGTGACACAGCACAGATAGGCCTTGTCTACACGACGATGTCCATAAAGCAATCGAACTGAAATGTAAATTCTCTAAGTGAAGTCTGTGCAGATGACAGAACTCGCATACATTAAACTTTCAATAGGCCCAATCAGGCATTAATCCAAGGATGTTATATGTTGGCAAACGTGGCCGGAGATGACCGGTACCTGTATTGCCATGAATATGGCAGAGATGGAACTTTATCCTCTATATGGACTTTTCCTCTCCAGGGCAACCGCAGAGCTCTGTGCATCTCATCACGTGTGCCTGGCTTTGTGGGGGCTGAGTGACCCAAATATGGAAGATCCTTATGGGAAAATCCAGAGCCTTTTCTGATGAATGGTGCTACTATTGGTTTTGATTGAAGAGCACAAATGACCAGGATACAAAAAGTATTTGGGAACCAGTTTATTTCAAACAAGTAAGGGAGGTTTGGAATAACCTTTATACTGGTATACTGTCATGGTAATTTTGTATTACGTTAAATATCCAAATGAGTTCAAAAACCCCCTGCCATTCTTATAATGACTTTTATCCACATGTGGTGTATATAGAAATTGACTATGCATTGAAGAGATAACACATTAAGATTATTTATACATAGAGCATTTCCTTTTATATATGCAAATATAACGGTCTTTACACAGCTTTGTCATGGGGCGTGTCCTCCCTGCTCTGTAGGATGGTACATCTGTACTCTCAGCTTCCCATCAGATGGTCGGGTGAGCATGTCCTGGCCCGTTTGTGAAATCCCATCTCCTATGCTGATGGACTGACTGAGATGTCATGGCAGTGGGGTCAGAAATTTCTGTGGGGATGAGGGGGCTGGGGGGGAGAGGGTCCATGCCTGCATGTTATTCTGACTCTCTGGCTTCTCATTGCTTGGTGTGTGTGTGTAGATTAGGTTTATATTACTTTGCAGGAACCAAATGTCCCCCATAATGTCATAAAGAACTGTTTTTTATGTTGTCTGGACCATTTTTCAGGTCCCCACAAAGAGCTATGAAAGTCAAAATGCCAAATGAGTAATTTTTTGTTTGATTACTTATGGTTAAGGTTAGGGCTGGGTAGAGGTTAAGGTCTTTATGCGATTTTTAGAGTTTTCCCCATAGAAATGAATGGAGAGTCCCCACAAAGATATAATTACAAACCTGTGTGTGTGTGTGTGTGT
>JAABNX020000046.1:8117247-8128712 GCA_015163995.2 Mormyrus lacerda | reverse complement strand
AATTCAAAAAAGCCATTGTTTCTGAAAAAGTGTGTGTGTGTGTGTGTGTGTGTGTGCGCACACGCATGCGTACACAGGGGGGTGTATAGATCACATTTGGGGATAAAAAGTCCCAAACTTCCTTAATTTTGTGGACATCTTTCAGGTTGCCCCTTGGAGTAACTGAATTTTATTAAAATCTGTGAATGCAGTCAAAAAAGTCTTTATTTTGTTTAGTTACTTGTGGTTAAGGGGTTAGGGCTGGGTTGGGGTTAAGGGTGTCATGAATGGGATTAGGGTTTTATCCCATAGAAATTAATGGCAATTCCCCATCTATATAGGTATGCAACCATGTGCACGTGTGAGTGTGTTGGTGTGTATAGCAAGGGTTAGCTGTTAGGGTTAAGGTCACAGCTGCCAATATTTTTTAAAAATATATAGCAGGGGTTTATAAAAAGACAGAACAAACACATTGTTTCTCTATCTGTAAACGGCCGGTGGTTGTGTATTGGGGGATTACTGGGCGAGAGCGACAGTGACACCTGGGGAGCAGCAGTTAAGCTTGTGTGGATTCATGGTTTATTCAGTTCAGTTAGATCAAAACGGTTATTTTTCTGTCCAGCTCTCCTCCTTGCTATTCCATTCCCCTAGTACTCGAATCTAGACTGTACTTTTTAGAATTGGGATACTTTATTGACCCCTGTGGGTAAATTGTCTTTGCTATCCATGGGACTCAAAGGCAGGCAAGAGGAATCTTAGAATATCAGCCATCTTGTGGCACACAGGGAACTGGGGGTTAAGAACCTTTCTCAAGGGCCCACAGGCACGTGACTATTCTGCCAAGGCCAGGCTCGAACCAGCAACCTTCTGATCACAGGCAGGAAGGCTTAGCTCACTGAACTCTGCGATTTCATAGTCGCGACTTTCTGGGTTGCTGTCTTGTGGGACATCTATGCACTTTCAATCATTGCCTTACTAGGCTTTGCTCTGAAGGATACAGCCTCCCTTAAAGTAAAGGAAAACAAGAGGTCTTCCATTTAATATTTCAGCCACCTTTGGGATTATGCTCTGTTCATATTTCTTTGACCTCTGGACTAGGGGTGGTTCTGGGTTAAGAGGAAATCCGAGTAGATGAGTCCACGCTTCTCCGTCTCTTCCATTCGTAATACATCAGTGCATTTAGTGCTTCATGACGAGAAAACCACAATATACATTATACATACATGACCTCATTGCTGGTTCACCGGTTGGCCTTCATTGAAACATTTTTGCCACGTATAGCTATTTCCCAGGTTACAAAACGAAATCTGTTCCCTAAGTCTGTCTTTAAGTTGACTTTGTGGGTAAGTCGTAAAAATAGTAATATAGTAAATACTAAAAATAATGCAGTAATAATAAAAGTGACTACATATGGTACTGTAATGTACCCCACGCCAATGAAGTGCTGAAGCCGCATAATGTTCTCATGAGCATCACAGGTAGTGTGTGAATTTGTTTTTACAGACCATTGTATTTAACCCAAAATTGTTATATAATAAGTTTATGGCAGTCTGTTCGTAGGTATGAGTGGTCCATAAGACGGACATTCATAACCCAGGGACTGCCTGTATTGACCGCTGCATATCAGGAACACCCCACCAGACCAGCCATTTCAGAGATGCTTGAGCCACTCATCTAGTCATCACAATTTGGCCCTTGTCACAGTCGCTGAGATCCTTACTCACACCTATTTTCCCTGCTTCCGACACATTAGCCACAAGAACTGACTGTCCACTTTCCTAATATATAATGGCACCATTGACAGGTGCCATAGTAACAAGATAATCAATGTTATTCACTTCACCTATCAGGGGTTTTAATGTTCTGGCTGATCAATGTATAAAGAACAAAACATGACTAGGAAAGATTCAGGACTTTGCTACAATCATCCGTGGCTAATGCGTCACTACCCCTACCCCGGCACCCCCAATGCTCAGGACACACGCCAGCATTAGCCCAATGATCTAATGGCACCTGCTGGTAGAAAGTCAGGGGGATTTAAATGCTTCCTTTCTCTATTTCTCCCTCTCTAGAACAATCCTGTCAAAGGCAGAACATTCCTTTTAGCTGTCATAGAAAGAAAAGAGACGCTTAGCAGTAAGAGGGACAGCAGAGCGACAGCAATTAAGTGGCATTTGGGGAAAAAAAGCGGACCTGGGAAACGGGGATTTAAAACAACAATGTGCTGAGAAAGTGAATTGATGCTTTAATTTTGGGTAGAACCTTGAACTATTTAAAAACTTGAATGCGTGCCTGGGCGCGCACGCACAAATACACACAATTTGGCACCTCCAATTCAATGTAGCATATTTTGTATATACAGGGAGAATATGCATACTCCACACACATGGAACCCTGGCAAAGACTTGAATCCTGGTCCCAGAGGTACGACGCTGCAGTACCAGCCACTGCACCACGTTGTCGCCCGATATTTGTATTTTTATTATTTAAATTCTTAGAGGGAGATGATTTGTAAACAGAATAATTACAACACAGTTAGACCTCACATCATAAATAAGACACTCTCACATCTCATCATTTAAAATTTCTCATCAACCCTGTCATACTATTTCAGTGTCAGCTGTTCAATTTTATGTCCCAAATACCAAAATTGAAAAGACTGATAGGAATCCATAGATATTTCGACAGGGATTCTGAAGGCAGGTGCTCAGAGGCCAGGCACAGTAACCGGTATATGTTATATTTTTAGTATTATTGATTCAAAGAATTGTACAAATGTATCACAAGGCCCTGTAAAACCATAGGCACTTTACACAGATGCCAGTTAACTTGATTATGAATAGATTAATTCGTTCTTTAAGCAACGCCAGCTTTTCAGTGATAAATGCAGCTCGATTAAGTAATAGTGGCAGCAGATGAGATGTTAGTTAAGAACACAGCTTTAGCAACCAGTGGGTCGTAGATTCGATGCCAGGAGGATCCTCCTTTTGCAGGCCTGAACAAATTACTTAGCATCACTAAAATATTAAAAAGGATGAAGAATGAGAACAAGTTTCCATGAGTCTAAATGTACTGAGGAGAACAGAGATGGATCCAATGAATGCAATGCTGTTAGCCTAACTGGTCGATCTGTCGTTTGGACAAGCAGAGTATTTATTTTTAATGGCTTGGTGTGATCTATGTATTTTTTTTTGTCTGTGGTTGTTTAGAATGTCTTGCTAAAGACAATGATTGAATTAGACTTGTTGAGGACTGATTTACAATTGGCTGGGAAGCATGTTATCAGCAGCAAAACAAATCACACTTCAATACAGAGTTTCCCAGAAGGACAAGCCTCAAGTTGATTTTCCCATAAATCACTCATACGCATTAGCATTTCCTAGCAAGCCAGTACTTCATGTCAGATTGATGGTGCTCTTGTTCCCCTAGTGGGGATTTAAAAATATTTCTTTTTGCTAAAGAAAATGGATTCTAGTTATATATGTATATAAATGATACTCAATGATTTAGAAATGACTCATTGTAGCCGTAGTAGCTAATGAGGTGGGAGGTTCGATTTGATGGAAATCAGAGCTGTTAGACCTTGTGAGGTTTCTCGTCACCTCATGGATTTAAATTGGCATAATCACAACCAAGCTGTGGGATTCCCTCACACAAAAATGAAGAGATGATACTGGGCACAGTTATGTAGCAGCTTAAGCAGATTAAATTGCAACAGCTTTTCTGTGGAGAGTGACACCAGTTTTGAAAATCAACAAGCCAGTGAGCCAGGGTCAAATACACAACAATCACTGGTAAACGTCATATAGAAAGTGATTATTTTTAATGCAGATATTAAGGCATTCTCTGTCCAGGGAGAGTTAAATGACTTCTGACACTGGAGAAGATCCATCATACCCAAATACTTGTGAAACAAAGCAAAAAGAAGAAGAAGAAAAAAATAATAAAAAGATCAGTCATTTCTGGAAAGTAATTCTCAGAAACATGATGTTCAAAAAGATTTCAGCCTTTACATTAGAAGGGGATGTAATCTGGAGTTTTTACAGAAGGTACCATACTGAGAAAAAGTCATGGGCTTCTAAAGACAATGATATTTCAATTATATTTATGTCCGTGTAAAACAATGCTTTTATGTCTGTCAAAGTGTGTCAGCTTAGCCATTTCTCCACAAGTCACTCAAGAATTTGTGGTTTCCAACCAATATGCCAGATGTTTGGGTAATCAATACCTCAACAACTTAATTAACTAATGAAGTTCATAAATTAAATAGGCTGATTGTGAAATTGATCTAATGACTGAAATGGCTGGAGTGCCAGCGAGGAGCGGTTAGCAACCAAAGCTCTGTTCTTATAGCCACCAAGCAAGATGTTATTAACTTTTTCGAGGACATAAGACATCTGTGGTACTTTTATTGTTTTACTGTTTATTTGTAAATATCGTACAATCACAATCCAAGGATGAAGTGCTTACTGGGCCTTGCAAAAATATCGAGCTGCCTGCTGGGTGAGGCCTGCTAATTATAGGCTAATTGGCTATTCCAAATTACAACAACATGAGCTCGGGGTAAAAGCCCCCAACAGGACAGTGGCAGAATCTTGGGGGAGGAAGGACAGAATAGTGACTTGCTGTAATGTTGGAAGCGAGTGAACGTGGATTTAATGAAAAGTGTGGGGAAGAAGGAAAATAACAGACAGCAGCACAGAGAAGAAAAAATGGGCATTGGGTTGTGGAGGGGCTACAGTACATCAGAATGAAGGGCCAGATACCAGTCTGGGCACGTTTTCCTGAATGTGCTCGTGTCACGTGTGAGCTACATGAGGTGCATATGACGTCAGTTGCACTACTTGAACCAGGAAAAAAGAATCGATAATTTCATCCCTGTGATAGTCCTTCATTTAAACAGGGTTTGAAGAGCGTGACAGTGTTCATCATTGGACTTTGCTTCTCCTAGGATGTCCCCTACCCTTTGCCATCATGCAGTGAAGTTAAAAATGATTAGGCGTTGATTTTATTTGAAGTCTCTGGTCCTATATAATTGTTCAGCTTGAGATAGACATTTAACAATTTTAGGAACGCTAACGAAAAAGGGTGCATAATTTTGTCCAGTTCATGTATGCGATCTATGCACTCAATTATAACCCTAATCTATTCATGGAATTGATATTATACAGTTGCATTGGCAGTGAGGAAAAAATTGGGAAATAACAGCCAGATTCTGGAAGGGCAGTACAGTGAGCATGTTTTGCACAGTAGATTAACTGTGTCACCCCTGCATCCTGCTGGCTGTACTCCACCACATCTCAGTATTAGCGTACCTCTGCCTCAGGAGCTTGCTTACCGATGTCGTCTTTGTTGGAGCTTTTTTCCAGTCACCCCTTTGCAACATATTCCGTGTTTTCTTTCTTGCCCACACTGTTTCTTTATGTCTTTCACCTGATTTTCTCCATGTTGAACTTGCAGGACCTACAGCGTCCTGCCTGCATTTCGACTCGTTTCTTGACTGCTGTTTGGGTTTTGGGTTTTTCCATCGCGTCATGCTTGCCTGCTCAGAGGCATTACTGCTTGTGTTTCGACTATGACTTCTGGGCCATGACTTTGGAAATAAGTCTCATGCTTCTGTAACTGGGTCCTCTCTCATCATTACCTTTAAATTGAATGTTGAAGCAGGAGTGAAAATTATACCTCACAGAAATTATTTTGAAATGTGCAGAAAGTTTCATTTTATCATCTAGTTAGTGCAGAGCCAATTCAAAATCCATGTTTTCCAAATGCTTATTCTGGTCAGGGTCAAATAGATTAGGCAGAATATTACTGCAAAATAATAAATAAACAGCATACTGTCACGCCCAGCTCCGTCCAATCCTCGTGTGTGCCATGCCCAGCTCGTTACCTCGTGTTCCTACCTGATCACTTTCACCTGTCCCTTGTTACTGCCAGCTTGTCTTGTGTATTTAGTCCGCGTCTGAGTTCAGTCCCGTTAGTTCTGTCATTGATGTAATGTTATATTCGTCGCAGTCTGTCCCTTGTCTGCATAATAAACCCTCATTGCCCGTTCTCCTGCCTGCTTTTTGGGCTGCTGCCTGCCTGCTCGACCCACGCACCGTAACACATACAATATCACAGACATTTCTGTTATATCTTGGTATGTGCACAAAGGGATTTTGATGTGGTCAATACTCACTTATACCCATTAAATTCAAAATGACATGAAATTTTACATATAACATAAATCTAAACATTAAAAAGGTAAATATATTACTCTTTGAAAAAAATATGAAATAGCAAATATAACAATAATTCTAATGTACTTTAGGCTAGGAAAAACAGAGTAAATGCAAACATTTTTTTTTTAAATCTTAGAATAGATATTTAGATCATGATCCCATAGAGTTCCATCCATCCACCAATCTATTTCAGGTGGCAGGGGCAGCATTCTGAGCAGGGATGCCCAGGCTTCCTCATACCAGCCAGCTCCACCAGGGGAATACCAAGGTGTTCCCAGGCCAGGAGAAAGATATCATCTCTCCAGCGTGTCCTGTGTCTGCCCCAGTGTCTTCTTCCTGGTTGGACATGCCCACTCAACTGGTTCCTTTTCGAAGCAGCAGCTCCTCACCATATCTCTAAGGCTGAGCCCAGGCACCCTGCAGAGTAAACTCATTTCTGCTGCTTGTATCCATGATCTCATTCTTTAGGTCATTACCCAGAGGTTGTGACCGTAGGTGAGGGTAGGAACCAAACCCTCATTAATTTAATTATGTGCCAAATATACGTAGACCCCTGCAGCTGTTACTACAGTTATTGAGGCATCAAGTTTTCATAAATAGTTTGGAACCTTGGTGTGGTTGTGAGTTTGAACCATTTTAAGAAGCATAAGAAGTAGTAAATGCAGAGAGCTGTGACAAATTGTACTGAGGGGGGAAGGAAAGGTCACAGCAGCAGGCCAATGAGGGGCAGAGACGGTGGGGCAGAAGCACATTCAAAGCCACACAAAATCCTCAGGCTTCACTGAAGAGACAAAGGAGTAATGGAGATCAAATCAATGTACTGTATACAGTGCAGCGGAGTGATGAAGATCAGAAAAACTTAATTATTAAAGTGTTGTAATAACTGTCTTCATTACCTAAGACAGAGAGACAAAGAAAAAGAAAGAAAGAAAATAACCCACATACAGTGCAATACATTACAATAACCCACCACATTCAGGAGAAAATAAAATTCCAAATGATTATGACAATTAATGCATCAAGTATATCTAGTTACTGAAGAGATCACAGTGGTGGTTTAACAGTTAGGGAAGTGCACTTGTTATTGAAATTCCACTGAGGTACCCTGAGCAAGGTACTGCCCCCAAGCACTGATCCCTGTGTGCTAAATTAGCAGCCCCTGCTATGTCATGTTGTCACATATGGGTTAAATGCAGAGGACCCATTTTATTGTGGTGTGTCAACGATGACAATTAATCACTAAAAAAATCTAAATTCTACAAAAATCTAAATGCTTGGTGCCTACTTGTGAGATGTTGTACTGACTTTCATTAGTTCTGGATGACAATAGCTGCTTGCACAGGATGCCACCACTTGGCAGTAAAAAAATAAAACATCCACTAGCAGTGGAAACATGCATTCAAAAAAAGTTAAAGTTATGGAAAGTTAGGAGAAGGTGTAAGAAGGTCTGCAAAGCTTTAATGATCCATTGTAGCACAGTAAAGATCATAATCAGGAAGCGGAAGAGATGACAAGTGACAAATGTCATAATAAAATGTGCTTTTGTAATGTTATCATGATTTTGCATAACTACAACTTTCAATATAAAAAGCTATTTCACACGTCAGGTCAAAAAAAAAAACCCAGAGTAAATGGAAATGCAAGAGTGCCCCTGCTTGGTGGTGCATTACAAAGGAGAGAAAAAAAATCTACTATCAACGTAAAAGTGCATTCAAAAGAACTTTCAAGTTAAAGTTGCAGGCAGGAGAAGTGTGTAAAAAGGTCTTAAAGGCATTAACGATGCCTTGTAGCACAGTAAAGACTAACATTAGGAAGCAGAATAGATATGCCACCACTTGAGATCAGGTCATCCCTCTATTCTTGGTGATGGAACCAAATGGAGGCTGATAGGGGAGAATGCCCAGAGGACACTGACAAGGATGAAGGTGTTATAGAGCTTTATGCCAAGCATATGTCATTGTATGCATATCTCTACAATGTTCGAAAGACTCAAAAAAGGTTTATTGTCATTTGTACTAGTATAAGTACTGACTTAGAGGCTTACTTGCATGTTTCCTGCATACAGACACAGGGTAACAAGACAGGACAAACAGTAACAAGACATTGGACACTTAATTACGGTTAATTGATCCATAGGTGTGCATGTGGGCATGAATGGAAACAGTGTGTGTGTGCCCTGCGATGGGCTGGGTTTCCTGCGATGGGTTTCTTGCCTCATGCCCATTGCTTCCGGGATAGGCTCTGGACCCCCAGCGACCCAATAGGATAAAGCGGGTTGGAAAATGAATGAATGAATGAATATATATATACACATACATACAGTCAGGTCCATAAATATTGGGACAATTCTAATCTTTTTGTCTCTATACACCACCACAATGGATTTGAAATGAAGCGAATAAGATGTGTTTTAACTGCAGACTTTCAGCATTAATTTGAGGGTATTTACATACAAATCAGGTGAATGGTGTAGGAATTATAACAGTTTGTATATGTGTCTCCCACCTTTTAAGAGACCAAAAGTAATGGGACAAATTAACAATCAAACTAACTTCACTTTGTAATACTTGGTTGTCAATCCTTTGCAGTCAATTACAGCCTGAAGTCTGGAATTCATAGACATCACCAGACACTGGGTTATATCCCTGGTAATACTCTGCCAGGCTTCTACTGCAACTGTCTTCAGTTGCTGCTTGTTCTTGGGGCATTTTCCCTTCAGTTTTGTCTTCAGCAAGTGAAATGCATGCTCAATCGGATTCAGGTCAGGTGATTGACTTGGCCATTACATAACATTCCAGTTCTTTGCCTTAAAAAACTCTTTGGTTGCTTTCACAAGTATGCTTCGAGTCATTGTCCATCTGCACTGTGAAGCGCCGTCCAATGAGTTCTGCAGCATTTGGCTGAATATGAGCAGATAATATTGCCTGAAACACTTCAGAATTTATCCTGCTGCTTTTGTGAGCAGTCACATCATCAATAAATACAAGGGAACCCAGTTGCATTGGTAGCTATACATGCCCACGCCATGACCCATACCTTCCGGGGAACTCATCTGGCGCTTAAAGGGTCCAGATCAGTACTGGATGCAATACCGCGGGTCCCACGATCCCATAAAGGGACAACGCACAACCGGGAGGCGCCGACCCTGGATACGCTGGCTGAGGTGCTCGACCTGCTGCTGCCGCTACTGCCTGCTGCTGCTGCACCGCCTGCTGCAGCCACTACACCCAAAGCGGAGCTGCCTGTTCCTGTCCTGCCTGTCCCACTGGCACCTGACATTCCTGTCCTGCCTGTCCCACTGGCACCTGACGTTTCTGTTTTGCCTGTCCCACTGGCACCTGACGTTTCTGTTTTGCCTGTCCCACTGGCACCTGACGTTTCTGTCCTGCCTGTCCCGCCGGCGCCCGACATTCCTGTCCTATCTGTTCCGCTGGTGCCCGTCTTGCCGGCGCCTATGGCACCTCCTGCTGGCCCAGTGTCGGCGGTTCCTCCGGCGCCCCCTGCTGGCCCATTGTCGGCGGTTCCTGCAGTGGCCGAGACGCTCGTCACAGCTCCGCCTCCAGCTACTGCTCAGCCCAAGCTCCATGCTGCGGCTGCTGTACCACCCACTGCTACGCCTGAGGTACTGGCGCTGCCTCTGCTCGCAGCTACACCCGGGGCTCCAGTGCCGGCCTCACTTCCTGCTGCGCCTGAAATGGCTCCTACAGCCCACCTCCGCCTGACGTCCTGCCTGTCTTACCAGCTCCGCCCGTCCTTCCTGTCTCGGCGCTGCCTGCAGCTACGCCTGCTGTCCTGGTGCTGCCTCCTACTCCTAGACCTCTGGCTACTGCCCCGGTCCCTGCAGCACCTGAGGTCTTGGTGCTGCCTGTGACTCCTGCCCCGGTGCCTGTAGCACCAGTCCCTGTCCCTGAGGAGGTCCAAAACTATCTGACCACCGCTCCTTCCCCCTTATAGGAGGAGGAGCTTGAGTAGGACCCCTCGACGATTTGTTATGTCAAATAACACCACTGTCATAATTAAACAATACACCTAGACAAACAAATACCAGATAGGTACACAAATACATCATATAACCATATATATTCTTTAGTGTTGTAGTCAAGACCACCTAAACCAAGACCAAGACATTGCCAAGACCAAACAGAGTAGAGACAAGACAAGACCGGTCCCGAGAACTACAGAACTACCCAGCAGTTTGACTGAGTTCCGGCCATTCTGTAAAGAATGGGCAAGATGTGCAGTGATGGCAGTGATGTATTCAAACAGGCTGTCATTCAAGCAAATGCTTGCTCCCCTCCTGGAGCCGACACCTTATCGTGGTGGAGGGGTTTGCGTGTTTCAGTGATCCTAGGGGCTAATTTGCCAGGGGCTTCATGCCCCTGGTAGGGTTACCCAAGGCAAACAGGTCCTGGGTGAGGAACCAGATGAAGTGCGGCTCATTCAACAACTATGAAGAAAAAGAAAATGGAATCACGGAGTCCCTTGCCTGGATGCGGGTCACCGGGCCCCCCCCTGGATCCAGGCCTGGGGGTGGGGCTCGACGGCGAGCACCTGGTGGCCAGGCCTGTGCCCATGGGGCCTGGTTGGGCACAGCCCGAACAAGGCACGTGGGTCCCCCCTCCAATGGGCTCACCACCCATAGGAGGGGCCATAGGGGTTGGGTGCAATGTGAGCTGGGCAGTGGCCAAAGGCGGGGACCCTGGCGGTCCGATCCACGGCTACAGAAGCTAGCTCTGGGGACATGGAATGTCACCTCTCTGATGGGGAAGGAGCCTGAGCTGGTGTGCGAGGTTGAAGTGAAGTTTCGGCTTGACATAGTCGGGCTCACCTCGACGCACGGCTTGGGCTCTGGAACCAGTCTCCTCGAGGGGGGTTGGACCCTTTTCCACTCTGGAGTTGCCCGCGGGAAGAGGTGCAGAGTGGGGGTGGGCATACTTATTGCCCCCTTTACCGCAGTGGATGAGAGGGTAGCCTCCCTTCGCCTTCAGGTGGGGGGACAGGTCCTGACTGTGTTGTTTGCGCTTATGCGCCAAGTGCAGTTCAGAATACCCACCCTTTTTGGAGTCCTTAGAAGGGGTGTTGGAGAGCACTCCACCTGGGTACTCTCTTGTCCTGCTGGGGGACTTCAATGCTCACGTGGACAATGACAGTGAGACCTGGAGTGGCGTGATTAGGAGGAATGGCCCCCCCGATCTGAACCCGAGTGGTGTTTCGTTGTTGGACTTCTGTGCTCGTCACGGATTGTCTATAATGAACACCATG
>JAABNX020000046.1:8087863-8111328 GCA_015163995.2 Mormyrus lacerda | reverse complement strand
ATATGGGCCAACATTTCTAAAGAATGCTTTCAGCACCTTGTTGAATCAATGCCACGTAGAATTAAGGCAGTTCTGAAAGTGAAAGGGGGTCAAACACCGTATTAGCATGGTATTCCTAATAATCCTTTAGGTGAGTGTACAATTTGATAAAATCTTAAAGCATTAATTGCTGCCGAAGGCACACTTTCCTTCAGGCAGTCAGATGGTCTCGTCCTGTAGCCTCATCTGTCTGGACACAGCTGTACAATTGTGTGATTTTATGGTAGGAACTTGGTCCTGCGTTCTGTGATCCATCAGAAATGTTCAGATACCTGGAACAGCATGTTCTCAGCTGCTAATAGAGGAGGGGTGAAGACTAAACCAAGTAAATGAGAATTTATGTTTTATAGCTGGCCATAATTCTGATTTGTGCCAAATGTTATTTATAACCCCAAACAACCTAGGTGGTTAAAAAAAGATTAAATTCCTGGGTATATTTTCCCAATGTGGACATGCATTTTTTCCCTTTTTCATAGTTAATCTGACATCACATGCTGCTTTGGCCTTAGGGGACCCAATTCCTGCTACCTTCTTGCTTGATTGTGGTTTCTCCTGCATCCAATTAAAATCCCAGAAAACTGCTATCAATCCCCAGAAGAAGAAAAAAAACCATTGTAACTTCTGGTTTTGTATTACAAACATCATTATATTTAATCTACTCTCTAGAAGCCCTGTTACTCCAAAAGAATCAATATTGTGGTCCTATACCAACACAAATATCAGCCACACTGATATTGCTACCTTAGGATTGACATCAGTGTTCTTCCTCAGATATCAATGTGTGACTGGGAAAAGGAGTCCCTGTGTCCCAAGAAAAGAAAACTGCTTCACTCTCACTAAACTATTACCCAGAGAAAAGAACAAAGCTTACATTATCTTAACACTTCTGCACATTGCTGTAGAGAGTATTAAGATTACACACTGTGGGCCAGAATATTCTAAAGAGGAGACAGTGGAAGGTCACGTCGGTACAGTTTTGTGGTGAAGTTATGTTCAGAAATATCCACCAAATCCATGCACTATGAAAAACTTATCACATTACCTTTTTTACCTGACAATGTACAGACACCCAGTGCATAATTGACAATTGGTGTTTGTGTGTCTTTTTGTTAATCATGCCAGTAGAATTTTTTTGTTTGGGGCAGGTTCTGCTGGTGCATCCAGGTGATGTAACCCATGATGTTGCCACATATACAAAGCCTAAATTTTCACTTGCCCTCTCTGTGGTGTAACAGTGTATGAAATGTGGTAGGTATCAGGAATGTTCCATCAAGTTTGTCATCTTAAGTTTGTAGGCAAAACATAACATACCATTTTGAGGGGTAGATTTTGTAGGTTGCAGTGTAGGTTGGCATGTATAACTGTGATTTTTAACAGTATTTTAGAAATGAGATAAATTAGAAATTTTAGTGATTGCCTAAGCAAAGGAGTGATATTGCATAATTTTTTCAGAAACCTGAAACACAAGAGTATTTTTACTGATAAATTGCATTGTTAAATTACAATGCATTAGCAAATAAATCCACCAGAGAGTAATGTTAAGAGGTAAATAAACTTAAAAATAAATTATTGGGCTTTATTGGTCCCTGTCAGAATATGGTATTGTTTATTCTGACCCCCACAGTTAACATCCGTCCCCAAAATGTCCCCTGGAACACATAAAATTCTTCAACAAGCATTTCAAAGAATAATAATTAGTTTGATTAATATACTTTATTTTAAAAAAAAATGATACTAAATATTATCCCTAGAAAAGGGTCAACAACAAACATTGTACAGCTTACTGTAAATGTTGTTCAGATACGGGACAGACAAAAGGGGTCAGGTCAGAGTTGCATTATTATTAAATATGTATCAGAGTAAAAAGATTCAATAAGCATAATAACAATTCCGCATCACAAGCCATTCCTGAGATTAATTCTTCTGTATAGTTCAATTCTTTGAACATAAGAGAGTACCCAGGGAAAATAACATTTGGATTGGAGAACTTAGGTAACAAGCAGCCAAATCAATTTGACATGAATAATAGGCTTCTTACAGTCTCACAAATAAACTGAATTAGCCAAATTAAAATAAACAGATCTTGATGATTCCTGTGCTTGAATGAAGCCACTGACATTACTGCAGACACGTGTTAATTTCTCTCTCCATCAATCCATTGTTAGGCAGAAAAAGGAAAGGATGGTTTATAATGCAAAAGTCATCAAGAGCTGCAATCTTGGTGCAAAATCTTGTTAAAGACGTGGATACATTGTCATGCACAGAACACTTGTGAAGGCAGAAGTGCTGGATTCCCTGAGCTTTATTCCAAAAACAGAAGGCAAACAAAGGCGAATAAAGGCAAAGTCAGCTCGCAGATGTGTGGTAAGAGTCAGGGCTAAACAAAGGGCAAGAGAAACACCGCTTGGTAAGTCGCATTCAGAACAACAGTACCTTGCTCTGTGGAGCTTAAGGTGCTGCACCCATGTTGGACCCCAATTCCTGCTGATCGGCTGGCTGGGTCCCGGGGTGGGCATGACAGTACCCCCCGCCCCGACAGCAGCCACCTGGAGGCCGAGGAGGGTGTCGTGGAAGACCCCTGGGTCATGTCCCAGGTCAGTCGGATGGTCACGATGAAACAGCTGCACCAGCTCTGGGTCAGGATGTCATCCTCCAGAGGCAAAGGGGGTGGAGGAATGCCATCATCTCCGGTCAGGTGAGCCAGGCTGTTCCAGACTGGCTTGAGAATGGACAGATGGGACGTGGGGGAAATCTGGTACATCCAAGGCAGCTGCAGCTGGTAGACTGGGCTCACCTGGCGGATGACATGGAAGGGCTTGATGTAATAGGGCATAAGCATGCGGCACCCTGGGAGGTTGTGGGTAGACAGCCACACTCGCTGTCCCACTCAAAGGTGATGTGCGATGGGGGTCAGCCTGTACCTTCTGCTGTCATGCACAGGATTCCCGTTGGTGGCGGGCTTGTTTCCACACTCTGCGGCAGCACCAGAACCTGTCCTCCATGGCCAGCACCAAGTTGGGAGGGGAGTCCCATGGGAATAGTGGTGGTTGGAAGCCTAGGATGCAATGAAAGGGGGAAAGTCCCACGTCAGGGTGCGCGCTGGACTTCTGGGTATATTGCACCCAGAGAACAAAGTGAACTCACTGCGTTGGGAGGTCAGAACAGTGAATACAGAGGGCCATCATGACCTCCTGGTTGGTGCACTTTGCAATCCCATTGTTCTGAGAATGGTAGTTTGAGGAAAGGCTGAGGGTGATATTCCACCAGGAGTAGAAGGTTCGGAAGGCTGTGGCAGTGAACTGCAGCACACAGTCCGAGATGAGATCCTCGGGCATCCCAGTAAACCTAAAGACCCAGGGTTCTCCACTAATTCATCTGCTGTGGGGAGCATGATGGGGACCACCATATTATCTTGTGAGCGTAGCAGGTACATGATGAAATCAAGCACCTGGTGGGACCATGGACAGTGTGGCATGAGAAGGGGCTGCAGGAGGCCGATTATCCGATTAGCCTTATGCTGGGCACAGATAGGATATGACAGGAAGTATTCCTGAGAGTCCTTCCTCCAGCATGGCCATCAATAATGGCGGGTGGTGGTCTCTACCCTGGGCTGCACAGAGCCAAGAAAGGTGAACATCCACTGTACGTAGAGTTGCCATCTGGACCGAACAGCTGGCCTAGGGGTAGTTGGCGGGTATAGGCTCCAATCGCTGGGATGCCCGGATGTCCATGTCGAGATCCCAAGACACCGGGCTCAGGAAGCAGACAGGCGGCAGGATGGGCTGTAGGTTTTCCTTCATCAATGTGGCTTCAAACTACCAGAACAAGGCATCAGCCTTGTTGTTCTTCTTGCCTGGGATGTAGCTCATCTTAAAGTCTAACATGGTGAAAAACACATTCCGGTTATGTGTTGCGGGGGTCAGCTTTCATGAGTAAAAAGCATAGGGATGGACTACTCCATCCCCCTCCAGACACTGTGACAGGATGGCCCCCACACTCAACTCTGAGGTACCTACCACCATGATGAAGAGCTGAGTTGGATCAAGCTACCCGAGCACAGGGGCTACGATTAAGATGCCTTTGAGGGTGTGGAGAACAGTCTCCGCTGCAGTTCCTTGACAGTATGAGGTTGGGGCCAGTCCCTGACAGCCTTCTCCTCATCCATCCCCACTCTTCCCAGCTGGATGCAGTACCCCAGGAACTTGATCGATGGCCAGTGGAATTCACACTTCTCCTCCTTCATGAACAGGTGGTTCTCCCAGAATCGATGAAGGACTCCACAGATGTGACTCACGTGTTCCTCAGGGGAACAGGAGCAAACCAGAATGTTGTTGATGTAAATGATGATGAAGTGCTTCAGCATGTCTTAGAGGATGGAATTCCTCTAAGACTAACTGACTGTTACTAAACCGTACCACATCATTAGGTTCTTGAACTGATCAGTGCTCGTGATGAAGGAGGTCTGCCACTCGTTGCCGGTCCAGATGCGGATCAAATTCTAGATGGTCAGAAGGTCCAGTCTGGTGAAGACACAGGCCTCCCACAGCTGCTCGAATGCCAAGGGGATCAGGGGTAGCAGCTCTCAATGCTTCATAGTGATGACATTCAGTACCCAGTAATGAATGTATGGCCACAGCCCCCCGTCCTTCTTCTTCACAAAGAAGAAACCTGAAGACGCCAGGGAAGTGGACAGATGGAGGATACCTTACACCAATGCCTCTCCAGAGTAGATCTCCATGTCCTCTTCCTCCAGTTTGGAGAACACCTAGAGATGCTTTTTTTGGGCCTGGTAGTCCCTCCTCCAGCTCTATGGAGCAGTCCAAGTCCTGGTGTGGGGGCAATCCAAATGCTCAGGTCTTGCTGAACACGTCCATGAAGTCCTGGTACTCTTGGGGGACTGGGACGTGACCTTTTGGGGCAGGACTCTCCACAGTGGAGACATGACAAGGGATAGTTATACATCGGTAAAAACACAAAGGAGACCATACCTAGATCTCATCCCCCACTCAGTTAAATTGGGGATTGTGGAACTGAACCCACTGGGGTCCAAAGATGATCCCTTCTCGAGCAGAGGGCAGGAGCAGGAACTGAATGCTCTCTGCATGAGTGATCCCCACCTGCAGCTGGAGTGGGACTGTGTGGTGTGTCACTAGCGCCATAGAGAAGGGGGACGCCATCCACACCATGCGTGGAAAGGGGTGCAGGCAGTGGCTCAAATTGAATGGCATGGAGCCTCACCAGGCACTGGTCAATGAAGTTCCCAGCAGCACGAATCCAGCAACGCGCTCTCCTGGTACTGGACCTCGTACCAGGACAGGGATACCCGGACCGTCACCTGCTTGGAGGAGATAGAGAGAGAGCAAAAGACACTCACCTAGGGTGCAGACAGGATCTTCGGCGAGAGTGGACTGGGCAGGCATGGATGGGGTGTCCCGGCCCAGTGGTGACGTTCACTGGGGAAGAGTGATGTGCCCCCGAGCTGTATATACGTATAATCACATGTGCTCATAATAAATAATGACAATTACAAATGGTATATCATATGATACTGTATGAATGGAGCTTTGGGCAGTTTGTGCCTCAGTGGTTTAGAATTCTGTGTCCAGGGTGTGGAAGGTCAGCAAAACAAATCCTGTGGCAGGTAGAGTGATGACACTATTGGCACTTTGAACATGACCCTTAAGGCTGTCTGACCCCAACCTAAGATTCTCACCTGTACATCTCACCTAACTAAATCATCTGTTGAATGAATATGGATACAAATTTGATCCAATTATTCATTTGTTCAATGAGAAAAACTGAGCTAAGAACAAACTTGGAAATCAATTTGTGCCAATTATAATGTACTGTTATTAAGAAGGGGGAGCTTTAAATTCATTGTTTCACAGTTATACTTTCCTATGTATTATACATTTTTTTTTACCAGGAAAGTAAGGAAAATAATTTTTCAGCCTATGGTAAATTCCTTGCTTAGAATACCGCTGTCATTACAGCCTCGTTCTTTGAGAGAGTGAGTAAAATATGATTGAACCATATGATGTTGCTGAAGCTTGAAAAGCTCAAGACCTGCTGGCACTTCCTGTAAAATCACAGAGGCATGTCAGTGCCGATCTGTGTTCTCATGTGCACACAGCTGCTACGAATATAAACACAAGGGAAAAAATTCAGGAACCCATGAAGCGGACTGCACAGTAATATTTTCAAGAATCTGGGACATTTAAATGTGTTACAGGTTTCTTAGCTTAATATTGAGGTAAAAATCCCAGTCAGTTAATAAACTATCAGAAGGGCCAAATGGATGCATACTGCTGGCTTCACACAATAAGAAAATTACGAAAATGATGTAATACCTGTATTTGTGGATTTAGGGATCGTAATGCCTTCAGAGCTCCCTGTATATTGCAACAATATTCTTTAAAGGCTTGTCTTAAAGATAATCTGTCAAATCATTTAATGTCAAATTGTATTCCACCTTTTCCTGATGTATTTAGGTATGCAAGTATCATTAGACATGAGACAATCACACAGTGGCTAATACTGTCTCCTCTCCTCTCATCCGGCCTCCAAGGTCGGTTTCCCCAATGTGTGTGTGTGTTTGCATCTGCCTCCTGTATTTCAACAGGTTTTCTTTGACTGTTTTGATTTCCCCGAAAAACATGAAGTTACATGATTTTGTGCCTCTGACCGGCCCATTGTTGGTCCTGTGATGGACAGACATCCCATGCATGGTGCCCCCTGTCTATCGCACTGACCTTTTGGGGAAGGGTTTGAACTCACCATGATCCTGTATTGCATTTATATTTTGGAGGATGGATCGGTTTTGGTTAGTTGGGGGTTAAGGTCCCCTTCTGGAGATTTTGCCGATCAGGGGGTTTAAACCTGTAAGTTTGATAACTGCCTATGTTCCTTCAGAGAAACAAATTATGTAAATGAGGATCAAATTTGTCCCCAGGAAAGCATGAGACCCACAACCTAGACCCATCCATTTTATCCACTCAGGGGCCCCTGGAATAGACCTATATATATCTCCCCCCTTTTTGGCGTCCCTACTACATGTTTGCCTTAACACACTGCCACTGAATTGCAGTAAAAGGAAAGGCAGGAGAATGACAGTAGGTGTTTCTCATACAAAAGATATTCAAGCTTAAGAAAAAGTACAAAACAAACTTGCTGCATGCCTCTGTAAGCATTCCTTGTAGTCTTTAGCTATATTCATGATCTTACTACCACTCAGTCTGATGTAGAGTCAGTGGAACCCCCCCGGGACAGTCATTACATACAAAAGGACAGCTGAACGTTATATGCTCTTTAGCTATATATATTGACTTTTAATTATGTGTAGATCATGTAACTACCTTATTTACTTTACTTAGACCCTCCTACTATCAGCTCAAAGAATTTCACAGGACACAAAAGGGAAAAGTTTATTTTCTTGTTGTGGAACAATCCTGCCTGCAGCAAGCGGGTCATGATAGAAGTGCTAATAACTCACTCAGCTGCAAACTGACCATGAAAAATGCAATCAGCATTTTAATTGGGTAACTTCTTAGTGAGGCAGAGGGCAGCTAGGCAGTTGCACAACGGGAACATTTGGTGTGAAGGTTTAAGCACCAGAACGGCCTTTTCTATTATGTGAGGTTGCATAAATTGGTAAAACTCTAACTTTTGCATAAAGCAAAGTGACTATTATTCTCCAGTAAAAACTAAAGAAACAGGACATGATCAACCTGGAGAGGGCAATTAAATATTAATTAGCATGGAAGATTAAGTACATCTTGGTGAGTAGTAAGTCGCATTTGAGAGACACCAGGCTGAGACCCTGGTGAATCTTTGATTTTGACCTCTGTGATGCAAAAGTTGTGCACCAGTAGGGGGCGATCAGCACCATTCAGGCTGGTGGTAACTCTGGTTTTAATGGCCATGGCTGGCAGCTGATGGTTGCCCTAATGAGGAGGCTGGACAGTTTTCCCTTGGTTGGCTTAAAGTCTAAGCTGGGAAGAAGCCAAGAGAGAAAGAAAAGGGAAGTCAGTTGTGCATGTACATTTTCTGCAGGTGGATTCTGGATGATGAACACTCTGAAGGGACTGCTGCCCCCTACCTGCAAGGGAGGGGACTACTGGAATATGGCCTCTTGGTATAGCCCCTAGTGTACTGCAATTGTTTATTCCTGAAATAAAGCTCACCTCTTTTAGGGTATTTTCTGTGCCCTTGTCTCCTGAGTCACCCCTGTCATATCTCATACAAGCACAAAGACATTGCATAGCTGCTTTACTTGTATACTCTCTTGGATGTTTCCGGAGTCAGGCTTCTAGTAGTCCCACAAGTTACAGGCAGGCCAAAGGCTTTCTTATACTACCTGCCTAATCCAGGTAGACATGCCTTATCCGGTATGCTGCATGGTCTAATCTATGGCTACAGGTTCCATAATGCTTTTTTGAAATCTTCTGACAAAAATTATGAATTTCATAAAGAGTTGGTGTGAGCTAGTTTCCCTACCATGTCCTTTTAATATGATTCCTCAAACAATGTTATGTATAAAGGATATAACAGGTATTTTAACCGGGAAGGTTTTGTTTCTGAATCGTGGCTTGGTGGTTATTTCTGTAGTCTCACACCACTAGGGTTGTTGGTTCAAATTCTGCTTACAGCTCTGTGTCTGAAGTTTGGCTGTATTCCTCAGTGCATGGTTTCTTTCCATAACTCCAAAAGCATGCAGTTAAAGAAACTGGTGGCTCTAAATCATCTATAGTGTGTGGATATGTGTGGCCTGTGCTAGACTAGTGCCCTGTGCAGGGAGCCCCCTGCCCTGTGCTTTCAAAGAAGGACTCCAGGATCACTGTGTGTCTATGCCGGACAGGCAGTCATGGAAGCTGAATCAGTGTTTTCTTCTCTGAGAACTCTGGGACAGATATATTTTTCAGAACTCTTGGGAAGTTTTAAATGAAAGTGTGCTCCATCTTGAGAGTAATTAAATGTTTGAAAGACTTTTTTCACAGAAATTAAGACGCTGGATTTTGATTTATTTTCATTGCTGCGGGATCAGAAAGTACACAAAAGGAGAGATTAATAAAACGCCCGGCTATCTGATTTCCTGTCTGATTGTCAGTCTGTTTTTTTGCACCATTCTTCTGGGAATGTTCATTAGGCCATGTTGGCAGTTTCAGAGAAAAAAACATTAAATCCAGAGACAAACAAAGATCCTGTTCAAATCCTTCAAATTAAATATAATAGCTCAGGTCTTTTGTGTACAACAGATGAGCAACAATAGATCATATCGTACGGTTACTAAATAAAAACCAGATGCTTCTTTTTATGCATAGTTTTTATGCTATGCTTGGCAAAATTCTGTATTATCTAGGCTCACAACATTTTTAAAGGTGCTGCCATGCTTAATTGGCTTGATAGGGTTTTATAAACTGCCATTGAAATGCCAGTCTTTGTGACACTGTGTAACAACTTCAGCTTGCCACTGATTGCATCACTGTATTCTTTTCACAGTATGGTGTGGACTGTTGTTTTTTTTTATTATTACAATTTTGTAACATTTTAAACAGAATGTATCTGAACACAACCTATTCAGCTTGGGAAACTGTGCAATCATTTCATTGGTTAGTGGTATACTGGTTTGGACGCTGGTCTGAAGGCATTTTTTTCTCTTTCTCCTCCCTCAATTAATCCATACAGTAATAGTACAATATCAACTGCTGTTTTGTGTCATTTCCTTTCAGTATGCATGAGGGAGGACGTTGTGGCAAATAAGGAGGACACTGTGGATCAGGCAGGCGAAGCGTCTCTAATTATATTCCTAATTCCAGACAGCAAAATCGAAAAACGTATAAGAATGTGGTCGAGGGGTGGGCAGGGGTCAGGTGACCTTCGTCGGCTGTCGGGGGACAGGGCTAAAGCCAGAATCTGGAGACAAACAGGAGTTTTAGCAATCGCCGTAGATACTAGGAGAGCTAGGCAAGACATGAATTGAAAAAAGCGAAAGTAGGGTAATCAGCTGACAGGCAAGTAGACAGGCAAATGGGTAAATGGGACAGAATTGCTCGAACTCGTATGAAGCTACAAAGATCTCACGTCTGCTTGATGTACCTGACGCAAATAAGAAAGACAGCCCAATAGAACACACCTGAAAGAGTGAGGCCTGCAGCTAACTGGTTGTACTGGTTCCTGGGGCAGGCAGGGAAGGAGCATGCCTGCCGGCACCAGGCTCCCTTCTCAGGATTTCCCCGAGGGCGTGGATGGGAAGCACTGTGTGACATCATAGGAGTTTCCATGACAGTATGTTGGCTTTCTAACCCACTTTCTTTAGATTCTTTCCAGAGTAGATGAATACACTGGGTGTTAGTATCCCTTTGATGCCTCTTTTCCCTAAAAAGCATTTTTGATTTCTGTGCTTCTGTGTTCAGCTTATGACCTTACGGCCTTTTTCTGATCTTGTCAGCAGGTCCTCATCATTCCTTCCCATCTTTGCAATTTCCGCCTCTTTGCATAGTGACACCATCCTATGGTTCAAAACAAGGCCTCTCAGTTCTTGCTGGAATTTTTACATCTCTGCGTGGATTTTGCTGCAGCAGGCAGGGCGTAATGTGATACATACAGTGGTTATATGGCAGCTCACTTCCAGAAGGTTTGGCTGTGCTACCTTATTTAGAAACTTTATCAACAAACCATTAGCAACAAGCGAACTGTGAGATCATTTGCTTATATTAGAGGCTTACAGCTGTACATAGAAAAACTTCAAATGTTTATGCTGAAACACATTGCCAATGACCTCAATTAAACAAATCATGCATGAGGAATAAGTGAGTACACTCTGTGAATGAAGGTCTACATCTTTAACTGTGATTAACATATAAACCCCTGCCAAAAAACTTGCCGAAAACATTAATCTACCATCCAATTGCATATCCTGGGGCACCAGGAAGGGGATCACTTCAGAGGGGATGCTGTTCTATCATGGATCACTTATGCACACACATTTAGAGACACCCAACTGCATGTGCATAAACTCTAGAAGTAAACATGCAACACAGGGAGACCATGTGAACTCTCCAAGTACAGAGGAAAGAGGATTTAAACTGCAGCCGCTGAAGGTGTGAGACGACAGGGGTATTCACTGAGCTACTCCTACTCTGCCATCTTTTCCTATATTGTATAAAGAATGTTAGCTATGTGCAAAGATTAACAAGATATAAAAATATATAAACTAACAAAGATACTTTATTTGCCATTTGCACAAGTACAAGCACATTGGAATATGTCTCTTTGTCGACCCTCATCTTGCTCTCCATGGCTTGGGGGGGGGGGGGGTCACAGCGCAGGGTAAGCTAAGGTACAGCACCCCTGGAGCTGGGGGTTAAGGACGTGGCTATAGGGACATGTGACTCCACTGCCAAGGTTGGGGCTCAAACCAACAATCTTCTGATCACAGGCACAGAGACTCAGACCACTGAACCACTAAAAATATCTAAGGCTGAGTTTAGTAGGCAATAGGCTTACAGAACTGAACATTTCAAAATATTACAAATTCAAAAGGCATCTTATAACTTGAAATGATCTTCTACAAAGACACTCTGTCTACTTCATAGGCTACAATAGTCAAGACAGTTTTGCAGGTAACAGCGTGTAGCTCAGTGGGCTGTGCAAGTAATCACAAGGTCACCGGTTCAAACCCAACCTCAGCACGTCTGCGGCTCCTTGAGCAAGGCCCTTAACCCCCAGCAACCTGGATGCCGCTACGGGTGGCTGCCCTTCACGGACAGCTTACTCCACAAAGAGTAAGTTGAGGGAGGCATAAAGACAATTTCCCCACGAGGATTAATAAAGTATTGATTATTATTATTATTATACAATAGCCTACATCTCAAGCTTAACTCGTGTAAATTTCAGATAAAATGAGTCCTTGTACATTTAGTGGTGTAAGACGTTTGTGATTGTCAGAGTGAATTTCTGCAACAGTACTTTACAGTCTTTTGGCACAGACGTCGGTGGTGAACATAGGTCAACCTGTACTGTTTTAGAAAGCAATGGATAACGGTGATGGTGCGCCTTCCACCAATGAAGTGAATTTTCAGATCGGGAAAAGAGATGTTCACCAACAAAAGCACTTATCTCTGTGTCTTTTATCTTTGCAATACTGCCACACTGGGCTTTTTTTCTGCATCATTCCAAATATTAGGTGCTGACCTTTTTTCGCATGGTTTTTGATGCGCATGCCCATTCAGTATGCATATGTCAAGAAGTGTGACATTCAGTTTGCTTAATAGTATGATAGAATGTTCAGCAGAAACCAAACCCTTTCAAAAACAAGAACATTCGGCAGAAGCAAAATCCAGGATTCTGTGCATCCCTATATATAAAGTGAGTGTTTTCATGGATCAAGTCATTCTTGATAAGTATCTGAAAACTATTCAGACATCCCACCTTTGGCCTATTGATTTCTAGGAGGCAGATGAGGGACAGTCGGAAGGGGTGGGTGCTGACAAGGCCTGGTCGATATTACGGTAATACCCCTCTCCTGCTCAGGAATTTTTACCAGGAGACACCACAGTACCACTGCATTTTAAACTTCTGTCAAAATCATGTATACTGCAGTGTACTTGTCTGGATGGTATAATAGTTTAGAAATTAAATATGGCCCAAGCCTACCAATGGGGGGGGGGTCTGACAATTTGCAGGGGGATGAAATGTCTGATAGCTGTCAGTTTTTTATTATGCAACTTATCAAGTGTAAAAATATTCTTTACATGTCTGAAATGTGACTCCAAAGTTTATTGAATATGTTGTGATTTGCAGCAGTTAATATAGGCCGAAATTATATCTATATCAGCATTCTGCAGCAGTCCAGCACAATTTATGTCCTGATTGTTTGGAAATGATTACTAAGATGATACATTGGATCTTTACATCATTAATAAAAACCCCTATTACTACTCTTGTAATATTCATATAGGTCATATAGGTCAGTCACTGCACTAATTCGTCCAATCTGTTCATTTCAGTGAATGACTGAGTACTGCAATCATTATATTACATTGAATGAGTTGTCATTCTTGTAATCTGACGGGGGGGGGGGGTGAAGTGCACTTTAAGTTTGGAGAACTCATTTTTGTTTCCTGGCTGTAGCCAAGAGCAGCTATTCTTAGTTTGGTTAAACAAATGTTCTATAAACTATGTATACTTACAATACTTTTTATTAAGCACGAAAGGGACTTCCAAAAAAAAAAAAAAAACATGGACCATCTCAGTGGGAACTTCCCCAGTGAAAAATATTCCAAGGTGAACGGACCAGTTTACGATTTAGGCCTATATAGAATCAGCTGAACGAAATGAGAAGACTCGGTTAACTAAAAATGATCATGATGTCCATCTGTAATATTCACTAAACCGCTAGAATATTGGACCAGGCCATCATGGGTCGGGTGATGGTTTATGACTCAAGCCTGCACCACGTCCTTACAGCTGAAGTGCGGGCGCCACGGCCTGCCCGTCATGCACAGACCAAGCCCGCACTGTAAGCTTTTTGTCATGGTTCGCTCGTATTTGTGCTCCATTGAGGGCAAACTTGAAAGTTAATTGTTAGTTATTTCTTTTTTTTGATTAGCATTGATTGTTAGTAATGACATACCGATGGCATTGAATGCTTTATACACGTTATAGTTATCGATATGCGAAAATATTTATATTAACAAACATCAATTTACAGACTATCAATTTATATTGTATGTTACAGTTAACTGTAGACTATAAAGTTAAATTCCACACTTCAGTCCAGCAAGCTGTCACTTATCGTTATCGATTACTTTACAAAAGCCGCCAGTAAGGTAAGTAAACAAACTGATTATTTATTATTAACATTGATTTAAAATCATTCAGTAGAAGATTTTAATATAAGAAGAGCTTATATTTATAAATACGAATCTTAATTTCTACCTACTAAAATACCAACAACAAAACGTGCATAGCAGCACGTTTGATATATAGGCCTATTGTTTGTATAACGTGTTTATATATATATATGCAACATAACCCAAGCCGGCAAGGAAATAATTACATTTTCGATTATATTAGAGCAAATAATTTTTGTAACAGGTTACCGTGTCAGATCACAGTAAGAATTTCACGATTAAGAAGGAGCTTAACTCCACTTGTAAATGAAAAAAACGCGTCATCCTGTAAAAAGGGAACATCGATGTCATGATTATATTTACATCTTGAGCGTTATCTCCAGGTTGAGTGTAAAGGATTATTGTCGCGTTGGCGAACTGGCTCCGGTCTCATTTACATCTCCCGTCATATATCTGCCTGTTTATGGTTGTAAATAGTCGCGTCTTGTGCAGGGTAGTCACATATGTATTTACTTGGGTTGTGTTTGTCCGATCCACACGTGTGTCTCCACCCGATTTGTAAATGCCTACTGTGTGTGCGCCTACCTGTTATGCCAGACGTGACTACGTCTCCGTTTCCCTATATTGCGAAGTTTCTAAGTAAAAAGATGTATTATTGCTCGTTGTTTTGCAGGTATAGTGGGATTCGCGCCCGCTTATCGCAGGTTACGAGAGTCCTTTTCAAGGCTAACAATAAAAGAGCGTAGTTTTATCTGCTGGAAGTAACTTAATTTTTTGCTGCGATCCCTGGGTCTGCTGAGCGCAACATTATTATACGATGTTTTAAATCTTTCACCTGCAACGATATTTTATAGTGAAGTAGTTCATCCATCTTCCATAAGTGCTTATCCAGGACAAGGTAGTGGTGAGTCTGCTAGCAATGCGAGGAAGCATGGGGTGCAAAGCATCTTTTCAAAATTCACATCGCATGCTTAGAAAACAATGTGATACCTTTTCAGTTGATACCACGTTTACTTTAAGTATTTTATGTCTTTTAGGTTTATATTGCCAGTTTCTGTGTATATCTACACAAAGACTCAGTAATGACTGTCAATGTCTGTAAAGCCACAGCCTTTATTTTTTTTCCAAAGGAGAAGTTGCCCTATGCTTAGCTAGGTGCAGTCCAGATAAAGGCAGTTCCCCTTCATTTAAATAAGTAAATATCGTTTATGATATTGTATTACAGTGGGCTATAGCAATATAAATAAATTAAATTGTTATTTTAACATGTAAATGTATTCATTTAGGAGATGCTTTTATTCAGAGTGTTGCACAATTGAGAAAAGAGGTCAACCAGGATGTCACACCGAGTGAAAGAAGCGCAACCCAAATGCATGGTGTGAGTGCTGAATACCCTCAGGAAGGGCTTTTATTTTAAGGTAAAAGGTTTTGCTCAGGGGCACAGTGTGGGTCTCTTCTCCCAGCAGGCCGTTAAGTAAGGAAAACGCTTAAAAAGTTACGCACTTTTGAGCACTTTTTATGCATATTCTCCTCCCATCTATGCGGTGAAGCCCACCGTGCATAACCCGAAAAAGAAGGGGTTATGCCCTCAATGTTTTTTGGCAAGAAAAAATATAGAACACATGATCCTTATTTTATATTGTGAACCTGAATGAAATCCACAGAAAGCCCTTTATTTTGAGCATGAAACCACTGCAGTAGACTACTGCTCTTGTATTTGGTAATTTTCACGAACATGAGAATCAATAGACAAGAACGAAATGTTACAGTGAAATGCAGTGTTTGAATTTTGTGCAGGGCAACTGACCTTACCTTAGCTCATTAGGTTTAATAAAATGTGATGATCCCTCAGCCATTCCCCCGAAACTGGCACTATCACAGCAGGATTAAAATCAAATAGCACAGAACTAGATTAAATATTTTTAAGTTTTTCAACTTGATTGCAAGTAACCCACAATACACAATTAATTAGTATAACAAGATGTACACTAATTTTTTTCAATTGTTTTGTATTGTCAATGCTTTTTCTCTGCAACTAATTAATTACCCCAGAGGCAAAATCCACATTTTAGACGATAATATAATGTGAGTCTGTTGTCAAACTAACTTAAAAAATTTGTGAAAATTTATATGGCATGGTAATGAGTTTGTGAGAATCGCCCATAATGTATTTAAAAACAAATCCATATACTTCGATTTTTTTTTCCCTATTCACCGGACAATTCAGTAAACAAGCAAATATGCAAAGTTACCTGCATAGTCCAAACAAATTTATGTGTTACAGCACAGGTTGCGATGTAATATTCCAAACCAGTTGCTGGTCACTGCCACTGAAAATCCACACATCTACCCCATTAAGCATAGAATGGTTACCAATTAGGCGAGCATCCTGATCAGGTACTGTAGATGTTTTGTTATATGATCTGCTTTTTGAAAACTGCAATACTGTGTTTGGCCATGTGGAGGCAGTCCCCCAGAGCACATGGTGAAAATGCAATAATCACATGCAACATGGCCATATTTTGGGGTTTCTGCATAAAATGCCTAAGTGCACTTCAACTCCACACTGAAATAGCTAGTAGAATATATGTGCTTTTTTGACCTAAACGCATGTGAGTATTGACCCCTTAATTATTAAGATTAAATATGCTAAACTGGAAAAATTGTTAATTGGTGTAAAAAGAAGTTAAAGCAAGAGATACATGTACAATAGCTGGTTCTCTGTTGGGAAAGGAGTCGGCAGTTGTATTTTTCTTGTCAGGTTCAAGATTTGGTTTTCTCCTTTCATCTTGGATTACATGCTTTGGGCTACATTTCCCAATCATCATTACCAAACCACAGTGCATGTCTCAGTATAATTTTTCTGGCTATCTATGAGGCAAAAACGGTTTGCGCATATTTTTGGCCCTAGACAAACAGTTTCCCAAAAACTGCTTCCAAATCACTCAGTGTGTGAGATGGTGACGCCCGAGGCCTCAGCCAGACCTGTTTCCTATTTCTTATATCAGATCAACTACGCTGCACTTGAAGGCATAATTAAAAGCTGAGTGCTCCTTAGATCACAGCAGGACATGAGTAGGTGTCTCTCTTCTGGACTCGCCAAATATGCTTCTCATAGATGCACCTACTGACTCACATACAGATGGAAAAACCAAAGTGTCTGCTGCTAGTTGCAGTGTTTGTGTTGAGTGGATTGCTACCAGGAAGAAAAGTACATTGTTTGCTTTAACATTTCTCTTCCTCTAGATCTCTGTCATAGATCTCTCTTAATGTTTTCGACTCAGGGATGAATCAAGGTTTGATGATCAGGATCGCAGGGATTATATCTTGACATCGTGCCTTTTATGTGATGCGTTGCTGGTAACAACATGACAGTTTATTGTACTGATAATGTCTAATTTTTCATGTCATTGCCTTTTTTCTGTAGTGTTGATAACATTTATTTACATTTTTAATAATAATAATAACCCTTTTAATAACTCTGAGACTTTTTTGTTAGTCAATATTTATTCTTTTCAGTTTATTTAAAATTGATTCATAGCATGATGCTTTAATAGCACCACAAACTCCTTTGATAACAGTGCTGTAATAGGGACACAGCATCTGTGTTAGGTTCCTCTGGGTTCATGGAAAAAAAAACTTTATCATATGATTTACAGTAACTCAGATACAATTTTCAGTAAAGGGAACATTTATAAGGTCGCATATATGTATGTTGTGTTAGTGCGCTTGATGCAGCTGGAAAAAAAAATGAAATGAAAAAAATGAAACAGTGATGACTGCATGAGGTTGCATACATTACGGAGACCTCTACTTGGTATTTAGGGCTATTTAGGAACATCACAGTGTTTCTGAAATGAAAGGAGTGCTTCGGAAGAAAGGATTCAATTGAAATTGAATTTTCAGTAATCAATCAAGAGGTCAGCTTGTGCTTTGATGAGAATACGTGTTTCTAAACTATAGTTCTATGACTGGAAACTAAATTTAAGGTTTTATGATGGGAAACACTGACATACATTTCCACAATGAAGATCACAGCACAATCAATCAATGAACATTAAAAATAGAGAGAAAAAGACAGTACATACTTTACCCAGTGTGTATTATTTATCTTCTGCAGATTATATCTGTATCGTCACATATGTAGAGCTTGATTCTTATTTATCATAAGATATCACCATTCTCTATTTTATTTTGTGTGTACCATTTGTCCCTCCACTCCCTCTACTGGCCAGATTAGTCACTACACTCGCAGGCATCCTTTTCAATTTGATAGTTTAATCTAGTCACGATTCTCACAAAGTTGTGATTCTCACATGTGTATTTATCATCATTTGTCATGTTGTCTGCACAAAATCTACACCACCTATCAGCTAATTTCAATGCTCCCTTCTCTGATTTCATTTCCTTTACTGAAAGTCATAGTTATTTTCTATTATGGTTTGTTAAATGTTATACTGACTGAAAATGAATACAAGTGTTTTTGTGTGAGCAGATTAATAGTTGTTTAAAAGCAGTATGAATGCACAGAGGTTCTGACGATGGAGAACATCACATGAATCCAGTTCCCCCTCCTGATTGGAGCATCTCTTCTGTGTCCCCTATCTGGCCTGGGAGCGGCCACATACGATCCCATTGCACGGTCCCTATTGGAGGAATGACAGCAGTCCTTTGCATGTGGTGGTTGAGCATGTCCTGCCCATTCCACCGACTGCTGTGACCATGTTTTCCATTCCGAGGAAGTTGTCTTCCCTGGCATTTTGAGCCATCTACATCCTCTCCCTGATGTTGGCCAGCATCAGCGCTAACCTCTTGTTCGTATCTCCTTTCCACAGTGACATGAGCTTCTGGCATTTTCCTACAGAAGAAGAGAGAGCAGACGACAGTCTTCTGACAAACCAGCCAGGCTTTGAGAAAAACGCCTCAGAATACATTGACATTTAGCTTTAGCGTACTGCTGCTGACAGCCCAGATGGGACAAAAGATGATATTGTTTCTTGTATCTCCCAGGAATTTTCACAAGCATGACTCCCCTTTTTTTTGAGGGTCGGGGATACAATGCGGTATGGAAGGTGTGGGGATCTCACGAGGAGGGAATGTCTGGGTGCTCTCCATGCTGAGCGTGACCTTTCAGTAGCTGTCCGATGTGGCACCACACTATAAACATAAATAGTATATCATCGCATGCAAGGCATGTGGTTTGGTCTAAGGACTTTTCTTTGTTTTACTGTTTTACAAACAAATGATGTCCTGTTGAGCTAAGCATTTGCATCCGGATAATATAGGCATATGTGTCTCCTCCTGGTTCTGTGGTCAATTTTTATTTGAAACATAATAATTATGTTGGCCTTGTTTTAAGGTTAATGTTTCAGGTATTCCAGGTGGCACCGTGCAATTTATATTTGCAGAGAGCTATTATGCTGTACAGGATCTATAATGAACACATGTAAAAACAGTACGCAGTGCAGGTGTTTGCTTTTCATTGACTTGGCAATGTTAAGCAGGTTGAGTTGCATCTAAACCTGATTCTGGGTCTCAGCAGCCAGAAAACGTCCAATCTACTGTAAGACATCTCACAGCCTTGATTCTGGCTAATACAGTGCAAACTTCATTTGACGTAGATGGCTATGTGTTTGATGCTGGAGATTTTATAGGGCAGATGTGAGTCTCAAAGCCAGTTTTTGGACAGGTGGTACAACAATCATTCATGTTTATAGTGATTCTCACAACCGTCACACTACAAGCACACTCTGACTGTTCTTTTATGTAGAGTGGTGTGGTTTTCCTTATTAAACCCCGTATTCTCTCGATCCCTTGACTCTTGTTCATGCTTCCCCAGTCCGAGCCTGCACCAAACACAACAATAATATTAAGAGAACAATTGTTTAATCTTTCAACTGCTTATCCTGTATAGGGTTATGGTGTATTACAGTTTTTCTCGATTGCTTTGGAGCATTCCTCAAATGACAACATTTGCAAAACAACGAATGTACTCCCCACAACGGAACTTCATTTCTCATTGCTTCACACAAATTTCCAAATATTTTAATAATAATTGAACTTTATTGATCCCCATGGGGAAATTCTTTTTACGCCTCCCTCAACTAGCTGTCTGTAAAGCTGTGAGAGCTAGGGGTTAAGGGCCTTGCTCAAGAACCTGCAGAGGCTGGGTTTGAACCTGCGATCTTGTGATTATAGGGACACAAGCTTAGCCCACTGAGCCACATGCTGCCCCCCCAAATGCATATATTTTGTACAATTGCCATCATTCTGTATGATTTTCAGTTGCTTTAGTCTTGCTGGTCAAAATAGATTTTGTTAGGATGATTCCTAGGGCACCTTAAGAGCCCTAGAATAAAATAATCGGATTGGTCTGGGTTGGGGGTCTGGTGTGATAGACTTTCATGGGGCCCAAAGTCTCTAGCAGCACTCCTGCCCACAGTGCATGATTTTGTTGTCATTTTGTTGGTCTTGTATTCCCATTTTGCTGTTTTTATGTTATACAGTGCTGTGTGACTGTTTTGTTTGCTATTGTACAATGTCTTGAGATCTGAAGAAGTTACATGTGCATGTGAGTGCTTTCTCTTGTCAGTGAACTTTACATACTGCACGATAGAGCCTTACAGTGTTGAAATTGGTGCTTTTGACTAAGTATCAGTTTGCTAATGAAAAATGATCAGTCAGCGACAATGAGAAAGTGGGAACTGACTATCATTCAGCATTGTGGAGTTCAGGAGCAGACTTACACTGACATTCTGACAATACATATAAGCGTTTTGGCTCTCATGGTTTAAAAAGTGTTGATTGCACCTTTCATTATGGTGGCACTGACTATTTTATTGGTGGAATTATTTGCTTTTGAGACATGAGTTAAATGTTTTGAGTAAGTTCCATGCTTTTGCAGTTATACCATGGTGTTGTGCTATATGCACTGTTTTGAGAAATGCTCTTACTGTATAGTATAGTCTTCAGAATGTTAAGTATGTTTCATCAATTGTGCCAAAGCAATCGAGGGAAACTGTGTAAATATTTTTATTAAAACCACTGCAGGTTAATGCTAATGATCTTTCAGCATCCCATCAAGTACGTACCCCTACCTTGTGCCCTAGGTTTCTTTAGATAGGCTAAAGACCCTCCATGACTCTGTCCAGGAATTTAGACAAATGGAATATGTATTCATATGTCATTTGCATATATTCATTATTATTATTATTCAGAATATCAAACATTCATTCATTTTCCATGCCCATCTAATGAAAGCGGGGATGGGAGAATGTCAAAAATAATATGTGTAAATGTGGATCATTCATCTAATCAAGTATGAGCGGAAAATTAATTATCCCACATTTTTCCATACATTGATCTTTAAAATAATTTTCAGATTCATTAATCTGCCGGTCCCTGGTTCATTACTCCTAGATCTATCACCAGTTCTCTCTTTTATTCCTTCTAGTCTGATTTTATTGATCGTCTTTCTCTAGGATTTATGTAGTTTCCATTGCATTTGCCTTCTCCACTTGCCTGTCAGTCCACACAACACATGATAGCAGTTGTCATTTAGGTATGGGATTCTTCCTCTTGCACTGAGCTTTCGGGGACAACGGAAAGTGAGAGGAAAAGAAATGAAAGTATGATGCGAGCCCAGTTTTTACCCTCAGGTTCCTCAATGGATCTCACAGTCTAATTTGTTTTTCTTATATACCAGTTCTCTTGTCAAATCTGAACATAAAATGATAAAAGAGAATAACAACAAGAAAAAAAAGATTTGCCATTGGTGCTGCAAATTGTGTAAGAGGGCTGTGGTGATGTGATGCTGTCATATCTATATAGAAATCGTTTTATATACATTGTGCATTTAAATGATACTGCCAGTCTTGTGATATAGTAGTTTTAGGTTAGCTTTGTTAGTAAAATAATCTTGTAAATGGGATTTACATATACCTTTATTTAATATTATTCATAGAACTGTTTTTATGATTTGTAAATAAAGTGACTTAAAGCAAGAGAATATACACTATGTACCTTCCCCTCCTTTTTGTCCAATGTCTTTTCCTTGTGATTACAGTAAAAGTATTTGTCTCTATATATGACTTATCTTCCCGTGAAGAGAACCTGGTCCTGCTGGAGATGGCACACTGCTCTCGAACTAACCTTTCAGTGTCATATTTCAGGGACACTGTTATGGCCAAGGAGATGCAAGCTACCCTGTCAGACTAGGTGGTGCTAAAGCAAAACTTGGGGGTATATTTGGCTGTAGTGAATCGTGGGAAATAATAGACCACTAACCAGATAATCCTTGGCAGTAATGTTTATTGTCTATAGTCTAATTTTTGCACCTTAAATTAGAACGAGTTATAGGTATTGAATTTACAGCCTTCATAGACTGCTCATGTTTTCTGATTCACAATTTTGGAATCTTATTTAATTAGAAGCTAAAGACATAATACTTGTGCTAATTTGTTTTGAAGTTGCAGAAAACTTTGATTTACTACAAAATAGAGCAGTGCAGTTTCACAGATGGTATTGGTTCCTATTGTAATTCCATGTTGTAGCTAAGTGGCACGTCAACATCAGGGAGCTACTTATTTGTTTAGATGATGGGGAACTTTGCCAAAAACCAAAGAACAAGTGAAATCACTTTTCTGCTTATGCAAGAGTGTCTTTGAAGCGGCCACAAGGACAGGGACTGGGTGGAATGAAGATAAACAGACTGTGACATTTCAATGCTCCTAGGCTTATGTATTGATAACTACATTTTCAGCAAGAGTCTATATACAGTGCAGTTTACTTACACCACAGGGGTAAAATACTGTGGAATTAATTTTTGTCAGGCTTAGAAAAAGAATATAAATCCAACAGTTATGTATCTTAGCCTGTTGTGGGGGTAAAGTTAAGAGCAGTGTGGTAGTTCAGCTAGCCTCACAGCATCAGGCACATGGGTCTGAATCCCAGCTCCGCCCTTGTTTATGTGGAGTCTGCCCATGCTTCCTGTATTTGCAGGCTTTCTCTGCATGCCCTGGTTTCCTTTTGCAGTCTAAAAGCCTGCATTTGTGTGAATTAGTGACTCCATAGTATGTTAATCTATGAAAAGCTTTTCACAACATGTGTGTCTTTTATACACTATCGTGCACTTGATTGGAACACATCTCACAGTGTCTTTGGGTCATAATCTATCAAACGTGTTTTGGCACAAATTAAAAGAGTTTCTGATCATTGTTCTCGCTAAATGGAATGCTTATTGTCTCCACTCATACGCTTTTCCATATCTCTTCTAAAATGTCTCCAGGCACAATAATTACGTCTTGAGCATTCTGGCCAAGCTGCCATAATAAGCTTGAGCGAAGCAATGCGGGCTGAATACCTCAGGGTGGGAGTGAGAGCAGGGCTGCAGGGTCTCGCTCTTTCTCAGAACTAATCATACTGATGTGCTCCGCCTGTTCTTCATTATCCATCATTCTATGTATTAGCGAGATTTTTATTTCTTTTTGGATCAGACCCTCTTATATGTCCAAAAGACCCAAGCAGCAAAGTGCCTGTATGGGCAGCAGTCACTGCCAGTCTGTCTTGGGGGGG
>JAABNX020000046.1:8022303-8063046 GCA_015163995.2 Mormyrus lacerda | reverse complement strand
TCTCTCTCTCTCTCCGCAGCCGACTTTGGATTTGCACGGTACCTGCAGAACAATATGATGGCGGCTACACTGTGTGGATCACCCATGTATATGGTTAGTTTACTTCTGTTTGTGGTGGTTTTGGTGTTGTTGGTGTTTTGTTGGCGGTGTTGCATGTGTACTCTTTGCAATTAGCCATCGGCTAATATTACTACAGCAAGCATTAGCAACAATGGCATCCAACTGGAAACCAATGAAGACGCATTTATCTGAGATCTCCCTTTTTCACCCATATGGGGGAAGAGGAGGTGTAGGGGGTGGCAAATATGGAGCAGATATGATTATTTAATCTGTGTTGCCCCTGACAGGCTCCTGAGGTGATCATGTCCCAGAACTACGACGCCAAAGCGGACCTTTGGAGCATCGGGACTATAGTGTACCAGTGTCTGACCGGGAAGGCTCCCTTTCAGGTGCGTCCCTGCATGCTTTTTTGGAGATACGAGTTAATAGTGCGTTGAGGGCTGGGGGTTCAGCAGCTACCTGGGCCTTGACCTCTAGAGGCCCTCAGTGCTTTTCTGACACCACATTGTTGGATGTCTACATTTACATTTACTTACTTTTTTCATTAATTTAAATGCATGTGTTTATTTCTCTCGCTCTCTCGCTCTCTCTCTCTCTCTGAGACTGCTCAGATCATTTCGGAGTAGTTCACTTAGGAATTATAACGTGGTGAAATGTGGAGGTGTTCCCTATTCACAGTGGTATTCGATGCAGTACTCAAGTGTGTAATTGTTCTTATGTGAATGGGGGTGGCGGTGGGGGGGCATGCATCATTGTTGATATTTCCCCTACAATATATTTGGAATGTGTAGCCATAATAGTAAAAAGTTGCACATGTGAACCACCGTTTTTCATTTTATTCATTCAGCCATAAGCTGTCTTTTCCCTCTGCAGAATACGCACGCCCATAAATCTGATTGTTGTGCAATGACAGACTTACCTTACACCCACTAAATATTTGTGCTCACGGACACTTGTTTGTAGAAACTGTTTTAAGCGTTTTCGAGCGTTTTAAGTACCTTTCACGAGGGCCCAGATGCTGAGTTCCAGACCCTTGAGCCCCATTCTGCCCCATGCGCTACCTTCAAAGCAGTTGAGCTTGCGTATAATTAGGATCTGGAAAACTAATTCTTTTGCGTAACGGATTTTCCAACAGAGTTTCGTTTCTGCAACTGTAAGCTGTTTTGGTCAGTCGCCACTTTTTTGGGGGAGGGAATGGTAGCCTGCCATCTATGAGGATGTTCTAAGTAAACAGAACGAGTCAGTGGACTCCTTATTGTGAAATCCTATCAAAATAAGCTGTTTGTGGACATTAGACATTTCTACCTCTAGCTACCAGAAATAATTTTAGAGCCAGCTTTGGTCATTGTTCTTCTAATTTTTGTAACAGGAGAGTGCTTGCTGTCTCCATTTGAAGTTCTGCCTATTTTTTATTTTTAAATGTCCTTGCCTGAGGAAGTGACCAGCTCTCGGATGTTCTCTGACTGTAAACGGCGTTTGGCAATGCGTTCTCATTATATGGCAGACAGCTCTGTTGAAAATAGCCTTAAATGCAGCTGCTGTCAGTGTGTCAGTCAGTAATGTATCATCTTATCTCATGATAACTTTCACCTTTCATCTCTTTCTTGTATTACTAATGTTTTTATATACATCTTGCTTGTCTAGGATAAAAAAATTAAGAAGTTGTTTTAAATAGCATTTCTTCTGCTCTTCCAGTTTTAATGGCATTGGAAGGATTGTCACTGTGGGAACAGTGTCACAGTTTTCTATGTTTGGAACTGATGTGTGAGATTTGGATTTTGTCATTCCATTGATGGCTTATTGTAGGTGGTTAAGTTCCCTGCCACAGAGTAAGCACAAATGCCGCTCACTTTGGCCCACTTTGTGTTATTGACCAAAACAAACACACTAACATATGTTGCCTCTGCCTGTAGTCGTCTGGAATTGAAAGATTTTGAGTAAATTCCTGAGTTTCCTGGACAGTGATTTACAATTTTCGGTCGTGCAAACCAAATTGTGGGCGGGGGCAATGCAAGGAAATATTATTCTACATAAGTTTTGTTGCTCAGAGTGATGCCTGAAATTACCACCCGTGGTAATTTAATCCAGGCTTGGAAGCGATAAGGTCAGTCAGGTCAAGTGCTGTCAGTTCAGGGACGTACAGTGGCAGTCAAGTCTGGACATACCTGATTTTAATGTATTTGTCTCACCTATATTATTCACCCTGCAAGACCAAGAGAACAGTTCAGCATCTCAATTTTCTGCCAGTTCCTGGGACAAGCTAATTGACTTGCTCTTACTCTTTGACCCAACTCATCCCAAAGCAACTCAATGGGGTTTAGGAGGAGGGATTGTGGGGGGGGGCAGATTATTTGACTTGGCACTCATCTTTTTTCACAAGATAACACCCAAAAATTTAATTACGATTCCCCCTGACAACTTAAACAGAAAGGTCTATTTAAGTGCCCCCCTGCCCCAATTTCAATCTCTCTCTAATGCCATTGTGTCAGTTAGGTCACTGGGTTCAGGACGTGTTCAGTCCCTGTAATGGATCCCGATGTAAGGCACCCGGTTTCATCAGGATTGTGTTAATTGAGAGAAGGTTGAGTGAGGATGAGCACTTTGCACTTTGTGCTCGGAGGTAACCTCTGCTGGTGCACCTGACCTCGCTTATGTGACGCCACGTCCGTGTCATCTTCTCCCAGGCAAGCAGTCCACAGGATCTCCGGCTCTTCTATGAGAAGAACAAGAACCTCAGCCCCAAGTAAGTTCCACCCTGCATTGCCAACATCGGGTACATTTCCCAAAAGCATACTAACGATGTTAGTGGCCTGCATAGTTGGATCCATGCCAGTCAACTGTTCCAACTATGTAAGTTGATAACAGGAGCTTTTGAGAAACGTACCCCTTATTTGTCCACATCCTGCCGGGCGGGTGTTGCCGCGGTTAGCTTGCCCGGCCGCTTTTCTCGCCCCTCACTGGTGCTCGGACTTGGGTGCACGCTGGGCTATAACCCCGTTGTGACTCGGGCAATTTGACAGCCGTGAGTCAGACCAGAATGCCTGAGGGGCAAAGCAGTGAGAAATGCCTCCTGTATGTTTCATCAGAAAAGCAGGGCATGACCAGTCATGGAGATGGAATTGAGCGATCGGTGACCGGGAAATGGCGATCTCTTGGCATTTCTAAGGTCCAGAGATGTAAAGCGACTTTAAAAGCCAGGCATCATCAACCTCGGCCCTGTCAAGGTTCTTACGCACAAAGTGGCCATTATTTGCGTATGTAGGGCCTTTGTCTGCATGCACTACTTTATTAATCCCCACCCCCCCATGCACGCACACACACACACACACACACGCACGCACCCTCGCACACACCCTGCCAGAGGCCTACCCTGACACTGACACCTGCATTTTCAGGTCTGCCCACATAGCTCAGTATGAATGTGTCAATCCCCATTCAAAATCTCCCGATTTTTATGAATCCATTCACTTGTTTGAAGTTTAAAAGCCTCTAGTGTCATCCCTACACTTAATTTGATTTTGAATCATGCCATCCCTTAGTTTTCTGTCTATTTGTGTGTAGGATTTTGTATCTTCATATAGATAAGTGTATATGTGTGTGTGTGTGTGTGTGTGTGTGTGTGTGTATGTATATATTAGTTATGAATATATATTAAGCTAGTAAATGGAAAAAATGAATGACAAAAATATTTAATTAGGCTACTGCAAACATACATAATATACTCTTCCACCTCGTTTGTACATCTTGTTTCTTGTTTTAAGCGTTTTTGAGGTATTATTACCTTCAAAGCAAGTATATACAAGTGGCAACAAAGCAAAGCAAGTATACACAAGTGGTTACACTTTTGTTGCGATGGCAGCCCCTCTTGTAGCACAAGATGCAGCGAGTTTGCAAGACAGTCCAGGTTAGTGTCTCCCAAATCAGCCATTGCTTTGCCTCGCAGTTACATGCACTTTGTTAAATGGGATTGTCCATTAAACACTATTCCCACCTCTCAAACCTTTATTTTAAATTGATTTCAAATCGCTGTGCTACTGTTAAGCGTATAATAATCCTAGATCGTCACGTCTTATCTTGCGCTCCTCATACTGCAAAGCGTATGCGCATGACGTCACAGCAGGCAGAAGTTACTGTACTCACACCCACTGAGTAGCAAAAAAGACTGAGGGCCAGCGATAACGTTCGATTTGAATGCTGCAAAAACCATGTAAAATGGGAAAGAGCTGTCATACGATTGATTGCCAAAAACTAAATAAGTAAGTATAGGACGTGGACCGGTCACGCATGGCCGATACCTGATCCGTCAAATAGGTCTGCATCTATAGTGTAAAGTATATATTAGACTCAGATTTAGAGTTACATAAATTAAAGATGTAAAAATAGTAAACTACACTCGTTAGCTTGGATTTGCTGCCGAGCATGTTTTAAATAATGTGTGAAAAATAATGATTTTTTTTTCCCCCTCTTTTCTCCCCCCCCCCCCAAGCATCCCCCGGGAGACATCTGCTTATCTTAGACACCTGCTCCAGGGACTGCTACAGCGCAACCACAAGGACCGTATGGACTTTGGTTCGTGACCTTTTCATCCCTCCTTGGTTGTTCACGTGGGAGTGGGAATTAAATGCTGTGTGACCAAAGGGTTCTTGGTTCCGGTCACAGCTGTTGTACCCTTGTGTAAAGTACTTTAGCAACTATATGGGTGAAATGTTCAGAAGCACAGATTCTGTGTGAATGAGGTGTGTCCCTTTGGATGAAAGCTGTCAGTATATTTTGTCCAAGCATTCACAGGTTTTTGGGGTGGTGTGTGGCTCAGCCTCTGTGCCTGTGATCGGAAGGTCGCTGGTTCGAGCCTAAATGATGAGCTAAAACCCATGATTATGAGGTTGCGGTTTGTTTAAGCCAAAAAAAGGACAGCATGTACCTGAAAATTGAGCATTTAGGACCCTCTTATTCAAATCACGGTCCTCGAAGTCCGAGCATTGCTGGTTATTCAACCTTCCTTTACCTGTGAGCCAAGTGTGAACCCTCTGACAAATGAGAATCAGTAATTATAAGGATAGTATATAACTCTCTTTGAGAACTGAAGAGAAGGCCTGGATTTGGAATCGAGGTCCAGATTTGAAAAACCCTGATTTAGGACAACCAGCAGGTCTTCCTCACAGGCACTTTATACATTTCACCCCTTTTTCTCTCCAGATGAGTTCTTCAGGCACCCTTTTCTAGAAGCAAGTTCATCCATGAAGAAATGTGAGTGACTTACGCACATACCATTAAAGATGGATTCTGTCTGAGATTCCTGATTGTAATACTGCTAGTGTTCTGTGTTGTTTATAAATAATCATGTTGATGAGGTTCTAATATGAACTGTGGTGTTCTGTAAATTCACATGCCTGGTGTCCATGACAGTGACTGTGGTTGTGTCTGACAGCTGCCCCCGTGCCCATGCCTTCGTACCCCAGCTCCGGCTCTGCCAGCTCCTGCAGCAGCTCCTCTACCTCCCACCTGGCCTCCCCTCCTGTAAGACCCCCTCCGACCCCCTGCACCCCCCATCCACCTCTGGAACTGAAACAATGCTGCTTTCATGCCCTTGGGGTTGTGGATTGGTATTTACAATTAAATGTTGCTGAAAAAAGGGGTCCATTCTTTGAGAGGCATCGAAGCCCAGATTATTTTATTGAACTTATGGTTGTGTGCAGCCAGAAATGGTGGATTTTCCAGCTTGGAGTCCTCAAGAAAATGCCCAAAAACTCGCAGAGAGTGGTGCGATCCAACATACCATTAACCAACTCATAACTCAATGGAGTAAAAGTTCTACACAGGGGCCATAGTCAATACAAGCATCTTGCGCTCTTTTGGTAAAAAGGTGCTTACTTTGCGTATTATGGAGCTGCAGTATCTCTGAGTGCTAAAAGCCATACCTGTGAATATAGGAGCTATTGAAAAGGACGTTAAGGCTTTGGTGCTCTTCCTTCCCTCCCCGCATATTCGCAGCAGTCTGTGGCTGAGATGCAGCAGCTACAGCACAAGACCATGGCATCCCCTACCCAAGATGCACCGGGTTTCCTGCTTAAGGACTCTGCTGGCAACAACAGCAGCAAGAATTCCTCCTGTGACATGGATGACTTTGTCATGGTGCCAGCCCAGCTGCCCAGTAAGCCCTTTCCACCTTTAAGGAAGATGAGACCGCGGCAGATAGCAAAAGCAAAAGGCAAAATGAGCAGACGGCAAAGAATCTGGATTAGCTTGCCAAATATATATTGGATATAAGATGGAACCCCAGTGGCCGTGATTAATGGAGGAATGTCAATCTCCAGTGGTTGACATTAAATGTTTTTTTTTTTTTTTTTTTTAACTGGACTTTGATTGGGTTAATTTCTGTCTCCTCTGCAGGTGAGATGATGACCTGTGAAGGGGTAGGGGGCAAAACTGTGCAAGACAGCTTGATGTACAGTGGGTGAGTAAACAGGGAACCACCCCAGTTGCACTGGTGATTAAAGCATTTGGGAGGCTTCAGGAGCCTTCAACAGTTCATCAGAGTTTATCATCTGTGTGTTAAGAGTTGAGGGAATTTATGCAAGTATACGTAAGTATGGAGGTCAGAGGACGGGGCTTTGATTGCATCAGACTGAGCATTGTGGACCACTAACCATGTCAGGCTGACTCTACACTGTTTTGTTCTCATGAATAGGAGCTCACTGCTGGCCTCTACTGGTGGCCGTGTGGCACAAGTCAGGACCCGGTCACCATCACCTTCCTTCAGTGGGTCTCCCGGCCTTCTTAGGTGAGGACAGGGCCAGTGTGGGGGTGGAGAGTGACAGCGTTACCTCCTGTCATTTCAAATAAAATTTTAGGTCTGTTAGCCTATTAACACTCTTTGGCCTGCTGTTGCTGTACTTGCATAATATAAAAATGAGTGCTTACAGCACTCAGGATCTTTAGTAACACACAGAAAACATAACTTTGAATGGCCTGAGCTTGTTTTATTGAAAGAAACAATTTCGAGTTTATATGCCACTCCAAGCCAGTCCTCTAAAATAAATGGCTACTTTTTATAAGAGAGGTTAAGTGTTATTGTCAAAGATTTAGTAGCTCAACAAATAGAGCATTGAGTTAACAACACAGAGGTCATAGGTTCAAGTCCCTGGGAGAACACAGAAATTTTAACCCTTCCCTGTCTTGTGAGTCCCTTTTTTCATAAAGGCATCTGAGAAATGGCTCAGTATATTGGGAGATAAAATTCAAATTTGTGTTGTATGATTCTATGAAATGCAAGCAAGGGAGAAGATATTTGATATAGGAGCTAAGCAATATTCATACTTTTCACGACATTAAAAGTGAAAAAGAAACAATTTTTTAAACCAGATGGGATATATTTACTTAAACATAACAATTTCCCCAATTAAAGTCTTAAGATCTAATACATCGTGCATTGGCACGATAATTAACATGCTTTTTTAGTATAAAGCAAAACAAAAAACAACTTCTTCAAATCGATATAAATATCATATGAAATAAGGTTCTTGTGAAATAAGTCACTGATTAAGGGTGTAAACCGAGGTTCCCCAATGCCTTGAGGGTCAGTCTGCACCATAGTTTGCAGATTTGCCTGCTCAAACATACCTATTAAACTAGCAATTAGCTGGTGAGCTGAATAAAGTGTGTTTGAGCAGAGAAATCTGCAAATTGGGGTGCAGACTGGCCCTCCAGGACCAGGATCGAGGAACCCTGCTGTAAACCCTTAAAATGGACCTGCGTCGATTTGTAATTACTTTTCGGATGTTAACCTAGTTGAATTTTGGGCCCTAATGAGGATCGCTGATGGATAGTGTTTTGGTTTCAACTTTGAGAGAATTGTGCCTCATCACATATCAAGTGTAACATGCAGACAGTCTCCACCAGAGAAGGCGCAAAGCTGACTGGATATTTCTGCATGCATGTCTCAGATTGTGTGAGCATTTAATACTACGAGGGCCTTGTGAAGAAAGCTGGACTTGCCCTTTCAGTCCAGAGTACTTTCCGTTGGGCTAAACCACACAGATTCCCTGTTCTCTGTAACACACTCATGACCGCACCACCAATACATACTCCAAAGCTACCCCTGCTTCAGTTAGAGTTTAGTCCTTTTCACCAAAGCATTCATGAATTCGTTTTGTGGTGTAGGTATTATAATCCAGAAGGGATGACTTTTCTTTTCCACTTTCCATTTCTTTCTCTCCACTTTCCTCCATTTGTCGCCTGGCCTACAGCAGACCAGCAGAATACTCCAGCACCTATGGCCAGTCGGTGCCCATTCCAGTACCCACCCAGGTTCATAACTACCAGCGCTTGGAACAGAACCTTCTGGAGCCCAGCCATCAGGGCTCTCCCAGGTCAGTTACGCCTTCATTCACTCCACCTCTTCGGACCATTCCTGGGTCTGTGGCTTTACTTCCATTTGTATTGCACATTGTCTGGTTCAATTCATTTGCAGGGGACCGAGTGCAATTACTACAGACTATTCCTTTATTGCTATTTTAACCATCTACATCAGAATTTCCCAATCCAGTCCTCGGGGAGCCCCCAGACAGTCCATGTTTTTGCTGCCTTCCAGCTCCTACTGGGCAAAAATGTGGACTGGGGGTCCCAATGGACTGGGTTGGGAAACACTGATCTACTTTAACATACAACTTTTTTCATCGGTTAGTATAGTAGAGGTATGACTGCTGAGAAGTTTCAATGTAATTGACAGTGCTTTGGTATATGTGTATGGTTGTACTAGCAACAGTTTTATTACACAAGCAGTGATGTATAGTGTAGTGTAATATATCAGTTGCTTGACCAAGAGTGTCTCCGTGCATGAGTCTCACGTGGCCTCCGTTGAGCAGGGCTGCGGCTCCGTCCCCTCGCCGGTGCTCCAGTGGCGGCTGCCTGGGATTCGGGAAGACCGGAACATCTCCCCCGTACCCAGGAGACCCAGGGCCTGTCTTCAACTCCCGCAGGCTGTCCTGGGGTGGCTCCAGACCTTACCAGCCTTCCCCCCAAGGTATACACTGTTGGCCTCACTTAGGGTAAGATGGCGGGCAGAGCTAGATAACGGGAATAGGAGGGGAGGAGCAGGGACTTAATTATGGATGCGGTTGGAGTCTGGATTATGGAAAGAATGGCTACAGGTGGGTTTGGGTTTCAGATTCTTTCTGCAGGTCTATATAATGGGGGAGAAAAAACAAAGGTAAAATTCATGCCTTCATAATGCATTATAATGGCCCGTATAAGAATTAATAAAGCATTACAGGTTCTTCTGTTGACAGTCATAAAGCATTACAGTGTTGATTATAATGCTTAATAAGCTTCAATGAAGCTGTTATCTATAATGCACTATAGATGCCTTCATAATGCATTAAAATGGTTAGTATAACTCTAACAATGGCTGATTCTTCAATGGTCCCCTTAGTGGTTTACTGACACTTTGCTTTGCATTCTTAGTGGGCACCATCCCAGAGATGCCGGGGCAGACCCTTCGCATGGGAGCAGAGCCGGGCCGGACCTCGCACGGGACCGGTGAGCCGCTTGCTAACATGTTGGGTGTTCTCTGGTTTTCAAGATGGGGAAGGAGCTCTGCCGTTTGATCTTTACTTTTTTTTTTGTCTTGCCTCAAAGTGAGGCTATTCTGAGTAGTAAGGGGATTACTGGAAATGTTCTATTTATTTTTTTTTCTCCTTGTATTGCCCCAGGGGTTCATAATATCTAGACAGATGATCAACCCTGAGATCCTTTAATTCAAGTTCTTTGCTTTCAAACACTTGCTGATGCTTTTGTAGATGTTACTAGCACTACAATGTAGTAGTAATGATGAATAAGGTTTGGTTCTTTTTTTGTGGGCTTTAGTTGCACTGGGCCACGAGATCTTCACTCAGCAACAAGGGCTTGGCTCTCGGCTTCACAGCGCCCCCTGCTTGTTGGAGGCTGCCGATGGTGGCAGGCAGAAGATCCGCAAGCAGCACTCGGACCCACTGGTCCCACGATCCTGCAGCCTGCTCCAGCACGCCTCACCCAAGCTGAGTGACCTCATCCAGCGGAGCCCCCTGCCCACCATTCTGGGCTCCCCCACCAGGGTGAGTTGGCATCCAAGTTAGCCCCTCCCTTAGGGGGCGCGCTCTTTTTTGCCAGCTGCGGTTTATTCACTGTCCCTGTCCTCCTACATCTAGACCATGCCTCCCTTTGAGTTCCCCAAGCCACCAAGCTCTCAGAACCTGGTTACTTTGCTGGGGCAGCAGGCGCTGGTCCTGACCCCGACCCGCAACCGGACTGTTCCAGACCTGAAGGACATGGGCCTGGGGCCAGGCGTCGGGCCTGGCCTTGCCCCCCGAGCACCAGAGGGGGCTCCCAGCTCATTTGGAAGGTAAGAGAGGCACATTCTGACAGGGAGGACCTAAGCTGGTTGGTTTCCAGTACCAAAATAACAACATTAATTAAAGGGCTTGTTTGAGTCGTCACTCATCATTCTGAGGCAATATGGATTAAAAGGCATTATTCTGAATAACCATGTATATATTCAGCACGAGCATCTTCTACAGATTAGCTTTACTTAACTATAAAATTGGAATAAAAACATTAAGCATACTGTCATAGTCTGTGCTGAGATTAGTGTTTAAAAACCTAAAAAAAAAAAAAAAACATAAAACGTCAAAAAACCTGCCAAAAATTTAATTAGGAAGTTTGGAATCTAGAATAGCTTTTTCAACTACATGAAGCAGTTTTGTAAAAATGTTCCATGTTGTGCAGGTTCTGTGTTGCAAAGGAATGCAATACATTTGAGCTTTAGACAAAGGAAACTGAATTGTTGATGCAGGTGACCATGGCTGATGATTAAACTGAACAGGGCAGCTGAAAATTTTAAAATTGCTGAAAATTGACATATAGCATGAAGGGAACTTTTTCTTTCAAAATGTGTGACTGGACCCCTGTCGGAGAAATGTCTTAGGCTAGTCATTTGTAAAAATGGTGCACTATGAAAGGACTGGAAAATAGGTTACTAATATTTGGACTGCATTGATCAACTCTGCTCTTCCTGACGCTCTTGTGTCTTCCTGGTTTAAATCAACTGAATAAGTTGCTTGAGTGCTTGTTGTAAGTGTCGATTGTGTTCACCAAAGAGAACAACTTAATGAAATATTCTGTTTTTTTCCACAAAGAATGGATAAAAAGAATAATTTAGCTAATTGTGCAAGAGCTACAAAACGCAATCACAAACATTTACAAATTTGTAATCCTTTTATTTACCATTAGTTTCCGAGAGGAGTAGTTTGATTTATCAGGAGTAAAGTCTTCTGCTAATAGATTGCAAGTGGGTTTTTTAAAAGTGATTTTAAGAAATTCCACCGGAAACGTAGCTGAGAGATTCTTTCTGCAGCTGTAGGTTGACCTTGTTTGGTCTGTGATGGAGGTTTAAGATCTGTCCTTCCAGCCACATGGAAGGGGCTGTGCCTGACTCTGATGGACCCTCCCCATGATTTCACTCTGCTCCATCCTTGGCAGGTCTCTGAGCACTGGACGGCTGTCCGACATGCTCCTAAAGGCTGCCTTTGGCACGCAGCTGCTGGACGGAGGAAGCAGCGAGAGCCTGAGTGGAGAGAAGCCCATGGAGACGGCTGGTATGGGGCACAGAAACGGCCGGCCTTTCAAAGCATGTCTACCCTGTTTGCTATCTCTCTCTGTTTCTTTTCGATAAATTGTGAAACCGGTGAACGGAGACATCTATCCATTATTTAACACTGCAAGTAGTCTAGACTCATAATTAGTGTAAGGTGGTGGGCTTTAGGGCATTTCATCACATGGGTTGCTTTTTTTAAATTGCCATGTTTACCCCAAGTGATTTGTGTGTTTGAATGCAGCTGGGTGTCTTCCTGGACTGATTTTTTAGAAGTTTGTTTCAATTTAAAGTTAGTGTTATTGTGTGCCTTGAGCAATCTGCTTGGCCTAGATAACATTACTAAATATTCAGTTTAATCAATGGGTGTAATGCCAACTTTAGATAAACAAGTAAATTGCCATTAGTGCTTTATTCAAGAGATGTTTTTTGTGTCTTGGTATTATGTTGGATATCACGTATTGGTGTAGCTATAAAAATGAAGGTGAACTGAGTTTCTTGATTTTGTCGATCAAACCCACCATACAACCTTCTCAGCGAGTGTCTGCTCCCCTGGCTTCCCCTGTAGGTGGAGGTGGTACTGCAACTGTCTCAGGGAGCCCGGGCCCAGTGGTGTTCACGGTGGGGTCCCCACCCAGTGGATGCACTCCTCCGCAGACTCAGCGCACCAGGATGTTCTCAGGTCAGACATAAGCATGCTTAAAATCACAAGCCATTCAGTTGGTCCACTTTGTGCTGAGATAGCACCTCCCCCCACCACCCATCTTCCTGCAGTGGGCTCGTCCAGCTCCATCAGCTCTGCCGGGTCCTTCAGCAGCCGGCAGGCCCCCACAGGCACCTTCGTGGAAGGCTGCGAGGGTCTTTCCAGCCCCCGATTTGGCTTCACCGACCCCGTGGCAGCCAACCTGGAGGGTGCCGTCACCTTCGAGGCCCCCGAGTTGCCCGAAGAGACGCTTATGGAGGTGGGTTCGCCCTCGCTCGTCCCAGAAGGGGGACGCACTCATCCATTCTTCTCTGCTCTCTAATTCTTTTCCTCTGTGTTTTCTTCTGTTCCTTGTCCTCATTTCTTCTTCTCCTTCTTCTTTGCCTTATCCTGCTTTTTTTATTCTCCTCCTTCCTCTTCCTCAGTATCCACCTCGTTATTCTTATCCTCCTCCCTCTGTTTGTCTTGTCGTCATCCCTAACAATACCTTCTCCCCACACTGCAGCAGGAGCACACGGAGACGCTACGCGGGCTGCGCTTCACACTGGCATTTGCCCACTGCGTCATGGAGATCGCCAACACCAAGGGTAGCGGCTTGGAGAGCACCGAGGGCCTGGACGCCTCCTTCCTGCAGCAGCAGAGCCTGGTGGCTGACCAAATCAGCCTGCTGAGCCGCGAGTGGAGGTAGGGGTGCAGGCAGAACTGATCGGCAGATTTGTTCAGATTCCAGGTCTCACAGGGTTTCTTAATTTTCTTTGAGAAGCTAACAACATGTATAATTTACAGTTATTTGCTGAAAGTATATTGCTGTATTTTAAGGATGCAAGTATAAGTGTATGTACTCGTACACACACACACTTGTATTCATGTCTTTGTGCGGACTCTCCATTCATTTCTAATCCCAAAAATGACAACCTTGACCTTAACCATTAGTAACCAAATAGAATACAGTAAAATTCAGTTATAACGGACTTCAAGGGACCTGGCAAAACAGTCCGTTATATCCAACGTCAGTTATATTCAGAGTTGCTGTATGGCCAGAACACAACTACAGGACACCATTTACTCATGCCACACCCCAGCAGACACACTTGTGGTATAGATTATTATACTGTACATGTAGTAATCCAACTTTACCTGACCAGATGAGTGATTATTAATAATCCCGACTATGTATCTGCGCTTGTTATCACCTGCACACCACGCGCTTTGTAGGTGGAGCCTGCATGTCCGTTATAGCCGAAAAAAACTACAGCTACAAGCGGCCTTGGGGACCAAACTGTTTGTCCATTTTAAGCGAAATTCCGTTATATGCGAGTCCGCTATATTCGATGCTTTTTCTGCATGTTCTTAAAGGCGCATGGCCGGGACCAGCTGACCTTGTCTGTTATAGACGATATCGTTACATTTGCTGTTATTATTTTAGCTTTTTACTCTTCTGGAGAGTCTTATCCAAAGCTATACTTCATATCTAGACAGTGCCATTGCTGCAGTACTGCAGTGTGCTGAATGCGCGTCTGTGTGCGCGTGCGCACACATGCTTGCGTGTTCCAGTTATGCAGAGCAGCTGGTGCTGTACATGAAGGCGGCAGAGCTGCTGGCATCAGGGCTGCATGCCGCCATGGAGGGAGTCCGGCTCAACAAGCTCTTCCCCTCGTCTGTCGTCAAGCAAGGTGAGAGTCTGTGGGGGCTTGTGTGCACAGCCGCAGCACAGGACCACGCAACAGGGGTCATATACTCCCCCATAGCACCGGTCACGCTGTCCCCCCCATACTGAACACAGCACAAACATGTAGTCTGTTTTCGTGCTACTGTGAGACATAGTGTGACTTTGTGCCTGTTTTACTTTTTTTTCTGTATTGAGTACTTTCTGTATTGAGTTAAGACTTTGGTAACCACTGTGCCCCCTGCTGTTTTGTTGTAACCCGTGCAGTGGTGAAGAAGCTGAACGAGCTGTACAAGTCCAGCGTGTCGTCCTGCCGCTGCCTCAGCATGCATCTGCAGCCATTCTTCGTGCACAAACAGCGGTTGATGGATCGCATCAACAGCATTGCAGCGGAGAAACTCATCTACAGCAATGCTGTGCACATGGTAAACCCCCCCCCCCCCCACACACACACACACTCTGCCTTCTAGCCTTTCAGCATGTGCCTGAATCGGGCCGGAATACAGGTAGAAGTGGGCATGTGGCCCAAAGCCTCTGTGCCCTGGTATGGGCGAGGACATTGCTGTTGTTCCCATGATGAAATTAGTATTTAACTGCTTTGGTAAAAATTGCTGTGTGCATCTTGAGTAAACATATATCCTATTGGTCAAAGAAAGTTGGTTTAAATACCAAAAAGTACCAAAAACCTGCATAAATGGTTAAAGGTACAGACATTATGAAAGTGTCTTAAAGCAGCTATGCTACTAGTTAATAACTAGGTAAGCAACGGGGTTGAGTATCTATGTGTATGTAGTGTTCTCTGTCGTGCGACAGCAGTGCCGCTTGAGCAGTCCTTTTGTGCTCTGCCAGGTGCAGTCAGCAGCACTGGATGAGATGTTCCACCACGGAGCATCTTCTTCGGGCCGGTACCACAAAGCCCTGCTCCTCATGGAGGGCCTTTCTCACATGCTGACCGAGCAAGAGGATGTGCGCAACCTCAGCAAATGTAAGAGTGCAAATGTACATGCATGTGCTGGCTCTGTGCTGCAGCTTCTCCTCAAGCGCTGTGGCCTGTCGAAAAGCTTACCCTTTTTATAAGATTGCTGATGTTCTGTCAGGTTAAAATGAATTTGCAAAATATTAATTGTGATAAGAATAAGTAATGCACTTAAAGGTACTTGAATCAAATTCCTCTCAAAGTTGATTAAATGGATAAAGATCATGACAATGCAAAATTGTCCGCTTAAAAACTAGTAATAGTATCTTGGGTGATACTGAACTCAATACATTATAACACAGTTTGACTCGTTTTCTCTGTGAGCGTGCATATGTGCATTGTTTCTTAGTTAAAAAATAAATACGTTTTCATCCTATTAACAGGTAAGCTGTGCATCGAGCGCCGGCTCTCAGCTCTGCAGTCCGGATTGTGCTCATGAGGGCCGCAACTGTGTCCTTGCCCTACCTTCCTCATGTCTGTGACCCCACCTCCCTCCCCCAAGCACCTTGCTGCCAAACCATCACCAAAGCCTAAAGGCAGAGGAGGGTCTTCTAGGCCTGTTGTGGTGGCCTGGAGGCACCCAAGAACAGCCACCCCTCCATCCACCCCTTCACAGCTTCGACCCCCATCTGCCATTGATCCATACACTCACCCAGCATCACTGGTTTCAGGAGAGGTGTGTGTGTGATGAACTGGACCGGGCCTCCAGAGGAAGGAGCAGTGTGACCCAGGGAAGGTGGTTGGCTGACATCTTTGCCTGACGGCTGGTCGCCTTTGCAGAGATGATTGACCTCTCTCTGCTGAATCAAACTAAATGTCTTTCAGTGACTTTTTATGGGATAGCTCTTTCTTTCTTACTTTTTATAGTTTCAGTGAATTGAAGCCCTTAAAGTAAGAGAGGGCACCTCTCTTTGCACTACATCACGTAAGTCAGATTTCACTTAGTTAACGTCCAGCGTCGATCGTTACGAGAGCCTGTATTGGAAGGACTGGGGGTTGGTGGTGGTGGTGGTGGTGGGGGGTGTTTTTAGACCAAAGTATTACAACGGCGCTGTCATGATGCTGGAAAGACAGCTGCAGCTGTCGGATCGGGGGGAGCAAGGTGTGTGCATTGGTGCCTGCTCGTTGTTCTCACTGTTGTAGCAGCTGACCTACTCTTTAAGCAAGAGGCACGTCATGATACGACACACCGGAATTAACCCAGTCACTCGTTCACAAAGTCACAAGTCACTTTGCCAGTTCACTTTGTTTGCTAGATGAAGTGTGGGTGCCTCCAGTTTGTGATGGTTGGGGTTGAGGATCGTTTCCATAAGATGCCTGTGTTTGCCATGGCCCATGACATGTTAGGGATCCCTTTGCACTGTTTGAACCTAGTCTTGGACGCTGATGTGTATAGTGCGTTTTGTAGTGTTCCCAGGCTTGAATGTATGTACCTTTTATAGAAATGTAGCAGAGCAATCTGAGGCAACCCCCCCCCCCCCAAAATCTCGTGAAAGCTGAGAACTAGAGGCCTTTTAGTTAGTGTCTTTTTTTGTTTTGTTTTATCTTCCTCCAAATGTAGGAAAATGAAACAGAGGAGCACTTTAATTCTGTATGTAAAACTTAAAATGCTGTCTGTGTATCTGGACCAGTGTGTGTGCATGCACGTGTGTAGAGTACTTAAGTTCAGACTATATTTAATCCTCTTTCTTTGGCACATTTAAAAATCTTTTTCTACTCTTCTAAAGTGATTTGGCCGCCGCAGTAAAATGTGGAGACGTTTCATTTTGCTGTTTCGTAAGGTGAGACTATGTGGAAACTATGCTCGGATGTTCAAGCGTGGCAAGGAGCTGACTGGATACATGGTCAAGAATCAAAGAAGGCTGGGGATCGTGGCCTGTGGACAATCCTATGCAGCCTACAATCGTGAAATTTAAGATTTTATTTTCCCAAAAAATGTATTTATTGGAGGAAAGTGTTTGGAGCCTGAAATCAAGGAGCAGTTGACAGTACTATCAAGGTGTGACTGAAGGGGAGGGGGGTCGTTAATTTGGACAAGGGATAACATCGTCCTACTCTGACTCGTGCTAACTCAGGAAGTGTCCGCTGGAGATAGCAGTGGGAGCTACAGCCACTCGTCCTCCATGTTCATGGGATGCCCTGTCCTGGAATCGTAACCATGTTGACACTACAAAAAAAAAAAAAAACAGGGAAAGAAAAGAAGAAAAATAATGATTTAAAAAAAAAAAAAGCCTGACTCTTAAATCACTTCATGCCATGTGGACACAGTGTGGGGCTGGGCCTGATCTGGACTGTACCAGCTAACCCATGAAATACCTGGACCCGAGGCTCTGATTTAATAACAGCATGTGCACCTTGTTTCAGACACTGCAAAACAACTAGGTAATGGATGAATGAACCAAGTACTGTATATGGATGACTTCAAGTAACCAGTATGCTAAGACACAGGGAAGTCCCATGTGCCATTCTTCTTTTATGTGTAATTCAAGAAATATCAATTTTAGCTTTTTATTGTTTTTTTTTTTTTTGTTTTTTTTTGGAAGCTGTATTTTTGCTTTGGTTGGATGCTGTTTTTTCTCAGTATGGTTTGCATTGATCTGTTTTTGTCTGTGTGGGAGGAAGTTTATAAGCTATGAAAAAAAGAGGGGGAAAAAAACTAGCTGGAGCACCTTTTGAAAGTCCTCAGAGTTAATTTGTACACTGTTAAAAAGCTAGGTTTTATAAAATGTATTTTTACTTTGAGTGTGTTTGTCTTTCTTCTCCCCCTCCACTGGAGAATTCAGCAGGGGGTGGGTGGTCGTGTAAAACTAAGAATTTTTGTATGATGAGTGATTCAAATAAAATTGACAGTGCATTTTTTTATTGTAAGTATACACTTGGAGCTTAACTCTGAGCTGCTGTAGCTCAGGTCTTTGCATGACAGTTGGATTTGTGGTGCAAAAATGTTTGAACAGCATCAGAAAACAACAAGGGGTCGAATCCCAAAAATAACGCAAGGAGGACCTGTACTTTTTTTAGTGACGTTTTACAGAAGAGGGAGAAGCAGGCGTGCCTAAGGATCTCCAGCGAGCGCCATTAACCCTGGCCTCCGTTCTTTGGTCGCATTCACTGGGGCTGCCGACGGACAAAACCACTGTCTGACTTTTGGATGTCCGGGGGTGGGGTCACCCTCGCCACCCCACCTGTGATTTATGTAAATGAATGTAAACAGTGGACACCCCCTTCTCTGTGAATGGTTTACACATCACGAAAACCAGTGTATAAATAATTTCATGATACTTGAACAATTTGCTATCGATCGCTTATAAATATAAATCATTTTATTTTGTGGTTGTTTGTTTAATGTATATTTTTTATCATAATCCTTCAGTACAGCTTGTAAATAAGGTCTGTATATTTAGTATTTATTGGATTATTAAGTATTTAGATTGTTTTAAGAAGATTATCCTCCACCTGAAGATACTTTCCTAGTTGTTCTGCAAGGTATACTTTTGCTATTGCTGGATTGTAGCATATTTCTGACAGTCTAAAACAATTAAAAACAAAAAAATCAATAACTGTGTGATGTAATTCTGGTTTGAACATGCCACAGAAATAAAGGGTTGTTTGAAGTGTACTCTTGTGTTCCCCTAAAATAATAGTATTTGTAATTATAAGCATTTATGTTCTTACTCTAACATATGTATTTAGTCTGTTATTTGTGTGTGAGGCACATGAACAGCAGCGAGTCTCTGACTAATGCAGTTGCAATAGATTATCTGTAATGTAATATAATAGCCGTGGCATCATTTATGTTAAATATTGAACTATAAGAGTTTCCAGACTAGAAAGTGAGGGCCCCCCCTGCACTTTGTCAGCTTCTCTATGATGCCTCTGGGTCTAGTCAAGCATCCAGGTATCTGGCATTGATCTAACATTTGTCCATCACTGTCAATCCCTGTATAGGTGCTGCACCGATATGGTAACTCAAGAATAGATGAAACACTACTAGTGTTTTTCTATCCACGCTGTCAGCTTTTCAGAGAAAAAAAAATAATATTGTTCATGTATTTTTATTCACTTGTTAACCGCTTTACAACAGTGAACCTTAAAAGATGCAGTTGATAAATATATTTGCATGTACATATTTATAGAGAGAATAATTTTTGTCCTTGTAATTCAAGTACAGTTACAGTAAACATTAAGAATTAGTGTTGCAATAAAATATTCTCCGATATTACACTAGGAAATAGTTTTTTCCATATATGTTTACACATGTGCACTGTGAGCCCTTTAGTACAACTAGCTAATACGGAGTAGGACCCTCTTTTGTCTGCAAGACTATATTGCAGATAAGTTCTGTGTTCAGAGAAACCTTTTGCACCATTGAGTTTTTTTAGCACTTGTGGCATTTCCCTTAACTAACGTTTATGGCTTAGTCCAAATCCATTTCACTGTTTTGATGGCGAAAAACCCTGGGGGGGGGGATCACTGCAGGGAGGTCGCAAAGCACAACAAAGCAACCAGAGGTAATGGTCTGAATTAGTAATTTGGTTCACATGCAGATGAGTGATGGGTATGTAAATGATTTGATTCGCAAGGAGCTTTCATGTCTAGTCACCAGACACAGAGGGTGTCTTGTAGACACATTAGACAGCATTACCAGCACTTGATGGAGTTTGATAGGAGTCATATTGTAGGCTTGCATGAGGCCAGGTGGTTGCTCAGACCAAATCAAGGAAGGATTGTCGTATTGTGCGGCAAGAATTACAGAACCCCATAACACCTGTGCCTGCCATCCAGATACAGGTATGGGACTCTCTTCAACACCCCATGTCATCCCACACAGTTCCTCGATGACTGGCATCAGCAGGACTATGGGTTCACTGTCTCATGCTTAGGCTGCCGTTAACAGCAACGCAGATATGGCTGCATTTTCGACCGGTGCCGTAACTGGGAGGCATGGACTGATGATGAGTGGTGTCATAGCATGTCCAGTGAGAAATCTGTTGCAAAGTGGTTAACAAGTGAATAAAAATGCATACCGCTAATGAGTAGCTAACTTAAGCCATGTGCGACTTTGCCATTAGTTCGGATGACATGGACAACCATGCGCAAGGAACAATAGGACACCAGAATCGGCAAACACACTGAGAAAGCGCAGCAGGGATCCATAGCTCTGCCCACTGCCCATTCCACTTAACATATTTGCAAGTTGTGAACTTGAATAAGCAACTTATGATGCCTCCTGGACACCTCCATGGTGAGGTGTTCCAGGCATGTCCCACTGGGAGGAGGCCCCGGGGAAGACCAAGAACACGCTGGAGGGACTATGTCTCTCGACTGGTCTGGGAAGGCCTCGGGATTCCCCCAGAGGAGCTGGATGAAGTATCCAGGGAGAGGGAAGTCTGGGTTTTTCTGCTTAGACTGCTGCCCCTGCGACGCCAACCTCAGATAAATCGTGGATGATGGATGGATGAATGGAAATGAAAAGTCAAACTAGAAAATGAAAGGACAAAACGATTTAAACGGTTAATTTTATTTTTTAAACTCACTCATACCAAAGTATATAATTAAAATGCAAATAGTGCTGTTTCATTTTAATTTTGGCAGGTTTCTGCGCATAGACTGAAATCTGAATGGCAAAGTGGAGATTGTATTTTCATTTTATTTTCCGCAGAATATACCTTCAATACAGGCCTATGTTATTTAAATACCTCGCTTATTTTGTTTATTTTTATGACATATATTTCTGACTCTACAAGTCGAAAGCACAATACGTAAGTCTGCTCCAGTCCTGGCGTTTGAAAGCGCCCCTTGCCGTATTCTCGCGATAACTTGAAAATCACAGATTAGAGGTCAGCGAGATGCTTTCCACGTGGGTGCGGAGAGCAGCAGGAAGAGCATTGCAGAGGATTATCTCCCAAGTGGTAAATGTAACGGTCATTTAATGCTTTTAAGATCTAAAGTGGTTATATTTGCACACTTATTAAAGCATGGCTACAATGCTTCTAGCTATAATAAATGTATTTAATCAGGAATGCTCCTTTATCATCTTGTGCTGTTATACTTTCACGTAAATGTGCACTGTTTAATCTGGTTTACAGAGAACAGAATAAACCCACAATCAGTATATTGGGAAGAAAAGTATGTTTCATTTGTAGCAATCAGGACTAATGTTGAATTTACACTTGAATTGACCATTTTTCGTACGAGATAGGGAGGCGTAAAAGGTTCATTAACTATACAAATGAACGCCTGTCTTCGAAAATTTCAGCCTTAACAGAAACCTTACGTATACTGGGTATGCTTTTGTTTTCTTTAAACCCTAACGATACTGTCATTAATGTGTGTATTGCCTTAATATTTGGCTGGTAGCTAGCGAGATCGACTCGGTCATTTGGTTTTTGTTACTAGTCAAGACCTCTAAAATGACATGAGACGGTAATTGATGTACGAAGAAAAAGGAGACTGCAAAATCCAGTAAGGTCACGAGGTCCGGCGCCCCAGCTGTGGGAGTGTGGCTAATAGCGCCTGTCTTGGTTGAGTAGTATTTTTCGACTGTTTAACCCCGTTAAATTCAAGCCTGCTGCTGTTCAACTCTGAAGCAAGTTTATCTTATTATCTGCATGTATATGTCTGTGGAGATGGTGTGGGGAAAGAAGGCTTGTCTTTGCTAATCTTTCACTAGACCTGCAAACAGGTGTTGAGATAATAGCTGTGTCCATGTCCAGCATAACTCTCTAAAAATGCTCACCTTTTCTCACTTTTGCATGCACAACAATAGTCTGTATTTTGAACACTGAGCTTGCCCCAGTATTAATCTTTTACAATTATAAATGATAGACATTTTTCTATGATGCAATTGTCTTGGTGTAGTGCAGGTCTTTAGTGAACATGTTTGTTTTCTTAACTTGCAGAGTTTTCGATATAGCCCTCGCGTTCATTATTCTGTCCTCCTGTTTTTATTTTAGGCTGAGCCAAAAGGTGTAGGGAGACGGCTTTGTGGCTTTCAGCTGCCTGAAGAGATGAGTGCAGAGGAGCTATCGAAGGAGCTCCAGAGGGAGCAGGAGTCCCTGAAGCGATCTGCTGAGGGGAATGGTGACTTGGGTGAAGATGGACACCTTGACAAGCGGCTGAAGCAAAGTCCGTCCAAAGAGTCCCTTGCTGATGTTAAGAAATTCCCCAAGAGAAAAGTGGTTCTGCTGATGGCATATTCAGGCAAAGGCTATCACGGGATGCAGGTACCTCCAGCTCCTCCTCACAGCATACCTCTTATTGGCCTTTCCCTCTCGCTTAATGTCATTCGATCTCAATGTCTTGTCATGTTTCATCGTGTTCTACCCTAGAGAAACGTTGGATCCTCCCAGTTTAAGACGATTGAAGATGAGCTGGTCACAGCGCTAGTCAAGTCAGGATGCATCCCAGAGAACCATGGGGCAGACATGAAGAAAATGTCATTTCAGCGGTGTGCGAGGACGGACAAGGTACCTCTAGATCACGTTATGTGATGTCTGCTTTATTTCCTTAAGTAAATTAAAGGGAAAGTTCACACCAGTCTTATCACGACACGAGCACGAGCACCCCAGCGATATCTGCGCAGTGATGGGTTTGGTGTGTGGACTTTGGTAGAAGAAAATAGTTTGTACATTAAACTGCTCACTACAAAGTCTGTAGATTATCTTCAATAACTGGGTCATTGTTTCTGGTAAGAAACCTTGCAGTTGAATTTTTCAAATGTATTTTCTAGCACTTTAATTGCCACAGAAATGATGCCTTTCAGTCTCATTATATTCGTGAGAAAAATTCTATGGCTGACATCTTCAAAACTAGGCAGCTCCCAACCTAGGTGGATAGATGAAACTAAAGCCCTTCTAAAAAATATATTTTTTTCAGTTTTGGGGTGGACTTGCATCCTTTAATAAAAAGGTTTTCATTTGGCACATTGTCTGGTCAGGGGGTTTCTGCTGCGGGGCAGATCGTGTCTCTGAAGCTGTGGCTGATAGACGATATCCTGGACAAGATCAACAGTCACTTGCCCTCTCAAATGAAAGTTTTGGGTGAGCGACGTCTTCGGTTCATTATTCCCGTAAATGTTTTGTCTACTGTTGTTAGAACTACAGATGTTAAACATTAATTAACATTAAAATGTATATATTTAGCAGCGTTTTTATGTAGATGTATCATATGGTTCAGGGAAGCTGTATGCACGCAGGGGAAAAAATGTAAAATATTATGCGTATTTTTAGTATGCATTGTTTTTGCATCAGTTATGGTTATGAACCTGTCCATTTGCTTTTTCATTTGAAGGCTTAAAGCGTGTAACTGGAGGTTTTAATTCCAAAAATAAGTGTGATGCCAGAACATACTCCTACATGATGCCGACCATAGCCTTTGCTCCCAAGGAACTTGATGTTTTGGATAACGGCTTCCGTATGGATGAAGGAACCCTGCAGATGGTGAACCGTCTACTCTGCCGCTTCAAGGGGACACACAACTTTCACAACTACACTTCCCAGAAAGGACCACGAGACCCCAGTGCCCGTCGGTATATCATGGAGATGGAGTGCGGGAAGCCCTTTGTGCGTCAGGGCCTAGAATTCGCTGTCATCCAGGTCAAAGGTCAAAGCTTCATGATGCACCAGATTCGCAAGATGATTGGGCTGGTGATCGCTGTAGTTAAAGGCTACGCCACTGTCGACATCCAGGACAGGAGCTGGGGTGAGGAGAAGGTGGACATTCCCAAGGCCCCCGGGCTGGGCCTGGTGCTGGAGAAGGTGCATTTTGAGAAGTATGATAAGCGTTTTGGGGGCGATGGCGTCCACGAGCCACTGGACTGGAATCAGGAGGCAGAAAAGATTGCTGCTTTCAAAGAAGAGCATATTTACCCCACTATTGTGCAGACTGAGTTGGAGGAGAAGTCCATGCTGAACTGGATGAAAACACTACCCATCCATGACTTTGAGGCAACTGCCACAGGGTCACAGGAGCACAAAGGCAGGACAGTGGTAAGTGATGTTTTAATAATTGGGCAGAAAGAGTAATAAATGGATAACTAAGCCTAGGGTATCCATGATCATGGAAAACCTGGAAAAGTTTTGGAATTTTTAAAATAATTTTTCCAGGCCCTCTAACTTTTGGAACTCTTGGATAGAGAGGGAAAGTTTTGGAAACTAGCCTTGTTCATTTTTGTTTCCCGCTTCGTTCCGCAGTGCGCTAATGGAAATGTACGAGTGGAAGTCAATAGTTAACTACCTTAGACAAATACTGTTCTATCTACTTTAGTTTTACAAACATGGGTTTTGGAAAATTTTCTTATGGTACAGGAAAAGTGATGGAAATTTATTCTGCCAGAAATGGGGAAACCCTGTAAGCCCCTATATATATTTTTAAAGATATGCATTAATTAGAATATGTAAATTATACTGGCTAGGTTTCTTATTGGCATAAGTATAAGTGAAATCAAAATGGATTCTCTTGTAATTTTCTTTTTCAAGGAGGAGGATGACGATGACGACATTGGGCATGGATCTGATTAAGTCTTCGTTGACATCAAGGGCCCTGAATCTTAAGAAACTGTTGCTCACTGGAAGCACTAAGTGCCGGTATTTTTCCATCTAAAAAAAATAATCTGTGCCTTTTGCATTTAGGTAAAACATTGCTATAATGCTGAACTGCTTTGGCCATTCAGTAGGTTACATATCACTGAAGACTAACAGTGAATATCACTATATTTTATGAAGATGTATAATTTCTTTGTACCTTGCTGAAATATTTTTAAAGTATGCTGGACTATAAAAATGTGTGTATATAGATGCCTATATTTATACACATACAAATAATTTAAAAAAACAAATGCCCACGGTTTGTGGTCATTATTTTTCATTTAAAATATATTGGTATCAAAAGTAGTCTTTTTTTTTTCCTGTACAGATTTTTTTTTAAGCACTTCGGTTTGTTTTTTGTTAGATTATATTTCGTCGTTGCCAAGGTAATACCTCTTATGTGCACATATATTATATGTGGACATACGAGGTATCACCTTGGCAACGACGATTTGCACCACTTCGCTTTCTGTTTGAATGAACAGTTTCTTGAACTTTTAGTTTTTGTAGTACATTTGTGAACTTGTTTTTAATTGTAATTTTTTTTTTATGTAATATATACAGTGGGCACATATGGTGGGTATGTAGGATTAAAATGGCATGTAGGATGCCATGGGTATAAAATTTGTAAGGAAACCAAATACCCGTTACATTTTTCCCCCAAATATATATCGGGGTTTGTTTACTATATTAAATATACATGCCATTATTCCTTAAACATGGTGTATGGAGGTTATATCGTGGCAGTATATACGTATAAAATAAATAAATGGTCACTAAACCCAACATTTTAATGCTGAGTAAACTGAATATGTGTGCGTTTCATTCCTTTGTCCTTTCGCACCAAATGTGTACCAAATTGGATATGATTTAAGGCTTGCTGGGTGAGTACACGTAATAGAATAACATCCTCTAACATTTTTTCATTGTTGCAAGCGTATTTGTTTCATTGTTACGTTTTACACCTGACTGATGTAACGATTCACTGTTAATCGTGGGAGGAGTTGTCAGACCCCGTTGCATTTCCAAAAGAAGCAAATATGCTGCATACTCTAAGAGATATAAATAAGGATTCGTTGTACATTAGTATTGTTGTAATTCATTAAATATTGCTTATAAAAATTATCCATACGCATAGTTTGTCGTGTTACATTATGCATATATTAAATATTCCATACCAGTTACCTGTGTATAAACTGGGGAACCAAATCCCATGGAAGGTATTTCTCTTGCATAATCCACTGCCATTGGAAGAACTCAACGGATTCCTTAATATGATTGGTCGTCATTTAAATCCGTTTTGTCGGAAGGAAGTAATTTGGAATTACTTCCGGTTTTCAGAGAGCAGCGGACAAAAAAAAGAAAAGCGGAGGTGCCGCCATGTTTTCAAATGGAGTGCCTCTCGCGCATTGTCTGTAGATAACGAATTACCACGTTTCTTATCGTTGTATTTGCGTTACAGCTTATTATAATTTGTTACTGGAGGTTCAAAGAAGCCTTGTTGGTGCATGCAACTGTGTCAACAGCTTCATTTGTTGTAGGTAAGAGTAAACCTGATGCTACAGGGTTTCGGCATCGTTAATGATGGATGCACCTTCGTGGCCGCTGGTTTTGTGGTTTATTTTTCTGACGTGGTGGAAGAACGGTCAAGACTTCATAATTTATGAGACGATGCAAATTACTCCTACGGTTCTGAAGAAGCTCTATCTGTGTGGCTTTAGGTGTATTTGGAGAGCGTGGTGGGTGTGTTACGGTAGGCGAGGCCTACCTCGCGCTGGTTTCCAGGAGCATGTCGTTAGCCGTGTTAGCTGGCCAGTTAGCGAGTTAGCTACCTAGTTAGCCGAGTTAGCTGTGACAGGAGTGGTCCGAACTGCTTGTGTCACATTTATTCTAGTGTCGAAAGATGAAGCAGGGTGACACGCGCTTTATAATATTACTGGTGAATTTGTAACGTATAGTACTCCTTATCAAACTAGCGATTCTGTTTTTAGGAAGTTGGTGAATGAAAAGCTGTCGGTTTTAAAAACAAATCTTGGATGCTGAGTGATTCGCAACATCCCGTCAAAAATGTTTAAAGCGTATCAATGGCTTCTTATGTAAAGTAACTTTAGGTGGCATGCCAACTTTTAAGGGAGCAGTATCAGTCCGGACAACTACTGGAAGACTGGGGTAGCAGATGATGCGCTTGTTTCCATGCCGGTCTGTTTTTGTTGTGCCTAATTTTCCTTGCTTATGCCGCGGTTTCAGCTCTGGCACGAATTCGCAGTTGTATCCATTAAACGAGCTTATCCGTAACACGTATCTGCTTTTATTCTCATGCAACTACTTTTTTTTTGCCTCGTTTGATATGTTGTTGAATGAATTACCACGATTATTGACACTTGATCCCCAAATCATGTTTATTCGTGTTAAAACGAGTGTCACCACATTTAAGTATGATGGATACCTATAGAGAGATTCAACTTAACCGCATGTAGTCAATTAATAGTACTTTTTCGTTGTTTGCTGATGGTTAGATAAAATTTAAAAAGCATCTGCAATTGTTAAAATAATCTTGTTTTAAAATTTGGAAATCTACATTGTTCCTGTGGAGAACTGCACTTAAGTCCTGAAGGTTGTCTGTTTGAGTCTCAAAAAGGAGAGCATTTAACCTGAATAATTGTGGTAAAATGTCGTATAGTTTAGAAATGTAATTAACTTGTGAAACACCCAGGACCTCCAACAGTAGTGATATAAACATGAAGATGGATTGGAGTCCTGAAATGCTCTTTATTCTGAATGATACATTTAATATAAATATGTAGTTTTGGTGAATTGTGTTGTCTTAATTTCCTATCATATATACACAATTGGCTGCTGATGTACTGATACTCTGTCCATGCTTTGCCCAGCCTCATACTTCCTAAGATAACTTCCAGACTGACTTTGATGGATGGATGATGTTGATTGGGGGTTGGATGGGTAATGGGTGACATGGTGATTTAGTAGCCAGCATTGGATCAGCAGTTAATGGTAAATGGGTGGATGGGAAAGCGGTATCACTAATTCATTAATCAGTGGTTAATGGAAAAATTAGTAGGTTACGGGTCTGTGGATTTGGAATGTCGTGGGTTCACATACCGCAGGCAGCTGAGGAATCATTTAGTCTATGAACAAAGGCTGCAACTGCAGCTGCTCCAGGGGTACTTAATTCTGGCTGGCTGTGCATGTTAACCCACAAAACCTGATCTCATCTATATATACACCTCTGTCTCTATCTATCAAGAAGGAAGGTAATATAATGGGAAACTACCTTATTTCTCCATGGGAGTGAATAAACTTCTACTTGGCATTTTTGTTTGCGTCAGCCGGTGCTCTGTATTGATCTTGTATGGATTGTGACGAACCTTCTTCTTGCCCACAGGTGACTGTCTGACATTTTTCTCATTCCGCAATGCACCATGGGAGTGGGACTCAGAATGTGCAGCGGCAGCTCCAGCGTTCGAAATCATTCACGGGCGCTGAAGCGGAGGAGCAGCCTGCTCCGGTACCGCCACCTGCACAGCCCGGCCCAGCCAATCTGCCCCAGTCGCCGGCAGCATCATTTGCTGCTGCTGCTGCCAGCCCCTCAGCACCTCAGTCACCAAACTACCAGATCATCATGAGTCGGAGCCCCGTGACAGGCCAGAACGTGAACATCACGCTGCAGAACGTGGGCCAACAGATCACCCTCACCCCACTGCCTCTGCAGAGCCCCGCCTCCCCAGGCTTCCAGCACTTCCCACGCATTGATCCCCCATCCTCTTCCTACATCCCGGTGGCCTCACCACTGTCGCAGCCCGTGCAGCCACAGAGCCCTACCCAGCACAGCCCTGCTGCCCTGCAGGGTGTCCAGCGGCCTGGGGCGGCTGCCGCCACAGGACTGGGCGTGCGCGGCCAGAGCCCCACACGTTTCGTGGAGGCTGGTGTGCTGGTGCGCCAGATCGGTCTGAGCAGTCCCTCTGGCGGTGCTGCCGGGCACTTCTTATATCAGGATGGCAGCGGATTGGCCCAGCTGACCCCTGCTACGCCTAGCCAGGTGACCATGGCCTCGCCCAGTGCCACCGGCACAGTGCGTGAGCGCCGGCTCTCCCAGCCGCACTCTCATACTGGTGGGACCATCCACCATCTAGGTCCTCAAAGCCCAGTGGCCAGTGGGGCCACCCTGCCTACCTTGGGCAGCCCCGGTCACATCACCACCTCCAGTTTGCCGCCTCATATCAGCAGCATCATACAGGGCCAGTTGGCGCGCCCTGTGTTGTTTGAGAAGCCTACCCAGGGTATGCTGGCTGGCATGGGGCCAGTCACAGCAGGGACAGCTGCGACATCCACCTTTGGTCTAACATCCACTGTGCCGCCCTCCAGCCCGTCCCGCTCCAATCCTTCTGAGGGGGTCCCAAACCCGACCCTCACTCCGGCTGGGGCGGCCATAGGCTTGGTCAAGAAGCAACCTCGGAAACTGGAGGAGATTGCCCCAGCCACCCCAGAGGTGGCCCAGCTGAGGAAGCAGTGTCTAGAACACCACAGCAAGAAGATGGAGACTCTACGAGAGGTCTTCAAGGAGTACCTCATAGAGCTCTTCTTCCTGCAGCACCTCCAGGGAAACATGATGGACTATCTGGCCTTTAAGAAGAAACCCTGCGTGCCACTCTTCACCTACCTGCGGCAGAATGACCTGGACCTGGAGGATGAGGAGGAGGAAGAGGAGCAGTCTGAGGTTATCAATGACGAGGTAGTTAGGTTTTACGTCTCCTTCACTGTTGGCGGCTTTGAGTTGGTGGTTCTTGTATTTTCCTCCCAGTGAGATCGTGTTAAGCATGATTGGGTCACTTTCTCGCCACCCCCCAGGTGAAAGTGGTGACGGGAAAAGATGGCCAAACGAACACTCCGGTTGCCATAGCGACACAGCTCCCTCCCAACGTGTCTGCAGCATTCTCGGCTCAGCAGCAGCAGTTCCAGGTGAGGGCGCAGTTGACTGCTCTCGACTGCTGCCATCATGGCTGAATAGCAACAGCTTGCAGGTACCAGGAGTGAGAGCAGGTGTCTCAGGGTGACACTGCGTGTGGCTCATGCTTTCAGGTGCATCAGGGTGCGACGGCCACTGGCATTGCAAACCCAGTTGACATTGAAGCCTTCAAAAGACAGCAGGCTTTGGCCCATGCAGGTAGGGCGATACAGGATGGTTTGGTGTGTCTTAATGTTTTTTGTTGTTTTTTTTAATGTTTCTTTTTCTGGCTTACTTGTCTGTTTCCCCCTTTTTCTTTTTTTTTGTGTTCCTCTGAACCGCTTCTGCTTTTAAAAACCCAGCACTGTCTTCTCGCGCTTTGTCTCAGCGTCGCCAGAAGGGAGCTCCGCATAGACTCCGAGTCGTTGCTGCGTGCCGACTGCTTTGCGTTATGAGGGTATTGTGTGTTTTAAATCCCAGACCAGGCTAAGAGGCCCCGGATTGACGTTGGTCGCCATGGGATCATATTCCAGCACCATGGCGTAGCTCCTTTAGGATCACCCGGGGTTCCGCTACAGCAGCTAATGCCGACAGCCCAAGGTAGGAGTGCTGCTAACAGCCAGGTCTGTGTTCAGTTCGGTGCAGCTGGAAGTAGCTCAACCCTCCAAACAAATCAGGCATACAGAATGCAACCCATGGCGATATGGCGGATCTCGGCACCCCATGCTGGGGCAGCTCAAACATCGCCCGCTCTGCTACTCGGAGGAAGTGCAGAGCTTCAGACCCCATGATCTATGACATAGTGCTAGTCTACTTCTGTCCTGGCAAGAGCAGAATGCAAAAAAAAAAAAAAGAAGACAGTCAAGTCAGAAGACAAGGGATAGCACCCTCTCTCCCCCTCCACCAGTGAAGATGTCATGTTCTGTCTCCTTTTGTGTTGTACCGACCATTCACTCCATTGGCTCTTCCTTCCTTTTTGTGTTTTTTTTTATTTTTACATGGTTGCTCATGTTCCTCTTGTTTGGATGGACTTCCTGCAAATTCAGAGTGGAGTGGAAAGGACTGGCCAGCAAATATATCTTTGAAATGAGACGCATTTGGCCACTTTGTGGGTTTGTTATGTATGTCCTCATTTTTCGCCTGTACCTTGACCCCACAGCTACCCTCCATGTTCACTTGTCCCCATCCAACTCATCGTGTCGTCCGGGATTCTTGGCACGTCCGAGTCCTTTGTCATCTAGCGGCTCGTGTCCTTCCCCTGTGCCGTGTTCATCTTTCAGTTGGTTGTCACCATCCTCGTGTTACCATCGCCTTCCGTTCTGACTTGGTTTCTCCTTCCTCAACCATATTATGGGCGGGGGGTAGGGCGGTTCGGTCTGTCGGCATTACTCCCATGCTCTTTGTACTGTTCAGGCCTGGAGGAAAGCTTCCATATTGGCGCACAGAGCATCCAATCGATATGTGAGGGAACAGGGCTTCTGACTATCCACTGCTCTGCACAGGCCTGTCCAATAGAACCCATGTCTGCTTGCCCATCATTTGAGGGAACAGGGCTTCTGACTATCCACTGCTCTGCACAGGCCTGTCCAATAGAACCCATGTCTGCTTGTCCATCATTTGCTTTGCGAAATCTGTTTTTGTGTTCCCACAAAACAACAGATTTAAGTGCAGTTTCCCTGCCAGAATGGTAGTACCACATGCATGCTAAACATTTTTTCCTGTGCTGACTGTCCTCTTTCCTTTTTGTCTTTTTCTGTAAGATTTATGTTCTGTCCGGCTAATTTAAATTACTTGTGCATGATTACTTAGCCTTAACTGCCTATTAACTTTTGAAAATTGCTTTTGTTCTTGTTTTTTTTCCATGATTATGCTTTTAATTTAGTTGGCATAGACTGTAGTTTATTGTAGTTCATTCATATCATTTCTTATATAACAGTCATTTCCTACAAGACAATATCCATGGAACTTCACTATGTGCAGTAGTGTTATTTTAATAGGAAGGCACAGCACTTAGTCTGCGTTAACTTGCTTGTATATGCATAATATTCAGAAATTTCCCTTTTCAGCAGATTTACAAGTGCTGAGTGGTTAAAGAAAATATTGTAGCTCCTGGTAACATACAGTGAGAGCCATTGAGAACACAGACAGTGTTCTGATGGAGGATCTTTATTAGGAGGATGGCATTGACTAACAGTGCCTTAGCATAGAAGCACCAGACCCTCAACCCCCTGGTGCCGACTCTGCTGCTCTCTTCCCCATGTTTGTTCACGTCTGATTGACCGGGTACGAGGCAGAGTGTGCACCCCGCAACCCTTTGTCTAAACAGGCTTTGGGTCCAGAAGAGGAACCGTGCATCTCCGCTGAATGGGGAAAACGATTAGTCATCTACAGTATGATTTCATTGTCTCCTCCTCCCCCATTCTTTCTGTCGTTCCCGGTTCCCGCTTTCCTAGGTGGCATGCCCCCTACTCCACAGGCAGTCCAGATGGCTGGGCCAAACCAGAGTCAGCAACAGTATGACCCTTCTAAGGGCCCACCCGTGCAGAACGCGGCCAGCCTCCACACTCCGCCGCCACAGCTGCCTGGCCGCCTGCCTCCTAGCACCCTGCCTATGGCGAGCCTCCCGCTGGCACTGGCCCAGCCCCCATTGGCCGAGCCGCAGGCCCCGCCTACCACAGGGCTCCAGCCCCCTGTGAAGGTGGCTGCCGGTGGCCCGCTCCTGGCCCAGGGCAACCCGCACACTCAGCTGCAGACTCAACTCCAGCAGCAAATGCAGCCGGGTCTCCACATTCAGATCCAGGCCCAACCAATGCAGCAGTTGCAGCAGCCACCCCAGCCTCTGCTGCAGCCCGGTCAGGCGGTGAGTCTGCGTTAAACTGCGCAGCTGAATTAAATACACTGAGATGAGCTTTAAGCAATTTTAAATGTGCCCCATGGACACATACATTCCTCTTCAGGATGCCTGTACAATCGTTAGTCATTGAAAATGCCCAGTATAACTAAATCCGTTTTAGTGGTTTTAAAGCTGAGCTGACCTAAACTAAATGGGACCTTTTTTTAAAAAAACCTTTCTTAGCAGTGTTCAGTATACCAGGTTACATTTTATCCATTCAGATTCCTTTATCCAAAGCAATGTATGTTTTTGGTAGAAAGCAGGGTCTCCCTCTCTGGAGGAATTGAAGGTGAAGGGTCTTACTCAGAGGCCCTACGGCAAAATGATCCTGCCGACCCTGGGATTTGAACCGGCAACCTTCTTGTCCGTCACGGAAGCCGCACACTGCCACCACTGCACAATATAACCGGTTTTGATTAGTACTGCTTGGTTTATTTTCTTGACGTAAGCAGATATGTCTGACTAAATTTAAAAAAAAAAAAAAAGCTGTAGTAGAATTTCTAGGTATGTTGGTCAATGACTTTGAACACTCTGTTCTTTCTAAATATCAGTCGGTTCAGAAGAAAATGCATCACTGTTACTGCTGCCATTAAAATGGTAAAACGTCACGGGAGCACTGGGTAATATGAAGCATTGTTTGGCTCATTTTAATGACTCGTCTGACGTTATTGATACGGTCAGTATCATTAAAAAGAACCTCGCCTTTCTGGTGATGCAGTGGCTGGTTTGTCATTTATCACTGGATTTCATACCAGCCAGTCAGAAGGCCTTTTATCTGAAGTGAAATCAGTTTGGGTCAGAGTTCGGTGGTTCAGACCCCATGCTTGGTGGGTTCTGTGATACTGTGGTATTGCATTTCAGCCGCACTTAATAAGGTTTTTGAGTACCTAGAGAATGTTTTTACTAGAGTGCATGTGTCAGAAACCATTTTTTAATTACCTGTGTTGGCCTGGTCTCTTTCTAAAGCAGATTCTAAATCCAAATGCGACTAACCTGGTTTAAGTAAATGCAGCTTTTTTTTTTTTTCCCCTCTCGTTTTCTTTTATGCTTCCCTGATGCCAGACTGTGGCTTTGGTACGTCCTGGAACTGAAGCCTCCCAGCCTTGCCAGAGACTGGTGGCCAATGCCCTCCCGGCCTCAACTGGCGCCCCCACCCCGCTGAGCGTCCCTGTTTCACACACATCCCCCCTCACTGCTGGCCCAGGCCGCCCCACTGCCTCTGCCCCCGCTGCCCAATCAAAGATGACAGGCCTGAGCCCCATTTCTACGCTCCAGGCATCTGTTTCTGGACAATCCTCAAGCGGGCAGCCAACTCAGGAGAGCTCCCAGGACAAGCAGGCTGAGCAGGCCAAACTGGTGAGTGTATGTGTAAGAAAGAGACGGTGGTAGACAGTACAATGTCCTCTGAGAGTATGGTAACAGTTTTGCTCCTACCAGGAGAGCCAAGTGCACCAGCGCATCTCAGAGCTGCGTAAGGAGGGCCAGTGGACGGCCAGCCGGCTGCCCAAGCTGCTGGAGACTCCGCGGCCCAAGGCACACTGGGACTACCTGCTGCAGGAGATGCAGTGGATGGCGGCCGACTTTGCTCAGGAGAGGCGCTGGAAGATGGCAGCTGCCAAAAAGGTGCAGTTGGGATTCCTTGCCCCAGAAATACTTGTTCTGGCCATAGCTTCGGAAACCTCACCTTTGCTCCCAACCACAGATTTGTATCTCATTGGCAATAAACTTTGGTTAGCCCCTTCTGCACACCAATGACAGGCCATCTGTCAGGTGCTTTGCCATTCATGAAGCTACTGTCGTTGCCCCCCCCAGCTGGTGCGCACTTGTGCCCGTTACCATGACCAACAGAAGCAAGGCCAGGAGCAGGCCAAGAGGGAGGAGGAGATGCACCTGCGGCAGATCGCTGGCACCATTGCTCGAGAGATTGAGTTTTTCTGGTCCAACATTGAGCAGGTGAGCTCCTCCCCCAAAGGCTCCCTTCAGTCGAATGAGTTGGATGGGGTCATTATGCAGTGATGTAAAACCATACCTGTCAAGTTTTGGATCTGAAAAAAACGGGGAATTTCTGCGCGATCCTGGGGTGTTTCGACCATTTGGTCACTATAATTATAAAATACGGCAAATGTACATGAAAATACTAATACAGGAAGGGAATGAGGGGTAAAATACGGGAGTTTCCCGTGCAAAACGGGATACTTGACAGCTAAGTGTAAAACGGCACTGATACATAGAGTACCCAGTGATGTTACCAGCCTTGGTGAAAAATATTAGAAATTTGTTAGATTTTACTATCACATTTTAATTTTTATAAGTAATCGTTTTTGCATTTTAGCTGTTGAGTGACCTTCCTTAATATTGCAAGATAATTTTTAAAAGGTAGCTAAATTTGTTGCTAGTTGCTTTATGAAAAACACTTTCCAGGAAAAATTGCTTAATCTTGCAACAAAATTGCTGACTCGTCTTGTGCTGCTGCTACGGTACGCGGTGTGCGTATTTGGCGTAAAGGTGCCACTGGGAGGCGCTATTGGATATGCTGAGCTGCTAAGACGCTTTGAAATTTGAAATGCATTGAATTTACCTGCCAGTTCTTCACCTCCTTCAGGTCGTTGAGATTAAGTTGCGGTGTGAAGTCTATGAGAAGAGACGCAAAGCGCTTTGCCTGCAGAGGACGTCCAGTAAAGGTAAAGGCTTCTCTTTTTCATCCCATGTAGAGTTTGTGCAGGATATTTAGCTATGTGGAGGCTCTTCCTGAGCTGTTTATTACTCTTATGGGTGGGCTGGGTAGATGAGGAATTGGTGTTTTTTAAAAAGTAATGTGCTGCTTATTGGATTTTGTAGGTCAGATTATGAAAGGAACCCCTCCAGCTGCAGAGGAAGCTGGACCTGTAAGAATCTCCTGTCCTGCTTTATAATCTGAAATCTTCAGCATATGAATTCTCACAATGTTGAACCGCATCATTATGTCATAATTCCTTTTTTATGTATTTGTTTTTCCCTTTATTACACCCAGGAGTTGTCATGTTCCCGTAGAAAGAGAAAGGCAGATGCATCAGGGCTTGATGAAGGTGTGTGGTGTTTTTTTTTTTGGGGGGGGTGGGTTATATATACACACACACACACACACACACACACACACACACACACACACACACATAATTATCCCATCCAGTCTTTTTGTATAAGTACTGTAGGTCTGCTGTTGGGGAATGTTATGTGGTTGGGGTGCCCCCTAGTGTAAACCTTCCTAGCCTGTAACAAACTTGGCTGCCCTGTGTTTTATAATAGAAGATGAGGAGAGCACCATAGAAGAGCAGGAGATCACAGAAGCAGCTGTGGATCACCAGGCAGAGTTGGCTGACCTTGCTAAAGAGGGTATGTCACATACCAGTAGAGTACAGGTCGAGATGTGCAGCTGTTATTTTATTCATCTTAACTTCCACCCAGAATCACTGTTCGGGGTCAAGAAATGGTTGTGCGCTTTTTTTTTTTCCCCTCACATGTTGTTTATTCTCAGATACATGTGGTCTTAGCAGATGCACATGATAGCTACAAAAGTGACTCTGTCATTCACACTGTACCGTGCCATGTCTCTCCTCGTCCCTTACCAGCCGAGATGCCCCTGGACGTCTTGGTAAAGCAATATGCAGGTGCTTATTCTGAGGACTTTGACTGGCCCCAACCTGGACCTCAAGATTTGCCCGGTGCTGAGCCAAAACCTCATAGTGATGAGGAGGACGACGACGAAGGTGAGGGTGAGAGGCCGGTTTTGTTCATTTACATTTTCAAAGCATATGATTTTAATGCCTTTTATTTCAAACTTGTTAATTTGGAATTAACCTCCTGTGTGCTTCCGTTCTCTTAAACTTGTAACTAAAACGTACATACATTGTTTCAGTTTAACTAATGTACAAACATGCCATTGTGTATCTTGTGACCATATGTGAGAATGACATGATTGTTGTAATCACGTGAGATGGTGGGGTGCCGATATTGGCGTGACCTTGCGGTGGTGGCTGATCCGCAGAGATGGAAGCTGCTCCACCGGGCGACCCTCCTGAGGCGGTGCTCATAGACTCGCTGCTCAGCATGGAGCAGTACCGGGCCTCGGAGAAGTCGGCGTCTACAGGAGCCAATGGGCAGCCCCAGCGGGACATTGCAGAGGTGGCGACTGCCGCGGAGCACCTGCTTCCCAAAGGCATGGCGCGCACCGTCTCTCCGGTGAGTCGTGCCCTCCTCTGTACAGCCGTGTTCCTGCTGACCCTTGAGTAAAGGAAGGTCACTGCTCTTTGGCAAGCATCACTTGGCTAGGAAAAGTGTTTTTTGGGACGATGATTTTTTGCAACGATCGTATAATATGGGTCGTTTTCCCCAGGTGCATGGCGCTGCCCCCTTCCTGCTGCACGGCACTCTGCGGGAATATCAGCAAATCGGCGTGGACTGGCTGGCCAGCCTCCACAGGCGACACCTGAACGGCATCCTGGCAGATGAGACGGGCCTTGGGAAGACTGTACAGACAGTGGCCTTCCTGGCTCACCTTGCTTGTTATGAGGGTCAGTAGCATTTCCTCATTCCCCTGTGCTGCGTTTTCCCTCCCAGTTATATTTTATTATTTGGGTGCTCAACTGATTGTTTTCTAAAGCAGTTTTAAGTTCTAATCCATTTTTACAGCCGAGTGGTTTATCGTAGGAGTTCAGGTTAATGGCACACGTGGCAGTTTTCCGGTCACTTGCCGTTGTATCATCTGTTGTCTCACGGCACTTCCTGTCACATTGCCCTTCAAATAGGAAGGAAAACTCACTCCTGTTGAATCTGCAAAATTTTAATTGTTTCATTTGCCAGCAGTAAGATGCTTGAATTCATGAGAAGCGTTCTGCCCCAAACAGGAATCTGGGGTCCTCACCTTGTGGTCGTGCGCACGTGTAAGCTTTTGAGCTGGGAGATGGAGCTTAAGCGATGGTGCCCAGGTCTGAAAATCCTGCTGTACCTTGGAGGAAAGAAGGAGCGCAAGCTAAAAAGATCGGTTAGTATTCGCTGACTTTACCCTCCTGCAATTTGACTTTCTGTTACTCTCTGTGTCCTCCTCTGTGTATCTGACCTGGTCTTGGTCACTTCCCCTAGTGGTGGTCGGAGCCCAACAGCTTCCATGTGTGTGTGACTTCCTACAAGCTGTTACTGAAGGACCAGGGACACTTCCTGAGGAAGCGCTGGAGCCACCTGGTGTTGGATGAAGTGCAGCTCATCAAGAACATGACGGAGAAGCAGTGGGACACCATCTTCTCTCTGAAGAGGTTGGCCGCTGGGATCGTGGTGCTCGTAGCTTCACCACCTTGACCCTGAAAGCATCAGATGCTGTTAGATGTGTAAACCTACATGTAGGGATGAAGCCTTAGGCGCTGGATTATCGGGCTGCTTGAAATTCTGCGAATCTCATTTACCCAATTCTGTGTTTCCTTCTCCAGCCAGCAGAGGCTCCTGCTTATTAACACCCCTCTGCAGAACACGCTGAAAGAGCTGTGGACCATGATCCACTTTCTTCTGCCAGGAATCACACGCTCCTACCTGGACTTCCCTGTCAAACCTGGCACTGACCAGAACCAGGATTACTGCCACAAGCTGGTCATCCGTCTGCACAGGGTGGGATTATCTGTTCCAACTTCCTCCAGGCTTTCACCTTAATTCTCCCAAGCAGCGTCGAATACATTTGCAGCAGCTTTCCATCTGTTTGTAGTCTGGCTGTTTTATTCAGCTTAATTATAGAATGTATTGAAGTAGAATAAGACTTTCTTCTCTGGAGATTTTGATGCTGTAACTTACAACAACAGAGCACCTGTTGGCACTGTAACTAGCAGTGTGTTTGGGCTCAGGGCCTAGTTGCTTATGCCATAATTTCGGATAGACGTGTATCCAAAGGCAGCCGCATCGCTGAAGGTCCCCCACATTGCCCCCTGTGCAGATGATCCAGCCGTTCATCCTGCGGCGCTCCAAGAGGGACGTGGAGAAGCAGCTGCCCAAGAAGTATGAGCACATCTTGAAATGCCGGTTGTCGCGGCGACAGAAGAGCCTGTACGAGGATGTCATGACGCAGCCTGGGTGAGTGCCCAGCCCCTGTTTGTGCTGGGACACCTCCCCATCACAGTTTATACACCATCACTGCTGGCCATTTCCCCACTCTACTCACAATACTCTACTCCCCTCTCACAATACTCTTCTGAAGGCAGGGAAGTAACTCCTTTGAATATGGCCTCGCCAAGCTTAGTTTGACATGAGAGATGCCTCACAGCCCCCTAGCCCCTCTTTGGCCAATATGGCCACACTCACCAGGCAGTATCGTACTTTCTCAGTTTAAACAGCGTGAGAAGTGTCCTGGTGGTACATCACTGCTTATGGGTCACTGAACAGGCTCTTCTCTCTCAAATGTCATGATGTCATGGATGTTGAGCACTAAGCGGTGTCTTTTTTTTTTTTTGGACTTGCATACAACAATGGAGGCGCTTTTTTTTTTTTGTGACTTTTCTTGTCTACCTCCTCCAGAGCTCAGGAAGCCCTGAAGACTGGCCACTTTGTCAGTGTGCTTCGGGTCCTGATGCAGCTGCAGCACATCTGCAACCACCCTGACCTGGTGCAGGCCAGGGAGACAGCTGCTGCCCACGTTTCCCCAGCACTGGAGTACAGAGCTCCCTCCATGGTGCTGGGAGTACTAGCACCGGACCCATGGAAGGTAGCAATATCTTTTGGAGTTTCATGTGTCTGGGGCTGAACAAAGTAAAATAAAATCCTCATCAAAGATTTTAAGGCAACTAAGCTGAATTATAATCACAGATCTAACTACAACGGCGAGTCATTAGATTGCATGCAAGTTATCAGTATGTGTCAGCTGTAAAGAAGTCTGATTAATGCTTCGATATGTAAGTTTTCAAAGCAGCATTTTTCAAGGAGGCCAGGTCGTACTTGAATTTCAGAAGCATTGGTCACAAAAATTGCAAAACTACAATGTCAAGGGAAACGGTGTGAAAAACCATGACAAAAATTACCACAGAGCTGAATCAGCACCTCTGGTCTGGTCCCAAAGTCCCTCTTGTGTGCTTCAGACTTTGAAGTTATAGCAGTGTTGCTGTCCAGGAACAACTTCTTATCCCTAAGGCCAATGGACTACAACACATAACCTTAGTCTGGGAGCACGAAATCTGGGAGCAAGTTTATTACAGTCGCATACAAAAAGATGCACAAAATGTGCTTATGTAACTTTTGAAGTGCAAAATCTGATTTATCCAACAAAACTTGATGGGGAAAATACATATTTATATGAGGCATATGCCTCATTTTGGAGAAGTCTGGAAAAGGTGATTTAAATGTGTGATTTAATATGTGTGATTTAAATAAAAAGTTGGGAAATGTATGTCTCCACATTTTCCTGCTGTGGTAAATGTTATTAACCCCCCAATTGTAACATTTTGTCATGTTGCGTGACATCACTGTATGAATCGTCCACCATAATCATGGACAGTCGGGAGACAAAAAAAGACTATATTATTATTATTATTATTATCCAATGGAATGTTGCGGTGTTCCTCCTCCTTATGGTTGCTATTGTCGGCATTTGCATTGAGCGAGGCTCGATTTGCGTATTCTTTGAGCATGAAGTAAATTTGCATTGACCATTTATGCTTTTTGGTGGGATGCAGCTCTGCAGAATCTCAGTATTGTGCATGCATGCATATTTATGAAAGTTCCAAGTTTGTCAAGGGAAATTGCATACATATGTACATACTCCACCTTTAAATCCAAATTTTTTTGTGTGTGTGTTTTTTTTATTTTATTTTTTTTTAATATGTGCATGCATTTTTTTTCACAATGAAATTTGAACAAAGTTTGATAAATGAGGCCCTTGGAGTGCTGAGCAATGGGGGGCGAGTTGTCTGTAATCGTTCACCCTTTTACCAGCATCCTTGCAGTGCAAACACTGTTCCCTCATGATTTTCTCATATCCCAGATAATGATAATGTTAAATAAATTCAAAGGTGGCTATTGAACACCAGGATGAAATCAAGTGCCTTTCATGGCTTCCCTAGTTGCCAGGTCTAAATATTAGCCTTTATGGGAAATTCCTGGCTACAGTGTACAAAGTAGATTTTATCCCTCACAGAACTTTTTTTTTCTTTCCTTGAAGAAAGGTTCAAAGTACCACTGCACAGTTCATGAACTGCCTAACAGAATTTCAAGGTGGTTCATCCCCTCTCTGTGTGTGTGTGTGTGTGTGTGTGTGTGTGTGTGT
>JAABNX020000046.1:8009903-8022203 GCA_015163995.2 Mormyrus lacerda | reverse complement strand
ATGAACTGCCTAACAGAATTTCAAGGTGGTTCATCCCCTCTCTGTGTGTGTGTGTGTGTGTGTGTGTGTGTGTGTGTTTGTTGTAAGTTTAAGACCATAGTTTGGTGGTAATGTAGCATAGATATTTTTTAGGGTGACGTATCACTGCTAAGGAGGCAGATGAAAGCCACAAAATTTCTAATCTGCAAAGTTGGTCTTGTACAAATCTAAGTAATCTTAAAAGGGATCTCAGGTGTAGCTGTCTTTTTTAATTTTGATTTTCTCCCCACTGCCAGACTGTGGATCTGTCCATTTTTGACCTGGTCAGTAACGAGTGCCACCTGACGCGCTACGAGACCGAGGAGGTGCTGCCCAGGTTGAAGGTCTCCAGGCAGCTCATTGAGGAGATCCATGCTGCCCCTCCCCCCCCAGCCCGGCCCAAGCCCTGCAAGATCAAACCCATGAGGTCCGTTGGCAGCACTTGGGCTTTTTAGGCTTGTCCGGAGGCACCTGATGAATGAGCTATATTTAGACGTTTTGTCTAGTGATGGCTAAATGAAGCTTCTTGAACCATGTGCTGTATTTTACGACGCCACTAGATGGCACTCTTGGTTTGCGTTGGGGTGTGCTTTGAGACCTGTTATGAGCAGAGTGCACCGTCTAGTGGGGTCAGGAAATACAGCAAGTGGCTCATGAAGCTTCATTTGGCCATTGCTACTTTTATCCATTAAAAAGAGAAGATGGTTGTAAGGTCTCATTACATGATTCCGAGTCTAGTAATAATATAATTGTTGTTCATGTTGGTTAGCTGTGGTGTTAGTTCCAGACTAATGGTGTTTTTGTTTATTTGGTGAAACACGATTGGATGGCCTGGTTATACTTTGGTAGGTTGTTCCAGCCCGTCCAATACGGCACCAAGCCGGAGGGCCGAACAGTACCTTTGGCAAGCAATGGGGCTCAGCGGCCCCCAGCCAGCACTGTGGCCACCCCCACCACAACCAGCACGTCCCAACCGACCCTGGCCAAGGGCAAGACCCCCATCACCCACACAAGCACCACTGCTAATGCCACTGTTACTGCTGCCCAGGGTAAGAGCGCCTTTTCACACTGATGCAGCGCCGGAGTTCCTGATCGTCGTGACCCTTCTGCGCATTGATTGGGCTCTGTTTACTAGTGGATGTCACTGTGATAGATTTCCCAGATGAATACCTGACTCCACCATAATAGCGGTAAATATCGCTGAAGAGGCACGCTGGGCATAACTCAAGTTTACCGACGCCGTTTCAATAATCTGCTGCATTCGGCATGAATTTTAACATGGTTCAGGCACATCTGTTCATGTTTTAGTGTCGCATTATGGAGATTATGCGATTTCAGTCAGGGAGGCTGTGATGGGAGCCTCATGGGAACTTATTGCTTATTTTCACAGGCCTGTAGTTCCCATTGTATCAGCTCAGTGCTGGATTAACTGGAGGATGCTGGGTGTGTTTTGGTTTGGAGGCTTATGATGCTGAAAAAAATCTGCTAGATATCCTGCTCCCAATAACCATGAAAGTTTTTTCATTTTTTAAGGGAAGGTTGACACTGCACCAAAGTTTCTGGTTTTATACAATGGAAACTAAAATGTTTTCATGCGTCCTGCTTTGAATAGAGCAGACATAATGGCGGTGTCCCACTTGAAATGCGGGATGTTCAGCTGCATTTCAGCCAGTATATCGTGTTTAGGTGAGATAAAGGAATAAGGAGAATTCTACACAATGAAACTAAAAAAAGTACTACTTTCACATTTTAAAAATGCTTAGTAAATCATCTTTTAAAAGCTGTTCTGAATGGCTTTAAGCTTAAGCGCATTACTCATGCTCCATAAAGGTTGAATACACTTTTTTTGGCTTTAAATATGTGCATGTTCTGTCTGGTGTGAATATGTCGGATAGAGACGAGTGGTTGTGCTTCTGAATTAGTTTGTGTGTATTTTAATGCAGGTATTTTTTATTCATGGAGAAGGTCTGGGTCCTCTACCCTCCTTTCAGATTTATCTTATGGATGAATGTGAACTAATTAATCCAGCCCTTGATCCGTACTTGGTTCATTTTGAATGGGAGACCGTCTGTCTCGCCAGTACCATTAGACAACATTTAAACGAGACCCGAAAAGTTCCCAGTAAACAGGAGCAGAAGCCATGACAGAAACACACCTAACCCCAAGCCTACACCAACCACTATTCTCTGCAGTCACCGGGACTGCCTTGCCGACAAGCCTGGCTGCCACCACCGACACTGCTTCCTCCTCCGCGGCTGTCCCGGCCCGCGGTGTCCCTGGACAGGCATTGAGTCTGCCTACAGGGGGTGCTGTGCCCCAGCTGTCCCAGCCCTCTTTGGCCAGGCCATTGACTAAGTTGCCACAGACCACCACACCGAGCCTGCCAGCCCAGAGGCTGGTACTCACCTCCCAGGCCCAGGCACGCTTGCCTAGTAAGTGGCCTACCCTTCCTCCCACTCCTCATCACACTCCTGCCACCGATGAAGCAAACCACTCAGGTTAAAGGGGGCCAGTCTGGGAGGCACTGCTGAAGGATTGTTTTAAGAGAAGTCAACAGCAGCAAAAGCAATGTAGCTTTTTAATGATGCAGCTTGCTTTTTATACTGTAGAGACATTTAGCCTGCTATTACTGGATTACATGTTTTGCCACTGCTGTCTTAAGGCTTCCAACAGTGCTTAATAAATACGGAAGTATATCGATCATATTCACACCAACAAAGTCAAGCTTTCTATTTACAAGAAAGAGTTACTACAACTGTGTGCGCTTACTGGAACACCCACTAGTGGTCTTGTTACCTCTGGGTGTGCCTTGAGCAGATTTGAAATGACCTAGCCGCAGGGGAATTGCATCTGATTGCTAGGATCTTAGCATTAATAAGCATGGGAGAATGATTTGATTGAGCACAATAACCGAACAACTTGCAATACGACTTAATATTTACTTCTGATTAAATTTGTGCAGTTCACAATTTGTTCAAAGGACTCTTGAAGGGATCTGAACTGTTAACTGTCTAGTTACGAGTCTATTTTCAGTCAATCTATATGTAGCCTTATGAAAAAGATAGATGAAGAAGATAAACCAGTAATAAAGAATAATATAAAAAGACCTGTTATAGTAATTGTGGAACTTAAATAATGTAACTGATGCGCAGCCTTTACGTAAAATGGTTACTTTTTTTTTTTAGTGTTTCTGTGCCATCACATGCTTTTAAAGTAGCTGTTACACAAAATACAAAAACATCATAAATTCCACGAATTGCTTCCAAGCGAATCCACGATAGGAGCCAAAGCAGGAAGCTCAGAAACACAGGAAACTTCAGCAGGATCTCCCAGCACCCTCTGTATCTCTCTGAACACTCTTCCCAATCCTGCATGCCCACATTGGTACCCCTACTCTGGGCTATCACCAGCCTCTGGTTTTATCGTTAACCGTCACTGTTATTTTTATCCATTTACTCACACTTCTTTGTCTTCTGGGGAGCATCTCTAAATCCTTGGTTCCAAGTCAGGCCAAGACCAACCAGGTCTGTCTTCTCATCTTTCTTGCCCCGCCTCCTTTTAAGTCACACTTTCCGTTTTCTGTTTTGTGTTTTTGTTTGAGCATGAAGCTAAAAAAAAAAAAAAATTGGATTGGAGGGAAATCTTTTGAGAAACACCAAAGGAGTTTTTGGAAGCAAGACATGCCTCGGGATGACTGCAACTCTAAGTACTAACCTCCGGTGTCATAATTAAATTACCGATTCTGATGATAAATCCCCAAGCTGCCTGCACCACTTTTGAACGTGCAATTAAAGGAAGGCACAACATTTCAGCTGGAGCCTCAAGGATCTCTCACTCATCAGCAGACTGCAAGTCCACATCACTGTAGAGCTGGTATCAGGATAGGTGATGAAATCGGCTGTTGTGGGGGCTGTCCCTGCCTCCCAGTTTAACCCCCCTGCTGTCTCTGCATGTCTAGTAGATTTTCCAGCTTTTCCATCCTTCTCACTAACCAGAAACCGTGTCAGGTCTGTATTTTGTGTTTAGTCTCCCGTATGGGTTGGGGGGGTGCACAGGCTGACCAGGTCTGCACTTGTCACCCTCCCCCCAACTCTTCTAAAAGGTGCAGATGCAGTAAAGACCTCTCAGATGGCCTCCATCGCTGGGGCCCAGGGCCGCATATCACAGCCAGAGACCCCAGTCACCCTACAGTTCCAGGGAAACAAGTTCACGCTGTCCCCCAGCCAGCTGCGGCAGCTCACCACTGGGCAGCCCCTGCAGCTTCAAGGCACCCTCGGTAAAGTATACTCGCCCGTCATCTGCCACTCTCCCTCTCTGATGCCGTCAGAGGCTTTTGGTCGCTATTAGACCCTATAACCTTTATGGATTGGCACTGATGTCTTGACAAGCTCATTAAAAAAAATTATGCTGTTGGGCTATTTTGGTCCTCATCTAAACGCAACAGCAAGCTGGTTCCAAGCAGCTCTTTACCCTGGCCCCTTTGTCGCCCCACCATGCTCCGGCCTACGGCACAGGCAACATCCTCCAGATCGTGTCTGCTCCAGGGCAGCAGGTATTGCGCAATCAGGGCTCCGTGGGCCTGCAGGCGACGCCCCAGCCTCTCCCAGTCTCCAATGCGGCCACCGCTCCAGCCGCTGCCGCGCCTCCGCCTGCTTCCACCCCTCCTATGGTGTCCGCTGCTGCACTCCAGGGTAAGGGCTGCAGCCACTTCAGGGTGGGCTCAAAGCAGACAGTGCTGTCTTTATTGGCAGGTCTGGCCTGCCCTTTGAGTGACATAAGGTGCCATTTGATTAGGGGGTACACAAGAGCATGGGAAAATAATCATAAAAAATGCCTCTGCTTCATTTCATGACCTTAGTTATTTAAAATATCTCTAATATTTCACTTCTTTTCTTGTGAAACAGGCGCCAGCCACTATCAGCGAGAAGCTCTGTGCTATGTTTTTAATATAAATGAATTCACAAAATTCATAATCTTGCTTTTGGCACCAGAACACCCAGGGCTGGCCCTACTGATCGGGGTTGAGTTTGGTTACTTTCAAGCAGTTGCCTTAAAACAGTACCTACAGCTATCTGCAAAGGTACTGAACCCTCCTTAAAAATGCTAAACTCCTTCTTGTCTAGTCCCAGGAGCTGCAGCCAAGAGCCCAGCCACAGCAGCCTTTTTTGTGGACCAGACGGCTGGCATGAAGCCCCCACTCACAGCGGCTGCCGTGCTGCAGGTATGGGGGGGGGGAATAGTGTTACTGCCATTGATTTAAGTCAGAACAGCTGCAGTAAAATGTGCCCTGCATGATTTGGTGGCCCTCTTATTTATATGGTGCAGACAGTGGTTTTGCAGTAGCGATACTACTGCCAGGAGCTCCCTGAGATCGTGCATTAAAAGCATGAATCTCTGCTCTCTGCAGGAGACTTCCGAGGAGAGGAGCCGTCAGGTGAAGGAGCGCCTGGGCCGGCTTTTCGCCGCTAATGAGCGCCGGTGCGCACGGGCTGTGCTGTACGGGGCCGACCTGCTCGGGGCCTGCACCATAACGCAGAAGGACCAGCTGCTCCCGCCAACCCCCTCCCCCGTTTCTGCCTCGGGGCCCCGCAGATGGAGGTGGGTGGGCCGGGACAGCTGCCTGAGGGCTCAGCACTCCTGCATCGCCGCCACAACCCACCTGCAGGAGGCGCTGCTCTCCACTCAGCAGCAGTGGGAGGCTGGGCAGCCGTTGGCCAAGAGGTACTGAGCTCAGCACCTCTTCTGAACATTTCTGTCCCAGCACGTTTCTACAGCTGGGAATGCCATTGTGTCAAGAAGTTCCAGGCCATGTTTCCCCTGATAGTATCTGTTCTTTCTTCCTGTTCGTGAAATTCACAGGTTTTCCTGCGTGGTTCCTGTGGTCGTGGCCCCACCCCCATGTCTGTATGCACCCAACCCCGTGCCGCAGTTCACCCTGGAGCAGAAGCGTATCCTCCGGCGACTGCAGGAGGCCGCTGCCCCTCACAGTCTGGAGATCCGCAGGCTGGCCTCCCCCCACTTCCACCAGTTCCCCGACCTGCAGCTCCTGCAAATGGACTCAGGTTGGACCTGAGTTGAGACTGAACCAGTCAAATTAATGACAATTTCTGCATTTTAAAGTGCATTGGAATGCTTTACAAACTCTCAACGGCCATGTGAAGTCGAAGGTTGGCGCACTGAATTCCAGAATAAGGAGAAATGCATACTGGGATCCATATAAATGAGTGATGGAAGGCAACGGTTGAGAAAAAGCTGCATAGTCATGCATTACACAAAAGTCCCTGCCCTAAAGTAAAAGAATAATGGGTCTTTCTCCATTTTGGCTGAAGTGGTGTATTTGCTGATTGAACACGCTTTACATCTCAGTATAATTGTAATAATGGCCGTTGATTAATGTTTATCCATCAGACCCCATATTCTAGGCATTCGTAATTAAATACAGAAGAAAGCCAAGTGCTAAAATGTGTATTTATGGGTCGATTTATGGCAGTGTTTCTTATAGGTCTGTAGTGGCCTTTCATTGTGAGTGTTGTGATTGATTGTTTTGTAGATTTAAGCTGTTATTCAATTCAATTCAACTTTTTTTATATAGTGCCTATCACAACAGTGTTGCCTAAATGCACTTTACAAGGGTGTGTTGTGATACTTCACATCATCATTAAGACAATGATACAAAAACGGGGAAGGAAAGAGAGAAATGAAAGAGAGAAAAAAGCAGATGACAATGGAGGAGAGGAACCAAAAACTTTATTACTGGTTTTACTAGTGATCACAAAATGTAGGGAGAAAAAAAAACACTCTGGGAGTCTTAGAACCAAAATCCATCAGTCCACACGAGCTTGTGTAGGTTGTCAGCTTGAAGGCTGCATCCATCCTTCCAGGACAGGGAAGGACCATTCGGACATGTGGGACGGCAGAGAGCCTGGGGGTTCAGAACATACATTGACACATTAATGGACAAGTAGATAAAAAAAAAAAAAAATAATTAATGGCATGTGCAGCAGCCATGGTTACAGTGTTTTGTATGTTAAGCTAAAATGGTGTAATAGGTCTTCAGTCAAGATTATTAACTTGTTGGCATTGTGAGTGAGGACGCTATGTATTGTCTGCAGCTGGGAGGAATGCCGATAGATTCGGGGTATGCTATGCCCAGAGAGCCTTTGCCCGTCGTCTTATCTGCAGCCCACCTCTCTCTCCTTACCCCAGGCAAACTGGAAGCCCTGGCTGTCCTCCTTCATAAGCTTCGCTCAGAGAATCGTCGCGTCCTCATCTTCACCCAGATGGTGCGCATGCTGGACATTCTGGAGGCCTTCCTCAACTACCGCCATCTAAGCTATGTGCGGCTGGACGAGAGCCTGCCAAGGGAGGAGCGCCAGGTAGAGGTCGGGGTGTAAGCGCCGAAAGGGCTTTCCCTGTCTAACACCAGGATCTGCAGCACCCCTGCGGGCTTCTGGCCTTCTGATGGGATACAGCAGTGGCCTCGCTTCCCCCCCGCTGGATTAGTTCCTCCTGGGGCCTAAAGAGAAGCCAACACAATCTTTCATGTTCTAAGCATTGCATGTTTTCCTAATCTCTAATCTTAATTTTTGTTTTTTATCCTCCCCTGCTTTTGATGCAGATTTTTATTCCACAAGTGAATGGTAACTTGAAATAGCATTGTGCAGTTGTCTTTTGCAGATGCTAACGCTAGTGCAAAAGAACGTAGAAAACCTGCCAATTAACCAGTGCTCTCCATCAGTGTCTGACACACCACTTTGTCCTGTCCTGACCTCCCCAGGAACAGATGAAGAGCTTCAACAGGACCAGGCAGGTATTCTGTGCCATTCTCACCAACCGTTGCGGTTCCGCCGTGGGCCACGTCTTTGATGCAGACACCATCGTCTTCTACGACACGGACCTCAACCCCAGCATGGACTCCCGCACCCAGGAGTGGTGCGATCGAATCGGCCGCTCCAAGGACATTCACATCTACAGGTATATCAGTGTCTAGAGGTGCTACGGTGTCCAAAAATATTCACACACAGTGACTCACTTTGGCATCACATCGCTTTGATTTTCTGATAAGATCCCGATTCTCAGTCTTGAGGCTTTGCTGTTTAAAGGCCACATTGGCCTGCTATTGTGGAATATAGACCTCTGGATTATAAGTGGTTAATGATTATTAGTGGATTGCTTTTGCTAGGCTTGTTATCCCACGGTTCGCGGTACAGTGATATAACACTTCAAGAGTAACTGACGCTGATTTGTCCTACCCCCCCATTGCTCAGACTAGAGAGCGGGAACTCCATAGAGGAAAAGCTGCTGAAGAATGGGACTAAGGACCTTATACGTGAGGTAGCGGCCCAGGGCACAGACTACAGCCTGGCCTTCCTGACACAGGTACGCCTTCATAGCTGTCATATGAGCAGTTACACTGATAGTGCTCGATTAGTATGTGTCGTGGATTTAGGAGTTGGCCGGAACACGGCATGTTACGGTTGTGATTTGTAAGGATCTCCAGTCTCCTTGTGAGCAGAAGGATTTGCCAGACCCTGGCTTGCACCTCCAGTTCCCCTCCCTTACTCCAGGACGACAGCCCAGTGCCGTGTCCTGGCATTGACAGGGGATACAGCAATGGCTTTCTCCTCCTCTCCCTTCAGCTCTACAGCTGATAGCGGGGCTTAAGGGGTGGCCAACAGCATTCAAGGCTTGTAGCAAAGTACTTTGGGCAGATCTGTACTTAACCTGTTAATCCCTCTGGCTCGCTAGAAGGAAAATGTAGGTCCAAGCAGAGATGAGTTCTTGTGCTCTTGCTTGCATTACTACTTAAGTTTCTCTGTACAAAATGTGAGATAACCAACTAAACACCTCCGAGGAGGTCCACAGACAGTCCACATTTTTGCTCCTTCCCAGCTCCCAATAGGCAACGATAATGTGTACTGCCTGGCACGGACTTTGGTGGAAGCAAAAACATGGACTGACTGTGGGTCCCCGAGGAACGGGATTGGGAAACACTGCTTTATATTAATGTCAGTACCTGGCTTGAACCTGCAAGCCATGTCTTTCTGGTTGAGCGCCAACATGCCAAACCAATCCACTTGTGCCTTTTATAGCGGACAATCCAGGACCTGTTTGAGGTGGAGTCAGGCACCGGGGAAAAGGTGGAGGAGTTTGTGGTGCTGCACCAGGATCCGTCTCCCTCGGAGGCCATCTCGCCCCGTGTGGCACGGCCCTACATCCAGGCCCTCAACAGCATCGGCCAGGATGTGTCAGAGGAGTTGCCCACAGAGCAGGACGATGAGCCAGGAGAGGAGGAGCAGCTCGAAATCCAGGAGGAACCATCACAGATTGAGGAGCTGGAGGCAGTCCTGGAGCAGGTAATTGGCACTAACTAACCAATCCTGTAACAGAGTGTGTGCCCTGATCTGCTAAGTAGTAGCTGGGGGAAAATAACATTAACATCAAGAGAAATATGGCCACAAAATAAAAAGCTAGACAAGCAGAGTGGTTTTCGCTGATCTTAAGATCTTAAACAGGCCGCAATATCCCTGGTCTCAGCAGTAGCTGTGAAGATTCAGAGCTCAGTTTTTACTGCTCTTTGTCTCCGACTCCCAACAGCTGACGCCGATTGAGAAATACGCTCTGCAGTACCTGGAGTGCCTGCACATCAGCGAGGATGAGGAGCGAGCTGTCATGGTAAGAATGGAGGAGCGTAAGGGGCCCTTTTTGACACCTTGTACCACTCTGAAACACTCCAGTTTGACAAGCCCCGTTGTATTGGGATGGTGATATCTACAAGTTAGATATATTTAACATTTAAACCTTTTGTGTTAAAGGTACTGTGAATGGCAGATGGCCAATGAGTTGTTTTTTTATGAATGTCTTTGTGTATGAATTGCAGGAGCAAGTGGGTTCAACCAAGAAAGGCTGGGAGGTTCAGCATTTGCAGAAGCTTAAGGCTGAGGAGGAAGAACTGATGGTCCTTGAGGAAGAGGAGGATCTCTTCACTTACACAAGAGAAGATGCCTACAACATGGTACATACTTTTGGATTTTGTTGACCATATGGTTAAATTTAACATTTTCATGGCTGTCCTTGCATGAGCTGTATGTTGACAGCACTGTCCACATTGTGCTTCCCAGGAATACGTCTTTGACGGTGAAGACGGGCAGACAGAAATCATGCCGGTGAGCTACTGCTCTTTCCCCGTGGCCTGTCCTTTTCATACGTCACACTTGCTGATGCGCTTGCAGTAATACGCCGCTGACCTTCTCTTTGTTCCTTTACCATGATGCAGCTGTGGACACCGCCTACGCCCCCACAGGATGATAATGACATCTACATTGACTCGGTGATCTGCCTGATGTATGACACGGTGCCCATGCCAGAGTCCAAGCTTCCACCAATCTACATCCGTAAGGAGCACAAGAGGCTGAAGATGGATCCCTCTGGTGCGTCTCGGTCTGGTCGCCTGTGGCCTACCTATCTCTATCATCGGGATTTTCATTAGACAGTCTGCACAGTGCAAATCCTGCTGGGATTTTACTTAATTACCTTTAATTATGGAGTAACAGCTGGTTGAAAGATTGCCTAGCTGGATGAATTCTTCTGCGGCTTTCAATTATTGAAAGATCATACGAGCTTTACTGTGATTTTGTTCTAGTGTATAGTTGTTTGCAGGATTCCATCCTCAACAAATGAATGTGACTTTTTTCAAATCGTATGAATGATTCAGTGAAAACCATAGATTTTTTTGATTCGGGTCCTTAGGCAGGTTTTGTGGTCACACGCACGTCTGTTTCTGAATGCCTCCATGTCTTATGCACGTGCAGCGGTGGGTCGCAAGAAGAAGAAGGGCCACGGGGAGACGGTGATCCCGCCGCGCTCACTGTTCGACAAGCCCAGCATGCTGAAGGTGCGTCGCGAGGGCAAGGAGCAGAAGAAGAACTTCTCCCTGAAGCAGCAGGCGCCCTTCGCCAAGCCGCTACCCACGCTGAGCAAACCCGCCGTGGAGGCCGGCCAGGACAACCCTGAGTGGCTGATTAGCGAGGACTGGGCCCTGTTACAGGCACGTACATCCAGCTCCGCACACACGCACGTGCAGACTCACCCGCACACAGTATACACGGAAGATGGTGAAACGTCACTTTTTTATATTTGCATATGTGTTGTGTTCTGCCAGCATTTCCACCTATTACATTTAATAAACTGGCAGCATTTTGAACTGATTTTTGATTTTTTTTTAAATGAGGTTACAAAGAAATTTCTGTTGCTGGTTTAATACTTTTACTACTATTAATAATATAGATGCCTTAATTTCGATGTCGCAGCCGACAGAGTGGAGAGGCAAGACTGAGGTTAATTGAAATTCCATTGAACGCTGTCGCTCCCTCCAGGCTGTCAAGCAGCTACTTGAGCTTCCTCTGAACCTCACCATCATGTCTCCGGCCCACACCCCCAACTGGGACTTGGTCAGCGACGTCGTCAACTCATGCAGCCGCATCTACCGCTCACCCAAGCAGTGCCGCAACCGCTACGAGAACGTCATAATCCCCCGGGAGGAGGGCAAGGTGGCCGCAGCCTGATTTTAAAATGTTTTCATTCATCTGTGTGCTGACGGGCATCTCCACACCCATTTTTTTTTTTTTGTCCCGTATTTCTTCATATTGAAAGTAGCAACCCTACTGGGGATCAAGCCCCCCCAAGGCTGAAATTTTACAATCACCCCTGTGGTTGATATTTAATTCATATGATAATATAAGGTCAGTATTGTTTGTGGTGGATAGACCTTTTTAACCTCATGTGACGTTTGCAGTTGGTGTATGAAGCAAATCCCAAGAAGAAAACCAAGAGCATTTACAAGGTGGGTTCCGCTGATCATTCTGTGGGACATCCTGTCTGTTATTACTGCGACCTAACAGTCTCCTCGCCCCCCAGTCCAAGAACAGCCGCCCACTTCGCACGTGTCAGATCTACACGCAGGATGACAACGCCACCCACGTCCAGCTGTATAACAGCCGCTTCGAGCTGATGAAGCTCATCGCCAGCAGGAGGAGCCCTCCTATTAAACCCCTGTAAGTCTCCTCCCTCCCCAATGGCCGGCCCGCCGGCGCCAAAGCTATGGTTTGATGTGGGGGCTCTGCACACGGCCCAGAATGCTGAGACAGGCATTTTCACTGGTTCTTCTCTGCATCATCTGACAGGTTGGGCATGAACCCGTTCCAGAAGAACCCAAAGCACGCTTCGGTGCTGGCTGAGAGGTGCGGGGGGGGGGGGGGGGGGGGGGGGGGGGGGGGGGGGGGG
>JAABNX020000046.1:7986199-8001739 GCA_015163995.2 Mormyrus lacerda | reverse complement strand
GTTCTCCCCAAGCGAGCTTGATGGGCCGAATGGCCTCCTCTCGTTTGTATATTTCTTATGTTCTTATGTTCTTAAGTTGACTGAACTGGACAGTTTAATTCAAACTGAACAGCACAACATCAAACCTTCCTCCCCTGAATTAGTATTAGCCAAATAGTGACTTTTATAGAGGTTTACATAGATTGGAACACAGAAGATCTTGAAGATCTCCACAGCCACCCTAAAGAGTGGGGAGCATCAGATAGAGTATTTTTAGGTGGTGAAGCTGATAGCTTTTGACTGTACCTGAAAGAGTTTAGTACAGCTGTGTGCTTTTTGATCCTGATTTCCCCGTTCATGCGTCCTTGTGTCAGCAAGGGAGGGGCTTGTGTTTCACTGCTCTAACCAATCACAGTCTTCATTGTATGATGTTTTTGTCTTATTTTCAAACTGAAAGCTTCCCACCATTAAGACTGGGGCAGTGTGTGGCTAAACCTCTGTGTTTGTGATCAGAAGGTCACCAGTTTGAACCAGGTCTAAGCACAATAACCAATATGCCTGTGGGCCCTTGAGCAAGGTCCTTAACCCCCAATTTATTATTATTATTATTGTTTTTATTAATCATCATGAAATAAAGATGCTCCTTTACATTGTTTGTACCGCCTTTGCAGTTAAGCATGTTCCTATGTTTTATATAAGCATGTTCCTATGTTTTACGTTTACAAAAGGCATACACAGTATTATATCACTATAACCTGTTTTTTCCCTTTTGCTTTATGTCTCAGGCAGATTACCATCTAATTGACATTTGTATATTTTCACATGAATATAACGTATTAGAACGGACAGCGTCGCTATTTTCTTACAAAATACAGTACAGCTGTTTCAACTGTTTGTTGTTGCTTGTTGTGGGGCCCCTGTAGGGGGTAACATAAAGAAGAGCTTCGTTTCAGTCCCCCTCTCGTCGTTTTCATTCCTCCGTTCTGCTTGGCGCTTTAATACAGTCCAATAGTGTATGTGAAATATAGATTATTGTAGTTTCGCATTGCATGTCGGTGGCTATAGTTTTTGACTGGTTTATCATAAGCTTCGATGAGTATGTATTTGTCATTGAGAGAAAATAACCTTCTTCTTCCCGTCTTGTTTTCTGTGCAAAGATTATATATATATATATATATAAGAAATTACTTAAACAGTATTTGTATAGGAATGATTCTGTCCCAAGCTTTTTGCACCATATAAGCGGTTCATCACTATACCCTGAAATACTATAAGCGGGTTCCACTGTATCTAGTGTTTTTGTTCTCCTGCCTTGTACCCTATGGTGCCATACTCTTCAGGCCACTTCCTTGAACCTGTACTGAATAAGCAGTTGGAAGATTGGTGGAAAGATGGATAGATGTTTTTTATTAATTAAAAAAACAACTTTTGCCAGCTCTCCAAAATTGCTTATACCCTAAGAGGTTGTTATATATAAAATCAACAACAGTGACATGATATTTTTTCTTGTATTATTATTACTTCTTAATGTACGTGGGTGACACGAGGAGAACAAGAACTCTCTTCGAATTTCCCCTGGCTCCTCAAACCTGGTTAAAATAGGAAATGTTCCGAATAGCGGAACAAAAGGTGAAAACATTTGTTGAAAAGATTCTGTATTTTCCAAGATGAAAACCAGGTATTCACAAATATCTGGGAGTGAGGTAATGTGGGTGTATATGAAATCCACACAGGGGGACTTCCTAAAGAGCCTCACACCGGTTCGAGCATGCGGATGGTTTTAAATCCTCAGGGGGATTTTTTTACCCCTTTACCCCAGCTAAGCATGGTGAGATTCCTCAATGTTTTGTGCATATGTGTCAGATTCCAAACAGTATTATAAATTGAATTTTTAAGACAGTTTTATGGAATATAATCATGACAGGAGCACCCTACCATTAAACAATATGATGGATCATCTTCTATGAAGTGATTTATACCACATATGACAGTTTGCTTCCATGCCCAGCTGTAGCCTCCCATCAATCGATAAAAACAGGCCACTTCTGCAGGGTGGAAACATTCTATATAGAACCCCTGGTTTGGTTATTGTTGGTTGTTGGTTGTATTTCTTACTCCAGCCACTGGGGCGGGGAGGAGGCTTAAGCAATAGAGTCTGTGGCATCCTTGGGGAAATGTAAAAAAAGCAAATGAAGAAAAGAAACAAGTCTGATGATAGTAATTGTTGTAGCTAGTCTCCAGGCTTTTAATCAGAGGATTTGAGGTTTTCATCTATAAAAAGAATTTCCCCAATAAAGGAACTTCCCCACGGGGATCAATAAAAAGTTGTGATTATTATTATTATTATATTATTATTTAAATAAGGATAGATAACAATAAAAATATGATATATATATGGCCTAATATAGCATATATATGCTTTTTCTTTGAGTGAACTCAAGGTCCTTTATTTATATGTGTGTGTGTGTGTGTGTGTGTACATACACACACAGACACCATGTTCTGCTGGTGAGGCGCTTCATAAAGGGAGCTGACACAAGACTCTCTAAATCCCTGTTTTCACTGAACCATGTCTGTCTCACTGAACCATATCTCTTCCTCTTCTGTTGCTCGCTCAGGTCTAACATCTTGGAATTTTTGAGTGCCTGCTCCCTTTCTGTTGTTAGAGTTACATACAGTCTTCGTTTGTATTCCAGTTCAAGCCATAAGTACTTTTAGGCCATAAGTACTAAATCTCTACAAAACCAACTCCAGATGACATCTGCTGAACCAACTTTTGTGTTTAAGCCTCAAAGCCAAGCTGCATTGATCTTCAGTAAAGGAAATACATCATCACTTTGAAATGCTAGTGCCCAGCAGCCTGTAAAGGAGGATGGGGTCACATGATTCGATTCCTTTACTCCACCTTCTCTCTTTCCTCCGGTCCTCTTCAGTGAATTGTACTTTTTTTTTTCAGATGCAGTGCAGGTTGAGGATGTGTATTTGAATCACACTAATATGACATTTACTTATCCAAAATTCCCCTGGTACCCAAAGCTAGTTAAAATAGCTCAGTAAAAGTGCAGAAAGTATCGGCCCTCCCTGCTCTTTCATGAGATACAAAATGAATGACTTCACACGTCTAATGAGAAATTTGGTACCGGATCACACAAGTATATTTCTTGTTTGCACACTGATTTTACTGGAGATCATATGATTCTTAGCAAAAAGGTCTTTAAGTCACTATAGCACTGAATTTATTTTGACCATCGTGAATGGCTTCTTTGATTTGTTTTCTTCTGTCACCCAGGTATATTTAGCTATTTTTCAAATGATTAAATAGCTGCTCATTTTTTAAAACTGGATCCACTAGAGATTCAAAACCTCACAGATAGGCTGGCACAGAAATGATTTTATTGATTGTCTTCCTAGACTAGCCAGAAAGAACTTATTCAGCGCGCAGAATGAAAACATTCCACCGCAGGAAATCCCTAGTTCAGGTGCTGCATGGAAAAACGCCCATGACCAAGGTGTTTACAGCCATTCCACACAGTCGGGAGGATGTGAGGCATCCATTTAGGTTGGAGTGGTGGTGTGCTGGTCTCTGGGTGCACAGCTCACAGGGAGCTATGAAGCCTCCAGTCTTGCCAGTCATGCCCTTCCAGGTTTTGTGTTACTTTCCATGTCTTATTTGCAAACTCCCCACATGACTGAATCATGCAAAGCAACGGATCTGCCTCTGGCTTCCTTTGATGACATTAGTAAAGAAAAAAAAAGCTTCCTTCCTGACTGGAACTTCTGTGCCAATGCAGTACCGCTTCCTCACTGAATCACTGAGATTTCCTTGTTGTTAACAACAATAACAACATCATCATCCCCTACGATCTAGGATACCTCCCGGACAGGAGCCTCTTACTCCACTTGGTCCGAAAAGTTAGTGTGCCGTGTCCCCCACCTCAGAGACTAAGTGTCAGAGACTAAAGGTCAGGTAGAGAACAGTGTGGAGTCTTCATCAGGAGCAGGGTCTCTTCATCAGAAGATGAGATGTTCATAGATATAGAGTCATAAAGAGAGACAGACAGAGAAACACACACATTAACCCTACCAAACATAATTTAGTTGCTGTAGCTTTCATTATACAGTGGTACCTTGGAACACAAATTAATTCATTCTAGAGGGTTGGTCATGGTGCAATTTGTTCGAGGTCCAAGTCAAAAAGAAATAATGTAAATGAATCTAATCCATTCCAGACCCCCAAATGATTGCCTATTTAAACTTAACTACCTATCTGACTAATGATGAAAAGCATTAACAATCAATATAAAACTAATACACACACGAAAAGTACACATACAAAAGCAATGAACATGAAATAAATGACAATCCCATACTCTGTAGTGAGAGCAGACGCACATGCACCACCTTCAAGTCTCTCTATAATTTCCTTTTCAAGTTCTACAGTTACACTCATTACTTTACTCTTTGGTTTGCTGCTATCACTGCTCACATTCTTAGGGGCCATGATTAGTGTATCACTAAGTGAAGTGTAGATAAAGCATAAAGGAAGACAGCAAACTCAGTCGATAGGTAGAGTGACAGTGATTCATAGGCATAAGCATCCCAGTATGTCTGTTTGCCTTCGTTTCGGACGATCAGTGACGCCACTTGATCTGTACAGGTTTTGTTTTGTCATGTTCTGAGTTTTGCTCGAGTTGTGAGTAGATTTTTCTCGACTGACCCATTAGTCGAATTGGTAGACCCATAAAAGATTTAGCAGGAACAGTTGAGTTCCAAGATATTTTTTCTGGTGGTAATTGTATTGTTTGTACGTTACATTACACATTACATTTTTAGCAGACTAACTAGTAACAGTAATGTCAATTAAATTGTGTCCATCTGTCTTCAATTGCGGAAGTAATTAGAGTAAACGGCTATTTAAGGAATTCTAGATGCAGGTGTCTGTTGCCCTGAAGGGGCTGGTATTACTTTGTCACTCCATAAGTGGTCCTCTGGGTGTAGCTGTGGGTTTTATTCATTTATTTTGTGAAAAATAGTGTTCAATTCTTGATCTCACTTTTATTTATGATCCTTTGGTGGCTCCTACTTCTTCATCCTTCAGTCTATGATTACTTGATTACTCTATGATACCTCTTCTCTCTTTCTCTCTCTCGCTCTTTCTGTTTTCTCTTTTGCCTCCCCTCCATCTATCTTTCTTCCTCTGCCCCCTCTCCCATTCTTTCTCTCTTCCCCTTCTAAAAATAATTCATCCATCCATCTCCTATACCATCTATCCAGTACAAGTTCCCAGTGAGTTGCTGAACCACAAGCCCCAAAGTGCAGAGAAGTTACCATGCTGCTGCTTCCCTAGATATGTATAAAATGTTCATTCCTATAAACACATGCTGACTCTGAAGCTGTCAAATATATATCATAGGCTGTAGTTTTGGCGATGACTTCACTACCACCCTATGGTATAAAGTAAAGACAATTTGACCACACATGTTCACATGCTACCTCTGTATATGCAGTTTCTCACTTCAATAATATGCATTACGCACTTATAAATCATCTTCATTTAATCACTTATACAGGTGTGGTTACATTTGCAGAATTTCTCAGGAACTGTATGCTTTCTTCACTAGAGGGCAGCCAAGTCATGTGATCTCCATCCCTGACATGATGACTTGTTTTTCCACAACTTGGTGAACTTGTATCTCCTTCCGCATCCTAATGCCGATGTCCAGCAGCAATGCCTGATACCTCCTTATAAATACAGTCCTTCTTCTAGAGCCGTTCAGACAGCTGCAGGTGCGTGTGGCAGCATTGTTTGTGCCGCAAGTCAAAACAGCTCTGTCACCATCACTAAATTACTCCAATATCCCTCTCTGAAAGCTGTGTAGCTGGCCAGAGACCTGACCCGATGCAGTCCAGATGGATTCATCCACCATGTGACTTGAAACAGGATGTGTATGCAAGTTTCTGTGATGTTTTGTTCAGATGTTACGGCTATATTCCATGGCTGCTAATGTCACAGATGAGGGCAATGCTGTAATTCCTGATCAGTTATGACAGATGACACCCATCCTTGTTTTCTCCAGAGGTGGATAGTTCAAACTCAGAAAGTAAACATCCAGATCAAGATTTTGTTTCAACCAGTCAGGTGTATAAAGAGTCACAGTCAATGTTGGTTGAAACAAAATCTTCGTCTGGATTTTTTACTTTCTGGACCTGAACTATCCACCTCTTTTACATTTGGGCTGCATCTCCAGCAAAGATGCAATTCAGTCAATGAACAGCATAAAGCAGGCTGCCATCTACCCTGCTTAGGAGTCTGATCCTCTGCTTATTACCTGGTGCATTCTAATGAATCCCCATCCCAACCCCGAGAAGACTGAACCACCATGATATTTCAAAATCACAGAAGTAGACAAAATAGTCACCATCAATGGAGAATTTGTTTATATGCTAAATAAGAAATCCAGTCATCACTTGGTATCCATGGGGGATTGGTTCAAGTACCCCCCCCCCCCCCCCCCCACGGATACCAAAATCCATGGTTGCTCAAATCCCTTATATAAAATAGCATAGTCTTTGTATATATCCTGTGCACATCCTCCTTTATAATGTAAATCATCTCTAGTTTACTTACAATACCTATACAATGTAAATGCTATGTAAATAGTTATACTCTATTGTTTAGGGAATAATGACAGCAAAAAAGTCTGTACGTATTCTGTACGCACCCATTGTATTTGTGAAACGGCAGGAGGCCAGGAGCAGGGTCTGCCAGCACATCACTTTATTCACATGGATTCTGCCTAGTGCTTGACATGCAGCAAATTCAAGTTTCACTTCCCACTTTCAGTTTCTCAATTATTTCTTCCGAATATTTTCAATCCATGGTAAGTTGAATCTGCAGAATGGGAACCTGTGGAGGGCCTACTGGACATCTATTCATTTAGTACATGAATAAATGTAAATGAAAAATAAATAACGAATCACAAGCTGTGATCATTGTGGAAATTTAGTACAGTTATGACAGCCATTCAGCTAAAGTGTCATTTTTTGTTGTAGGGAAAAAAATACCTTCCTTGAATACCTTCCTTAGTGCTGCCTGGTTATCGTTTTGCCCTCAGTCATATTAATAGAGTGTAGATTATGCTGTAGGTAGAATTCAAAGATCGTCTGACATTATCCTGATGACTCGTGTCATTCACCATTTTGTTTTCATCCAAGGAGTGATTATAAGCAGCTTAAGTGGCATTTGAAATATTCATGCCAGGCCACCCTACTTTGTCTGATGATAACACCCATTCATGTTGAAATCCAACTTTTAGATGCTTCATGCTGCAAATGTCATGTTTCAGTGGTGAGTCAGTGTGCTTTCATACACGCGTTGAATTATAGCTGCGTGATGAGATTGTGGGCATCAGTGGGAGTGAATCTAGAGGGACTTTTAATAACCATTATGACTCCCTTTTCCTTGCAGTCCATTTCAGGGTGAGGTAGATGTTCAAATGAGTGCTAGCTCTCATTTTTCAGCTACAGTCATGATGCTGAGCCAAGCTTTAAAGGAGTACAGGCTGGCAGTGAGGCCTTGCTGAAAAAAGAGCTATAGCAGAATCAAGAGACATGCAGACATCTTTGGTGTTTGGTGTGTGTCACATCAGTTACAGCTACGCTTAGACACCAAAGGCTACAGCCAATGACCTCTTTACTACTGTCATCTGGTCTAGGATCAGATGCAAGAAAAAGTGAAGGAAGATCACTACTTCGTTTGTCCCTGTAATTTTATTGGTTGGGGAAATAACTTAAGGAGTCGTCAAACCAAAATAACACACAAGACATCTGTAAATAGGAACAAAATGTGTTCCTTTACCTAATTCACAAAAGGTCGAGCAAAAATGAAAAAAAAAGCTTCCCAAACTTCCTAACTAACCAAAGACAGTGACCATCACAATCTCCACTACAGATATTTTGGTGTAAATAATCGAAATATTTGTGTGTTATTACTGTGTATTTTGTTATTGTATTGTATCGTAGTGTCCTGCATAGTGTTTAATGTTATATGCAGTATATAGCATCTGTGTGTGTCCACAGTGTGCTGTTGGAGCAGTCGGGATGGCCAGCACAGCGTATCGGTGCTTGATGGTTGTGTTCAGAACCAGATGAGGCTAACACAAATGCATCTCACATTTATCTTTGTCCATTCATTTTGTGATGGACCTCATAAATTCTCCTCCTCATTTATAAGTAAATTATACTTTAGGTTGAGACCCCTTGTTTATTGGATATTTTTGTTTACATTGCCAGGCATATGTCCAAGATGGCAGGGTACCGATTGCTTCATTATACTTACAATAAATAAACAAACAGATAAACAAACAAAAAATGAAGAGCACTGGCAGCAGAGCCTTCAGCCATAGTGCTGCTTTGAGCTCAGACCTACCCCAAAAGACCTTATTGGTTTCAGGCGGTTTTTTTTAAGTCAGACTTTTAATATTGCATAACTTCTGCTATTTATAATGTAAAGCTGTTCTCGTTAAATTTTACCTACTGCTTTGGGGCAGCAATGCGGAGCAGGGCACTATATAAAAAAACAATATTAGCTTGAACAATGTGAAATCTGCCAACATCGCTAATTCCTGTAACTTAGCGTGCATCGCAGTCAACTTAAATGTTTGATCAGCATTTAAATCAGCAGACAGCAATTCTGTTTTAATGAGCTTCCCTCCGTTATTGTTTAGATGAGGTCTCTGAATTATTCCATGCACTGACACAGCTTTATATTTTTATTAGACCAATTCAGATGAAGTGCTGTTCTCAGGCGTATTTCCCACACTTGAGCCGGCAACCTTGAGGTTCCAAATTCCGTAACCACAACACACACAGGGCTGACTGAAAGCTCCATTGATTTTTGTATAGTACACTTCCCCATGTAGCTGTCTCAGAGCTCATGCTCTCTTACATCCTGTGAAATAATGTAAAGAAAGCATATAAACACCCTAGCCTTCATTGCTATTGTAATATATTGTAATTTTTCTATGCACAATATTTGATCTAACGTTTAGCATTGTAATGGCTAAATAGCCAAAATTAATATGTTTATAATATCAAGCAATTACAATTCATAAATGTCTCATAAATTCCTTATTGTGTGGCCTATTTGTGAACAAGTTTTTTTTAAATGAAATTCAGGATTTTAGCAAGTAGGGGAAAATATGTAATTAGGCAAGAGGACCCGTTGGAGCACTCAAACAACATTATTTTATCACAAGCACCAATTAGGCAAAAACATGGATGACTCTTTTTGAGGATGATGTAATGTCAGAGTCATTTGTCTAACAACAGGCTGGCATTGACAGCAACCGACTCAATGAATGGGCCCATTTGAACAGTAATAAATCTTCCAGTTCCACTTCCTCACGTTAAATAAAATACCTTTTCTTTTTCCACACCAATACAGGCCTCTGATGCAGCCCTTACCCTTTTTGCCACGACGGAAATGGCTGGTCGTCAATCACGCTCCTGATGAGGAGGCCCCTTAGGTGTCAGAGTGGGGGGCAGCTGAAAATAGCCGCAGTCGCTGTAATTATTCAGTGAACACTTTTTATTCAATGAAACCTACTCTACAACTCTGAAAGTAGCTTTTAAGCAGCAATGTGGTTTTACTGCCCAGGCTTCTTCCCAGTGTTTAATCATCATTTTTATTTATGCCGCTGTTTTTATCATGCGCTATGCCTTGCTTCTTCTATAGTGCTAAGTGTCTGCATCTGGAAATTGCCCGACCCGGATTGGAGGCCTTCTGAGCGGGAACCAAATCACTGCAAAATGATCCCAAGCTGCATCCTTGTTTGCAGACGACTTGTACAAATCCTACTGTCCGTGAACCTGCCAAAATTTTGTTAGCTGATCTGCTGGCTGTGCCCAATGCTTCCTGGGACAGGATCCAGGTTCCTTGAGGCCCAGTTCCGGATAACCTTTTGGAAGATGGATGCACATACGATCCAGTGATAATGAACGCTGTAGCACACTGCAGTGATTTTCAATGTACTTCATCATCAAGCTAAATCCGGTTCACAACATTTACCAATTATATGATGGAACGACTCAAGTTAAATACTTTTCCTGAAAGATAGCACAGCACAGCAGCTTTCTCAGTTTGAGCAGGTTATATATAAGGTTATATGTCCATGTCTTGCACCTACATTCTAGCTGCTGTCCTGTAATGAGGATGAAGGAGTAAGGATCGAATGAGATACAGTAATGTTCAGCAAGCATAGATATAGCAGGATAACAAGCCTTCTGGATGTACTAAAGGACGCTGTTGGTTTTCAGCCCTGGTGCACTTGAGTCTACCTGTCTATCACACTTGGAAAGCCATCTGTGTGGGCTTGCTAGAGGATATTTATTATTCTTTGCTTCCTCTGTTTTCATGCCAAAGGCAGGATAAGCAGGTGTATTGGGTAAATGTGTTCAAAAATTCATTTATATACCAACAACACTGTTGTGTAGTTTGTGGGAAGTTTGCGTCCGTTACCTAAGGCCAGGAGCCAGATTTTCTTTCTCACTTAAAAATTTGTTTCTACTGCTGTGATTCGCCTTGGGTTTTACCTCTGAAACAGAAGCGATTCCTCTTCCTCTCAGTGCCTGAGCCTCTGCCCGCGCTCCAGGATCACTGATCACCCTGCAACAACTGCCATCTCACTTTTTCAAAATAGCGGGGAATGAAATTTTCCCCCTGCCCTGGCCTGCCTGCATGGTCTTTCAAGTAAGTGGCTGAGGTCACAACTTTGCAGGTTGTGTCATCTCATCCGCAAAAATGTCCTGCAGATAGAGGTCAGCGTAGTGGGGGGAAAGTGGCAAGGAAAACAGCAGGACAGACATGAGGGAATGAAACATGCAGTTAAGCTGAACACATCTGCTGAGGCAGACACAGTGCTTAAGGCTCTGTGCGTCATTATGACTCCCTCCTGCAAAGCCAGGATTTTCATCTGGGATCAAATCGCCATCATGTTGCCAGGCTATTAATGAAACAAACTAGGAAATCAGCCTTGCCTGTCCAAGCTAATCAAATATAGGCCTATACAAATAAACAAAGCCAGCATAGTACATGATTAAAATGACAGAAATGTCCTTCATGTTTTAAAATGAATCTCATATTAGGTCCAATATCAGACTAAACGACAGTTGTTCCGGCTACATAAATGGCCATTGATTGAGCTGCCTTGAGTAGAAACATCCAATCGGCAGAATTAGTGATATCCCCTTTACATATCTGTACATATCCATTTTGCATTTGTGATTACAGCTCTTTTTGCACATTTTTATACATTCATTGTATACAGTAATAAGGCATAAATAAACATGATTTCAAATGTATTTTATGTTTTACGTTTATTTTTTAATTAGTTCAGTCCATCCATCCATCCACCCATCCATCCATTTTCTGCTGCTTATCCAGGGCCATGTCACAGGGGCAGCAGTCTGAGCAGAGACGACCCTCTCCGCAGCCACCTCCTCCGGGGGTTACCAAGGCGTTCCAAGGGCAGCCAAGAGATATAACCTCTCCAGTGTGTCCGGGATCTGTCCCAGGGTCTCCTCCTGCTGAAGCCTAGTGAATAGCAAATTGGAGCACCGCGGGGTTGTGGTTTCTGTGATGCACTGATCGAAGCTGAGCGGCACACTGACTCGTGGTTTCCACGATGCACTTATCGAAGCAGAGTGCCATGCTGAGTCAGGGTTTCCGTGACAAACTAATCGAAGCTGAGCACCACTGAGTGGTGAAGTTGACCACAAATGGCTTCCCAATGTAACATATTGTTATGAGAATCTCCCTTTAACTACTATGCCACCCACTGCTTTCAAGGCATAATATCAACACGAAGGCACTCTGTTGATCTTGCTACAAGAGAGTGGAAAGGTTAGGGCAGGGAAGTGGACATCAGGCAGTCAGAAATATAGCAGCTCGCCCCGATAAACAACACCTGCATTAGCAAGTCTCATTATAGCCACCCACAGCCCTTGGCCAGGCCCAGGGAACTGCGTACCTGGTTTGTTTTAGAGTCAGTCAGCAGTGAGTTTACAACAAGCATAATGTGCACAGCAAGGTCCTTTTCTTTCATGGAAAAAATCTGAAATCACCACACCTTTTAAATAATTTTTACAGCCAAATGTGATTCTGATTTGGATCAGGTTGAGAGTCAGTCTCATGTGCACCACAGCAATCCCCTCTGCGGGATTTGAACATCATAACATTTTAGCTTTAACATTATTTATTTAACTGCTACCCCATAGTATTCCATGTTTTCTTTTTCTCTTCCATTCTCCCCAGCCTCAAATGAGGGGCAATTGAAATAAACGACCCACCCGCAAATCTGCAGACAGTCCACTGAAAGCTTCAGCATTTTCACCCTAATTAGGCGTCGGACCAGACCTCGCTTTAATTAACAGAGAGTGCCAATTTCTTCTCCCTCCAAACAGAGTGACTGGCAGCTCAACTGCATCCCAGTTGCTGACACACAAATGAGACAAACACACAAACTGGGCAAGCAAAATTTGACTGAATGTGGCGTGGATGCCAGAGTACAAACTAGTGGTCAAATAATTACCGGCTGGCATTAAAAGAAACAAAGCAGAACAGAGGCATTATGTGGCAGGTGGTCGGTAGAGAGGGACTACATTCCTTTGGATTTCCCCGTGACATTTGATTTGGAGAAGAAAGAGGTTTATGAATGAGTGAATGAGGTGAGTAACGCTGTGTGTTGCAGCAGGTCTCTGCTTATTGTCAGCTCTGCGCATTCAGTTATCCTCAGTGAATTCTGTTTGGCTACACAAATATTGCCGGCACGTACAAACATTCCCTCCTCAGACACTTCTAATTTTGAGTTGGAGGGGGTGGTGGGCTTCCTCAGTGTTTCCCAACCCCATCCCCCATCCCTAGTCCACGTTTTTCTCCCTCTCTGCTCCCTGCCCAAAGGTTCACATTTCTGAGAATTGCTATATGTTTTCAGTTGGGAAATACAGATATATAGCACATACCAATTTACAGCTATTTATTAGCCTAACTGCAGTCCTGCAGACTGTGGGAGAATATGAGAAGGCCACATACAGAACAAAGGTAGAGTCAAACCTCTAACTGTCAGGCAACAGCAGCGTCCCTTCAGCCCCCATGTCAGCTCACAAACACCCCGATAAGACATAATCCCTGCCATACTACCTATTACTTCAAACATCGTGTAGCTACATTGCGTGTTAAATTTTGGAAGTTACTGGGCTGTGTGTAGAAGTAGCATATAGACACAATAATGTGTCTCATTTAAACGTGTCTTTGCTGCAAAATGAAATTATGCGTTTTCTTCATCTGTACAAACTGCATTCTCAAAAAAACTAGATATATTTTTAAATATTAAAGTGTCCTCAGACTTGACCTTATCTAGTTCAATGAGGATTATATCATGTCCAGTGATTTTTTTGACACCAAAGATTGCTGTCTCATTTGTCATCCATATTTGTCAGCATCAGTTATTATAGCAATTTTCTTTTCAAATAACCTTTCAAAGCTCAATTAATTATTTTTGAATTATATGGCTAGTTTTAACCGTTAAATTAATTTTTTTATAGTATTATAAATTAAGCTTATCAATGTACAAGCCATCCACTGCTGTAAGCAGATCAGAAGTATAAGTGGAGACTTTTTTGAAAGTTTCTTACTCCTCTGGTAGATCCATCCCAAATGATTCCCCAACAATGAAAGAAACAGGCAGAAATAAAAAGACGTACATGGCAAACCGCTGTTGCTCTCACTGTTTTCATTAGTATCTCCTAAAAATGGAAAAAGTTACAAGGGACAGTGAGAATTTTAAATGCTTTGACAGCTCCAGTAAGAAGCCTTTATACAAGATCCTGTCCTGTCATGCTTATGGTTTTTACTGAGTTGAGATCCGGTACTGTCTCTGCAGTTGCTTTCACACATATGCACTTATCATGTATATATACACTCATTCAAACAAACAAATTAATCGATTATCTAACAACAAGAATAGTGGAGCACAAGGCTGGGGTACACCCTGGTGGAATCAGTCCATCACAGGTCAAACACACAGCATTTGAGCAAGATGAAGTCCAGACACTCTATAGTCAGAAAGAGTGTCTAACCAAGCTACCAGAATCAAAGGTTCTGCTTAAGAAAGCATTTTTCTACCCCAAATAGTTATAGCATGACTTGTCACAGAAAACTGATCCTGAATTCACAAAAACATTGACAAAATGATTGTCTTTCAAGCATTGGGTTTTCTGTTGATAACAGTACCAAAGTAGTAGGAAGTTTAAAACCACACTGATATAACAAAAGCCAAATATTTGTCACTTTTATTTACCAGCTATGTGTCATGTACGGAAACCAACAGACTTGAGAGCAGGTGTCAGGAAAACAAAAAAGGGGCTTTATTGAATAATACAAAAGCATGGAAACAAAACAGGACTGCAAGGGTACAAAATTGGAAGGCTTAGCATGTGGAAGGGCACAGGAAACAGGAGGACGTTAATGATCGGACAGGGGATGACGAGACAAAGAGGTACATAAGTACAATAGACAAACAAAGGGCTAACAAGAGGCAGCTGGAAATTATTTCCACACGAGAGTTAGGAAAAAGAAGCATAGCAAGAGGGGTGAAAGCATAAAAGGAATGGCTTGTTAGGGCTATGACAAGGAGGAGACGGGTAGGGATATGACACCACACTGAACAAACACAAAAGCATGGGTCTTATTAATATGATTTTTATTTGTTACATTAATGTTATACTTTTTAGTTTGTACATATTTTAATGAATTAATTTAGGTTATTAATATAGGTGTGCAAGCGCAACTTAGCTAGAAGGCCACTTCCTTTCAATACCCCTTCCTGTCCTATGTTGGAACAAAGGGGGGGCAGAGACTTACTGCCAAATAACTTTGGCAGGTGGTGGAGAGTTTCCAAAAATGAGAGTGAACCTGCACAATAAATTTGCTTCCCCCAAATCTGTGAAACAACGAGACAAAACCTGCGGATGTGTGGAAGCACTGATGGAGGACCTCCTGCCGGAGCCACAGCCAGGCCCTCAGATAGGCTGCTTCTCTCGGTTTCGGATATCGATTCCCTCCATCTCACATGCAGGGGCTCAATTCAATGTGTGGATACAAATGCTGTTGCTGTAATAAAGCTCAGACTTACACATACTGGGAATTATGTCCTATTCCCTCCTTAGCAAACTTCTGCAAAAGATAAATCCACTATATCTACTACATACTGCACATAATAGATATTTTGAATGTTCTGTGGAACATTAAACTACATATTGCTTCAAAGATATATGACTGTAAATAGATGCATTTTATAGGAGATCTTCGATTCTTTGTTATATTATCCAGCCCCAGATAATGCAAAGGAAACTGCAAAGTACTACATTTTCTCAGCTGCTGACAGTATTTATACCAATATACTATCAAAATTGGCAACATTTTACAAAAATAACATTTTGAGGGATAGCCAGCATGGATTTAGGAGAGGTAGATCCTGTTTGACAAATCTGTTGGAGTTTTTT
>JAABNX020000046.1:7966252-7980442 GCA_015163995.2 Mormyrus lacerda | reverse complement strand
AGCTACATTGTCAAATGATGTACTAGGGGTCCATCATTTGACAATGTAGCTACCTTATGTTAATTTTTATATTCCTCCAACTCTTTTAATTTTCTAAATCTGGTGATTTGTTGTAATGCATAAAACTAAAAGTTTCATGTGTCTCTGCCTCATAGGATGCAATAGTGTAAAACAGAGTAAACCTGTTGTTAATGTCCTCTAGTTATTGACAAAATCAGATCTCACCTTATTGTGGTTTGTCATACTCCAAAACATAAAAGTGCATCAATGCAAGCTAAAGCTGACGGTTCAGACAACCTGTAACTTAAATGTAGCTGCCACTTGGGGTGAAATTGGGTTCGGCGGCTTACACTGCTGCACCCATGGTCAGAAAGTAGCTACTGTAGCTCACATCCTGCGGTCAATAGAGTCATTTCACTGTCGGTCGCCTTAACCCCAATTGCCTCAGGGATTGGCTGACCCTGCGCTCTCAATTCTTTGGATAAAAGCATCAACTAAACGGATTCTGATAAGTCTCTGCCCCAATCTGCTGAACCTGCATTTAAATCATTATGTGCTTTCTGGTTTCATTTCATTAAATGAGAACAATGATGCGAAACAACCTGTAAATACAGTATTTTACTTGATGCCTGTGTAGCTCAGTCATTTATATTAGAAAGTATTTTTCATATTTCTGATATATCCTATTGTGGTACTAATGTGTTAGTACAATGTAACTGTACTAACTGGGTATGGATTACATAATGTTTACATGTTTACCTTCAAAATGATAATTTGTTTGGGATTGTTAAAATCACTGTCTCACCTACCAATTACTGGGGTTACAGTCATACTTGATATTGAGAGATATTGGAGGTACTAAAATGTTTCTCTTGATTATATAGGAATCTGTGTCCAGCCCCTTATAAACGTTTGCGATTTCACTTTCTTATTCCCTTTGTGGTGGGCGGCATGGTGGTGCAGTGGTTAGCACCATCACCTCACTGCAAGGTCCAGGGTTTGGTCACCCAGTGTGCCTTTCTGTGTGGAGTTTGCATGTTCTCCCCGTGCATGAGTGGGTTTTCTCCCACAGTCCAAAGACATGCCGATTAGGTCAACTGGTTGTCTATAGGTTTGTCTGTGTTGGCCCTGGGGTGGACCGGTGGCTTGCCCAGGGTGTACCCTTCCTCTTGTCCGAAGATGATGGGATTGGCCAGCACGACCCAGATGGATAAAGTGGTATAGATAATGGATGAATGTTAACATATGCACAAGCACGTAAGTTTGGGGATGTTCCTAACCTGTCAGACTCATTTACATGGTTCTCGTCCTCCTGTGGCAGCCACTGAAAATATTTAAGGCAGCAAGGAGCTTTGTTTCTGTGTCTTTCAACTCTGGGCAAGAGAACAACTAGTTTAAACTCGATATTCTGATCCGTCTTTGAAGCACTGCTTTGACTCAGCCATAACAAGTCTGACCTTGAAAAGTAGCACATGTCAGCATGGCACATGAGCCCTTCCCCGCAACACGTGAGATAGAGAAACTACCTCCAAGTTCCTTAACAGAAGGTTATGAAGGTCACTTCTACGGAACAGCATGTGAATGGTCTGTCCTCGGTTGATATTTCTGTTTCACTTAGTTTTTGTTGTCTGCTTTTTTCACTTTGGTGACTCCTGGTGTTTTTCAAATTCTGCTCAATATATAATTTCAATATAGCTCTAAGCGCATTCAATCAGTCCATCAAGTGTCCCCGATAGAACTGTAAACACAATTACCTCACTGTAAACTTCATAATACAACCACAACCTGAGCCATTTTATGAACCATTTGCACTATATGTATATGTGCATTGTATTTCTGTCTTCATATTGTATATTGCTACTGTTTCATTGTATTATATTTTATAGGAAGAGTATTATATGGAGGACATGCACACTGAATCCCATTGTACTGAATAGAATGAAAATAAAGGAATTCAGTTCAATAATACTTTACATATTCAGTGTTTTCTTTTTTACTTTTCTGTTTCATTGTTTCTTATTGTTTCTCTAATCTAGGTATAAAAGGTCAATGCTAGACTAGGTCATGACATGTTTTCACATTTGACCTTTGCAGAAAGTAAACAAGTTCATATAAGACCACATAAATGCTAAGAAAAATAAAGAAAATATTTCACAATAACCATTCTAAATTTGTTGTGAACTGTAGGGGGATTGATGTGATGTTACAGTTGCAGAATCTTTTGTAACACATGTATTGCTTCCAGTTATTAACTTTTCCTCTGACAACCCAGTGGAACGTCTCTATTATATTATTTGATGCAAGTCTCTGCTTCTGAAGTGCCTGAAACGTGTATCTAAATGTGTATCTAAGACATAAATACATAATGTGTAGACTGAATCTCCTGCCAAAAACAATTACAAACCCATCCCCTACATACACACACCACAACACATAGAGCTAGCTGTGGTTGTAAGAGAACTGCCTGATAATTTGACAATGTAGGACAGCCTGCACCTGTCTAATAGGCCAGTGTCTCCTGCATCAGCAGGGGTATGCAGTGCCTGTTGAGGTAGGACTGTGGAGGAGCAAGACAAAATGAGGCACAGGGAAGACCTCAAGCCAGCAGTGCTGTCGAGAGCAGATGAGGAAGTGGAAGTTACAACGCAGTCTGGGAACACAATCGGTCTGCTGTTATGGCCAGAGCTTTGGGCGACAATCTGCTGTCCAACCTCCCCTAGGTACTCTAGAGTGCATCCTTCTAAATGTGAGCAGTTCACCTGGATGGCAACTGTGTGCATTATTGCCATCCAACCCTGCACGATCCCCAGAGATGGTCTGCACCATTCCTGGAAGGAGGCATGGTGATCTCCCTGCTGGCTGGAGCGACTCATCTCTGTGCTTATATACACACTATACACGCACATTCATTTTACCTTTACATGTGTGTATACATAATGTGTGTGTGTGTGTATGTATGTGTGTGTGTGTGTATTATATTTATATTACATTGTGGGGACAAAATGTTTTATAAATATCCTATAAATTATTTAAATAGGTATGCCTGAGAAAAATAATGGGTGAGACAGAAGTTAAGTGGAGACAGAAATGCTGTATTCTGAAGTATAAAATCAAAGGATGGTCTGTGTTTTAGAGTGTGTGGAAGTTTAACACTTATCAAGCTTCTGGTGCAACCTGGGTGAAAGAAGGGTAATTTGATTGAAGAGCAAAAGTAATCAGATTGCCAGATAAAACCAATTTTTGTCAAGACACGTGCAAGTGGGTGTAAATGAGATACTGGCTGTACGTTCAGCAGTACTACGGAATAAATATGGCAGTTCTGGCTCAGCTCCGAAAATAAAATGTATCTCCTGACTATCTTGGGCATCAGTACCAGCGCTGATTAAAAGTATATTTTTCAAAGCAATAAAAGAAATAAAAGAAAAAGAAACAATGACAAAAGAATGATTAAAATGAGCTACAGTTTTTTTTTTTACATAAGGAAATCCAACCAACTATTTTGTCCAATACAGGGGAATGGGGAAATTATTGAAACTACAATTTATTACTCAATTAGTCAAAGCAAGCATGTAGCATGTTATACAGAAAATAAAGCGAGTTTTAACTAAGCATACTAAGAATTTTGATGTTGATGTCGTGCATACCTTTCATAGAGAAAAATATATTTTGAAAAATTAAAAAGTAAATTAATGTATATGAAATAAATGAAAAATAGGCTGTATTTTTTAGCTGTTCGAAGCCTGTGAGACAAAAGTAAAAATTAAAAATATCATATCCATTAATTTTGATGATTGCATGTTACTTATTTGTTATATATTTAGCTCGATCCTTTTGCCCAAACCTACAAGCTTGCAGACGAAGGCACAGATGAAACCTACTGAGCAAATATACAAGGACCCCATTTATAACAGTTCTTCATATGATGGGAAATGCAGGTGAGTAAATTGACTGTGCTGTGGCAGTAATGACTGTATTTAATTTTGATAAAGCACCTGGAATTGAGTCGAAGGGAATAAAGGACAGAGTTGTGATAGCTATTTAATAGCTAAAAGTTAAAATAACAGACCAGGAAAATCACAACAGCAAAGCATAACCAGGCAGCCAATTACAGGGAACGACTACAAGCACTAGAGATGAAAAACTAGCAGACACAAGCGGCTTAGCTGTTTGTCAAGTGGACACACCATAAAATCAGATGACAGACCAGTGCAAAAGAGAACTGATGCTGACACCAAGCTTCTGTGAGACGTTTAGGGAGACAATAATGAAGGATCTCAGCAATTCTACCTACAAGAAAAGGACATAATGGAGCTATTCTGCAGAACAGAAACTGCCCAGAGTAAACATAATACATAGTTAAATATGAATATTGTTATGGTACCAGCATGTAACCAGTTATTAATGGTGATGCACAGTGTGCAATATTAGAGCTACATTCAAATCATTATTCTATATTAATGCGAGTTTTCCAAAGAAAACTGATTCCACGTGAGTGTAAAAGTAATAAAGCATGCTTTGCTCCTCATAAGTATTTGTGACACTAAAACATGTATTTTTTTCCAGACTGAAAATACCAAAGACGGTAATGAATTCCCAAAAAGGAACAAGGATTCATTAAGTACCCTGACATGTTTTGCGATGGATAACCCTTCTATAATGGCCTAATTGGCCACTTAGGGCAGAAACCGGGTGATTTCTCTTCATTATTATGTCCCATTTGACCTTAAAGGTCTCAGTTCACTTTTTCAGGTTTGACATTATGAGCTAAACAAGAAATTAGGGGTCTGAATCTATACTTTAAGCTATGCACCTGAGTATCAAACCAAGGCATATACTGGTGCTGAGGGTACACATCCTGTTGCCCAGACAGATAGATATAATTATCTGACTGAGCACGATTTAATTTTTCATCTTTGAGTTTCTCAGACACTTCAGCTGCTACATTGCTATGGAGGAGAATGAAAATTCTCTGTGACATAAGAGAAGAGGAGGAGCAAATGAAAGAAAAAAGATGGAGGGAATGAGGGTACCACAAGCACACAGATGGTAATTGTGTTTATGGGAGTGCATGGCCTTCAATTAACTGGAATCCCATTCAAGGTGACCCCTGCACTCTGCTCTCTGTCTCCTGCATTGAAAGTAAAATTGTTCATAACAAATAATAATAATTTACCAGTGGATATGGTGGATATGGTCTTAGATTAGGTTTTTCCTCATGAGTGTATTATTGGTATCTACAAAGCAATAATATTCTGACATTTCTAATATCTGACATTACATCCCAGATCCGAATGACAAAAATTTTTGACTCAGGGTCAAACATGAATTCATCACTTTAGGGCTGGCATGCAGTGGCTAGCATTGTTGCCTCACCCCTCTGGGATCTACATTCAAGTCTCTGCCAGGGTTCCATGAATGTTGAGCTTGCATGTTCTGCCTGTGTCATCGTGGGGTTTCCTCCAGGTACTCTGGTTTCACCCCGCAGTCCTCCCAACATGCTTAGGTTAATTGAAGTTTCCAAATTGCCAGTAGGCGTGCGAGTGTACCCAGTGATAGGTTGGTGGCCCATCCTGGGTTGTTCCCTGCCTCGCTCCCATAGCCTCTGGGATAGGCTACTGTATGTACCCCTCGGCGACCCTGATTAGCATATGCAGTTTCAGAAAAATGGATGGATGGATGAATATGATTCAGGAGTGGTGTTGTGGTTCAATGAGCAACTTAGTATAGTTCAAATCTCCAGAAGTGGGATTTAAATTAAAATACATTAGTTCTGGGTATGGGGTTTGCGGGTCTTTCCATGGTTAAGAGATTTTCCAGAAACGTGCCATTAGGTGAATCGGTATCCCTAAATTGCCCGCACTGTGTGATTGCCCTTTTCTTTCTGCTATTTCTTTGTGCCACGTACTTGTTGAGATTGTCGTAGCTCCACATTTCCTGCATCCTGTCTAGGATAAGCAGTAAAGAAAAAGGATGGGTTGTGATCCAATTCTCATGTGACAACTGACATTCAAAATATACTTCAATTTGTGTCTGCAGCCACATAAAAAACAGAGAGCAGATTGGGGGCAGCATAAAGAGCATTTCCCCACAGGCATCAATAAAGTTTCATTTATTATTATTATTATTATTATTATTATTATTATAAAGATACATACAACACTTCAGTATGCCTGACGAAGAGCAAAGCCCTATTCTGGGATTCAATTAGCCAATTCCTCTGCAAGTACTGCCATTCTAGCAATTTACTACTGCTCCTCTCTCAACCCTTTTTCAGTTGAAAATTATTTATAAGCCTAAATTCATTTCAATCGCCCACTGAATGCTCTCAGGGACCAGCAAAATGACACCTTCAGCAGCCCACGTTCATGAAACGGCAAGGCAGCGTGCATCATTTAACAAACGACCGGTGTGTGGAGGTAATAGTTTGAATAATTTACTTTTATTCATTTTAACAGATGCCTTTTTTCCCGAAGTGACGTGCAAGTGGGGAAAGTAAATAATTATATAATAATTGTAATTGTTATAATTAATATTGCTGGGATGGGTTGGTGCCCTGTCCTGGGTTATTTGCTGCCTTGCAATCATAGCTTTTGGAATGAATGGGTAATGAGAATTATTTATAAACAGTAAGAAATTCTTTTAACGTACATGTAACAGGATAGAGATATGGTTTTAGCTTTTGTGTAATACTTACAGTAATATTTCAGTTTGTCTGAGCCATCATTTTTTGAAGCGGGCAGGACATGTAATAAAGTGATTTACAGTTTAAACATATTATTAATTGCAAATACACATAATTGACGCCTTTTCATGATCCCATGTGTCACTGTCACGTCTTGCCCCTCCTGTCAGTCCTGCCACCGCTTCTCCTCCCTGAAAAGCCTCGGGCTTGTTAGCTTCACCTCCCGTCCCTCCCCCCATCCACAATCACTCCCAGCTGTCACATGTTAGACCTTGTTTGTATGCATTTAATTGCTCCCTAGTCTCATACTCACTAGTCTGGTCATTGTTGTCCGTCTCCTCTGTGGATTTTTTTTTCTGCAAGAAGCTGCATTGAGGGTCGTTACTCTCCTGTGTGACATGACAGTCACAAAGTTTGGATATTGTCATCATGCCTGCAGCCAGAAAAAGAATTTCAGGGGAGTCCGGCAAATTTAAAAGGGGGGGGGGTTCAGACGCCTTACTTTATTACCTGGCTACGTGTATGAGGGGTGGGCTTCAAACCCATAATTTTATGTGGCTTCGTGCTTGATTGTTATGCATAAAGAATGCAATGGCATACCAACCTAAATGGGTTTGTAAGACTCAGTAATTAGGGGAGGATTTCCTATAGAGGGCAGATAAGTAAATTAGGATGTATTCTGTGGATGAATGACACCCTTTCTTGGAGGACATTCTGCACTCAATTTACCAAGACTAACAATAGTTGCTTTCATTAGGTGTTTACTTAGCGAGTAGAAAGCCTTGGCTAATTGCAATGGCTTTTCGGAGCATTTGATCCCTTTCAGGAACTTCTCTGCCTCTTAATTGAACATCTTTGTGTACGCCTGCAATGGTTTGAAGGGGATTGTGCATCAAAAACACTTGAGAGGGCCATTTAGGCTACAAAAAAACAATTGTTACACTAGAAAAAAACTAATCTTCAGTAGTTTGTAAGTTGAGTTTTTCCCTGCTATGGGAAAAGCAATGCTTTTAGAAGATCTGGGGTGGTATGTGGCTTTTCCTGTGACCGGATGTCGCCACTTAGATTCCTGTGGCCGGCAAAGAAATCATATCGGTCTTCGGCCTTTGAGCAAATCCCTTAACCCTGAAAACTGCTCCAGGCATTCCATATAAATGGCTGACCCTGTCTGTTAGAAGATGAGATATGTAAAAATCAAAGAATTCCTCATCCTTGTACAAATGACCAATAAAAGCATCATAAGACCGTGTGTCTTTGTTTAGCATTAATGTTGTCAGTACTGTTGCTGTCGCTGCGATCCATGCAGCAATCAGACTGTAGAAGAAGTGGGTCCAAGCTACTAGAGCAGGGGTCTGCAACCTTTATTATAAAAGACTCATTTTGCCCCCTCTTCTGCCAAAAAAAAAAGTTGGGAGCTGCAAAAAAACAACAGAGCTTGTAAACTTTTAAAAGTTTTCATCTTTTTTTATTGTAATATTTTAATAATAATATAAATAAAACATTTAGCTGGAGCTTAGCAGATTTACAAAGAAACATAAAATTAGGGGCATCTTTGACAAGTCCATGTCAGTGTTCTCTCGTCCTCTTCGGCTTTTTTGCTCAGACTGCGATCAACTGAAGCACCTGAACATACAAAAAATCTACAGCAGCTCCGAGTCTGAATGCAGCTTGCATTGCAATGAAGGCACGGAGGAAATAATCATAATTTATTTGATTGTTTGCTTCTATGAACTCTCTTAGGGAGGGGAAGTGAGAGAGCGCACCTTTTTGTGCATCTCTTGCGCTCAAATGCCAAAACATCCTCCAGCATCTGCAGGGCCGTGCTTCCCTTTCTTTGGAGATTTTTGTTCAGCGTGTTGAAGTGCCTTGTCATATCCACCATGAAGTAAAACTTACCCGGCCAATCGAGGTCTTCCAGTTCAGGATAGCCGAGGCCTTTGCTTTCCAAGAAGGTTTTCACATGCTCCAGACAGGTAGCGAAGCGTTTCAGCACCTCTCCCCTGGACAGCCACCGGACTTTGTTGTGCAGCAGGAGATCCGAATATTTGCGTCGTCGACTTCTTCTAACAATGAACAAAAACTGTCGATGGCTTAACCCGTTCGCAATTATTTTGTTCACTATCTTGATAAAGAGCTTTATCACTTCCGCACATTCATGTTTTTGTGCACAGTGCTTCTTGGTGGAGGATGCAGTGAAACGTCATCAGCTCTCGATCCAGTGACTTTTGAAGTAAATTCACAAAGCCCTTCTGAGCTCCTCTCATACTGGGTGCCCCTTCAGTAGACACTGACACCAGGTGAGTGGTGTTTATTCTTTTCCCTTCTAGACAACTTACAACAGCCTCACAAAAGTCCTGCCCTCATGTTTGGCCCTTTAGCGGTATGAGTTGAATCAGTTCTTCCTTCGGCCCATCAGAGTTGACCTATCTGCATAACAGTGCTGTCTGCTCAGCATCGTTTACAGTACTTGACTCATCGCAGGCAATTGAAAATGCTTGAACTGAATTGATGTCATCAATTTGCTTACTGCTGTTTTCTGCCATTTTTATGGTCCTGTCTCTAATGGTCTTTGCGGAGAGAGGCATTTCTCAAATTTTCTGAACAATTTCCCATTTGTTTTTAAAGTCGGAGAATAGATGCTCTGATATTTTTATGAACGATTCTTTCATATATTCTCCACCTGTGAACGGCTTCCCCCTCCTTACGATCTCCAGAGCTGCCACAAAACTAGCAGTGCTAGTTGACTGTGGAGAGCTTATCCACTTCTTGAAAGATAGTTTGCCCTCTTCAGCATTTCGTAGCAGTTCCCGAAATTGCTCTCTTTCGCTCATATTCGGTTTGGTATTTTTCAGCGAATGACAAGTGCTTGTTTTGAAAATGTCTTTCAACATTAAGTTTTTGTTGTTGGATGTTTTCTCGCAACATATCAAGCATACAGGTAAGGCCAGCGTCATTGGCGGTGAATGCAAATAAATATGTCCACGCTGAATTAAACTCTTTATTTTCTTCCAAAACTTTTCTTTTTTGGGATTTTTTCATGGTTAGGCTATTTCAGGGTTCGCACAATCCAAAAGCCGCCAGCAGGTAAAGGCGAGGGCTGTTGACGTTGATGTGACATATATTTTTGTTGAAAAATTATAAATTAAAAATAGCTTTTTAAGAATTAGATAGTATCAACTCAAACTCCAAGATAACTGCGCATCAAAATAGACTAATAATAATGTGTGAATACAAATGAATTAAGAAATACCCTTTATTTATGTTTGTGTTTTTTTTTGTCAAGGCCAAAGGGAGCCGCTACAAGGAGGCTGAAGAGCTGCATGTGGCTCCGGAGCCGCAGGTTGCCGACCCCTGTACTAGAGGAAGTAGGACCAGGACATATGATTGGTCGGCTCCACTTCCTCAAGTTGCTTTTACCCAGCTCCTCTACAATCTGATTGGTTATCTCTCTGAACCAATCATTTTTGTGTAAGTAAAACTCCCATGAGCCACACAATGAGCGCAGGCTGTATAATAGGAGAGACAGGGTACAATGAGAGGGTCACCTTAGATGGGAGGGCACTCAGTGACAGGGCAGACACAGTCACATATAATAAACAAATACGGCCAATTTACAGATACTTTACGACACGGGTAATAAAATAAATATTTAAATGATATAGTCAGTAATTCTCGGGGGATTTATTCATTTACATGATTAAGAGTCTATGCCCTTCTTTCTTAGGTACATTTTCAAAGAGGGTTATACCACCAAGACTGATACACACATGAAGGCAATTTAGAGACACCATTTTATGTGGACTGTGGGAGTAAATCTGCATAAACTCAGAAAGAACCTGCAAATGACACACATGGGACTTGAAATCCCGGTCCTTCAAGTGTCCTTGATGTTTACTAAAGCTGCTTCACTCTTAATGTTTTAAGCTGAAGCACCCCCCTGTGGTTTAGACTTACTTCCACCTCATGACCCTAATATGCCTTTTGCAGAGGATGTACCCATCCTAGTCCAGTCTTAGATAGAAACTTTGCACTGCAGATTACATCACAGCAAATGTCATCTTCAGTTCTTGAGGTCTGGTCCTGAGGTCATTTATAAAAACAAATGGCTTCATGCCATTTCTAATTTCCCCACACAGAAATAGAAAATTACGTTTAAAAGACTATTCCTATTCTTCTCTCATACCTCCTGTATCCTTTTAAACTGGTCCTGGTTAGAGTTGACCACTCTTCATCAGCATTATGGATGCTTCCCACTTTATGTGATCCAATTAATCTGCAGACACCCCCCTGCCCAGTATGAACATATCAAACTTTCTGATGACCAACTGTTCACTTTGACGTGCCAGGTGAGTGACACTTCAGACAATTCTGTAAGTTAACATCCACGTTAGCAGATGTCATAGAGGCTGGCCAGCCATTAGTCTAGATATGCACAGAGCGGTTTAATGGTACGGTCTGCACTGGTACTTTTGGACAATGACATCAGTTTTTGATGATGTGTTTGGCTTCCCTGAGCAGCAGACCTGGGCACTAAATACAGTAGCAGGTGGTGCTAAATAGCACTCTGTGGTATTTTCTGTAATGCTTTCAATAAGAGGTGAAGGTTCCCTACATAAATGTTTACATAGGGCACTAATAATTTACTGTCACCTGGAGAACAACATGCAGAATCAGTGGTTCAGATGGCTGATAGCTTGTCTGCAGTCATTCCTGCCGCATCTGTGGCAGCGGTGAGGGAAAATGCACCCCAAAACCCCCCCTCCCTTTTGTTACACATGCCCACCACTCTTCACAGGCATAGACTTCACCCACCCACTCTCTGTGGTGCAACAAGTAGTTAAGTGATGAACACCGCATTTATTACCAAAACTGGTCAAGCTTTTGCTTTTATTCTGTTGAGTGGTGCACTTTATACATTCAGCAAATGTACGGCTGTTTAAATGTGTCATATACCATACAAAAATACCCTTGGTACATTTCTCTGATTAGGAGAATAAGCTGAAATAATGAATGCACTGCTATTGCATTAATATTAGAGTGAATCCACTCCAACTTCCTGTCCTTTGTCTGTACAGAGTATGCAGTAGTAACAAAATTATTTTCCATTTTCTTAGCGAGGTCACTGCAATGGCCAGGACATAACAGAAGTGGATTTAAAATAAAAACTTTCATCCATACATTTTCTATTTGCGTATCCAAGTACAGTAAAGTACAAAAGGAATTAACAAAAAGAATAGAGTTAATAGATTAGGATTCAAAACCCATTCACTATCTGTGAAGAGCTCTCCTACCAGAATCTCTCTTGAACAAAACAATGCTGGTTCATACATTGTTTGCTGTACAATATATTTGATATCAGAAATGCAATATTTAATGTAGCATGATATTTGTTACTGTGTGCATGGGAAGGACTGGGCAGGAAACACACAGTCAGGCACAGTTTAGACTCTGTAGACTGCAGAAAAAGCACTGAAACACAAGGTGAACATGCAACTCCATACACAGAGCACTGGAAGTGGGGACTGAACCTGCACACTTTATTAACGGCAATAATCATCATTTTAAATAAACAAACAAAGAGACAAAAATATTACTAATTCATTTTCATTTCTAACAGTTCATATCATGGAAAATATAATACTCTTGCCCAAAAATTATTTTTGGATGAGCAAAGCAGTAAAGCAATATACGCCAGGCAACATTAAAAGTGACAAACAATATAAAAATGGTAATACTGTCACAACATGCAGAAATGAATCAGCTTTTGTTTAGTGTTTACGAAACTTTGAAACTGAGAGAAATTGAGAGTTTGATATTCAACCATTTATGCTCCCGCTCCTACTTTTATTGCAGCTATTTATTATGTTTGATAAGAAGTTTGAAACTGTAGCTGAATTCAAAAACAGAACAGGTGAACAAAGTGATGTGTAATCTTTCAGACTGACATTGAATTATGGGCCTGTCAGGGTGGGGTGCCTTGATTTGGATATTGCAAAATTATGAAAAAAATCAGGAATTAGGAACCGTACGGTAGAAAGTAGAACTATCTGCTTCATGAAACTGATCCAGAAAACATGCCATAGGTGCATCTGAATTACCGCTCCTGCAAATTATGAAACCGATTACAATCACAGAGGCTTCTGGCAAATTCGATAAAACATAAAAGTCTAAAATGTCTCCGGGCAGCAGACATCATACACCCATTTCTGTCTGGCCGTGGCTGCTTCCTGATGCTGCTGGCCCAGCTCCTGCAAGGTCCGCACAGGCTCCCAGAGCTGGCTCAGGTAGTCTGGCCATGACGTTGCCAGCAGCTCTGGCTCACATGGTGAGCCAAACAGCAGCTCCACCGAGGTCCACAGTTCAGAGTCAAACATGGAGGCGACAGTGGTGTAGACGGTGCTCTCATGCACTGTTGCGTGACAAGCCCACAGGACCATGGGTCAGGTGAGCCTCCCAGCCGTGCTGGTGCTTTGCTATGAAGATCGCCAGTTGTGGAGCTAGGATGGAACTGAAGCCACAGAAAAACTCCACCAGCTACTTGAAGGTGGCTGGGTCATTACTCAGACCAAATGGCATTGACTGGAAGTGCCATAGCCCATGGCTAATGGTGAACAAGGCCTTGGTTGCTGGCTCACAGGGCCAGTTTGACTTGTCCATAGCCACTCTGAAAGTCTGAGGAGATGAACCACTTTGACTCTGTGATGCAATCCAGCACATTTTTACTGTGTGGCAGTGGATAGGATAGCTGCCCATGGGCTGTCAGATAGCTCGGTATCTAGTGCTGCTTCCATGCCTCAGATCTGCTGCCTCTGTCCACTCACCTTTCCCCATAGTGCATCCTAGTGCCGTCTCTTCCCCAGTTAAATGATGCACACACCCCCAGCTGTCCACATGATGTAATGGAAATTGTGACTCATCAGACCAGGCCACCTTTTTCCATTGATTTATGGTCCAGTTCATGCCCATTGTAGGTGCTTTCAGCAGTGGATAGGGGTCAACATCGGTCTGTAGCTATGTAGCCCCTTAAGCAGAAAGTTGCAATGCATTATGTATCTGACACATTTATGTCATAGCCATCATTACCTCTCCTTTGGGATTGGACCAGATAGTCTAGTCTTCCCTCCCCACGCACATCACTGAGCCTTGGGTGCCCATGATCCCCTAACTGGTTCACTGGATAGCCTTCCCTGGACCACTATTGGTAGGTACAATGTATACCGATAATACCCCACAAGACCTTTTGTTTTGGAGATACTCTGACCCAGGGCTACCGAGTGAAAATCCAGAACCTGGTATGAAGAAAGTGTGTGAGCTCTTATACAAAATCCTACACACATTTATGTGTGTATATTATTATTTATTTCTAACAATTGTAGATTACATTGATATATTGTATGTATAGTTATAAATGTCCCCCGCCTACCGTGGGAAATACGTTCAAGATCCATCCACGAAAGGTGAAAATCTGTGATATCGAAATACCACACAGTATAAATAAACGAGATCGG
>JAABNX020000046.1:7951362-7966152 GCA_015163995.2 Mormyrus lacerda | reverse complement strand
CTGTAAGCCTTAATATACCCCTCTCACACATTTTAAACACATGCAAACTTAGTAAAACACATATGATATGTGGATGTCAGGCTAAGGATACAAGTAACATAATAATAATAATAATATGATAATGATAATAATAATATGTAATATATATGCATATTTATTTAAGTTAAAGTTATAAATTATAATACATATTGTTCTAACAAACTCTTGTCTAGCACACGTAATGACAAATGAAAAGCTTATGTATGTTTTGTTATGAATTGCGACTGCATATCTACGTATTCCTCTACGTAACAGTATGTTTTATGATTTACTAGTGAATTGCATAAATGTTACATATATATTAGTTATTATAAATTATAATATTGTTCTAACTAATTTTCTAATTTTTGTCTTGCACACATAGTGTCTGCTGAAAACCATATGCTTAATTGTTATGAATAGGCTACAAAGTACATTACAGGTAGGACATACTTATTTTACTAATTTTTACTCCATTTTTATTTATATACAGTACAGGTATATATATGTTACAATTACAGTAATATATTGTTGTTATTAATAGTTTAACATACAAAAATGCTTATTTCAATATAAAAAGCTGTCAAAAACCCATAAAAACGATCACTATAGAACCGCAGATTTCCGGGATAGAAAATTACATATATATGTTCCACAGAAAAATCCGCGATACAGCGGGGGCACAATAGCTGAACCGCGATATAGTTGGGGATCACTGTATAATAAACATTATGGGATGCGTTGGGCTTCATGGGCCCCCTTGAGCTTCATATGTCCTGGAGCGATGTACCGGCTGTACTCCCTCCTCTGCTCTGACCCAAATGTCTAGCCATCACAATGCGGCCCTTGTCAAAGTCACTCAGATCCTTACACCCTTACATATATTGTGATTCTCTAACCATACGATGTATATTCAGCCTTATTGAAGTTTGGGATGTGGGTGCTTCCAACACACCAACTTCAAGAGCTGACTATTCACTTGCCTAATATATAATGGCACCCTTGACAGATGCTATATGTCATGCCCTGCCCTCCCTGCATGTCAGATCCCCTTGTTTCCTCTAGGGGGTGGTCCTGAACTGGACACGCCATCCGCTTCTTAGTCCTTCCTACTGTTTCTGCCCTCTTGTGCACCATCCACAACTGCCATGTGTTGTGCCCTAGTTAGCCGTGTATATAAGTGCTCCCCATTCCTATGATCCCTAGTTCCGTCATTGTGTTTGCTCACGTTTGTGTGTCTGCCTGTTCTTGTTAATAAACCAACTCATAAAGGGTTTCCGCATTGCGACAGCTTTCCCTTCTCATCGTGACACCATTGCAAGGAGATAATCTATGCTATTCACTTCACATGTCAGTAGATTTAATGTCATGGTTGATCACTCCGTACGGCTAAGATACTGGAACCATTTTCCAGAAGATGCACAACCACAAAAGCTTTTTTTCTTTTCTTTTAATTTAACTGTGATGTCTATAATGAGACTGGACTTCAATTATGGGTTCAGTGACATTTATTTATGGTATGCACATGTAGAATCTACTGACTGCTGCCTTAACCCTTGTTAATTTAGAATGCAGTAGATCATTTTTACAATTATTCTCCCTCATAATTAATTAACATTGTAAATTAAGTCTAGTTTCTCAAGCATGAGCAATAGAGGAAATTCACCTCACTGACGTATCCTCCAGGGTTTACGTGCAAATGTTAAAATGTGGAATAAATATTTAACTGCATAATGAGAGACAAATTCCTTTCCTGCTGAGTCTATGACTGATTTTCCATTACCATGGAAACTGGCCACATATGGAATCTGTTCCATAATGGATCCTACTCACTTTTTCAGTTCAGAATATAGTCAGATCTAACAACTAAAACACGTTTCAACCTACAGCAGAGTTATTCCTTGAAATTAGTACCCAACATAGACACACACATTTATATTCATATCTTTGTGTGGACCATCCATTCATTTCTATGGGCAAAACCAAAATGCCAACAATGCCATCCTTAATCCCTACTCAGCCCTATCCATATGTCACCAAACAAAATACAAGACATTTGGCATTTCTAGTTTTTTCATTGCATTCACAGATTTTTTCGAAAATTGAGTTTACCATTGTGGGGACTGGAAAAGGTGGTCCCTGCTACATCAAAATAAAAGTTTTTTTTTTATTATCAAATTCTGGGAACATTTGGTCTCAACAATGTAACATATACATGCTCACACACACACTGTCATGACCTGCTCGTCTGATCCTCCTGTGTGTCACGCCTCCCTCGTTACCTCATGTGATTGCCTGATTGTTCTCACCTGTTGCTTGTTGAATTCAGTTTGTCTTGTGTATTTAGTCCGCGTCAGATCGGTCATTAACGTTAGTTGTTGTCTGCCCTTGTCTGTTCCCTTAATAAACCCCTTTTTACCCATCTATCCTGCTGCTATTGCCTCCTTGTCTGCTCGCCTGCTCCACAACGTGACAGAATGACCGATCTCCTTGAAAGCACAAAGCAGTAGGCCGTGCAACAACAGCTCCGACTGCTGTGAGAGATTGTGTATTGGCGATCCCAGCCCGAAGTCCAGGAGGACCCCGTAGCCCTAGATCTACTCGGGCAGCCATGATGGATGTTCCAGACCTGCCCGATATTCCAGACCTGCCCAAGGTTCCAGACCTGCCCGAGGTTCCAGACCTGGGGGCACCCCCTGCTGCTGCCGCTGCGCTCAAGGTCCCCGCGCCACCTGCTGCTTTGCCTGAGGCGCCTGCTACGGCACCACCTGCTGCTACCGCCTCTCTGACGGCTGACCTCCAAGCTGCTGCCATCGCTCTGCCCGCGGCACTGCCTGCTGCTGCCGCTCTGCCCGCAGCACCACTTGCTGCTGCGGCTCACCCGAGGACGTTGCTTGGCCCGCGGCACCGCCAGCTGCCACTGTTACACCCGCTGTGGCTCCGCCCGACCTACCTGTCCTGCCCATCTCGGCGGCTCCACCTGTCCTGCTCGTCTCTCCGCCATCTGCACCGCCTGCAGCCCCACCCGCGGCTCTGGCCGCACTGCCTGCAGCCACGCTGGAGGCCCTGACTCCAGTCCCCCCAGCTCAGGTCCTAGTCCCTAAGGAGGTCCCGGACAGCCTGACTGCCACTCCCACCTCCATGGAGGATGAGCTAGAATGGGATCCCTCAGGGACCTTCCTTATGACTTTTTCCCCCTCGCCTCAACGAGGTTGATCCCAACAAGGTCCCGCAAGGGGTGGGGACATAAACGTTGGGCCGGGGTCCCACCTGCCCTGTCCCCAGCCTTGCCTTGGCTGTGGCTCCGGGGCCACCTACGGCTCCTCTGGCCCTGGGATGGCGGTCGCTTCCGGGTTCCCCCCCCAGTGCCTCGGTGCCGGTCCTCGGTCCCGCCTCCGTGTCGGCCATCTCTGGGCCCCCCTGCTTTAGCAGGGCATCGGACGGCGCCTTCCCCAGCTCCGGCTGCGCCTTTGCCTGCTGCGGCTTCCCCCTCCTGCCTGCCTGCGCCGGGGTTTCCTCCTGCTCCCTTTATGTCCCCTGCGTCTCTCCCTCACCCTGTCTCCTTGGCCCCTAGCATGGCCCCCTCCTCCCTCTCGCCTGTGGCCCCTCCAGCCGCCGCCCGCCTGTGCTCCCTCAGGCTCCTCTTTGTCCCCAGTCCGTTCCTGTCTGGTCTCCCCTGTCGGTTCCTTGTCCCTTCGTTCCTCCTGTCTCTGCTCTTCGTCCCCCTCTGGCTCCTTTGTTCACTCCTGGCCCTTTTGTTCCACCTGTCGGTGTTCCCCTTGTGTCTCCCTTCCTGGTCTGTCTGCCCGCGTTTCCTGTCCTCTGTCAGATTTTGTCTTGGCTTTTGCCTCTGTGCCTGTTTTGTGTGTTGGTTCTGTTCCCAGTCTCTCGTTGATGTTTTGCTTTTGTCTTCCAGGTCCCGTTTCCCCGGTCTCATCTCCGCCGTCAACTCCCCTGGGGCGCACACACAGGTTTGTAATCATATCTTTGTGGTCACTCTCCATTCATTTGTACAGGGAAAACTCTAATCCCAATTTGACAACCGTAATTCCATATCCAGCCCTAACCTTACCAATAAGTAAGCAAACAAGATATGAGACTTTTGGCATAATATAAACATAATCCACAGAGAGAGAGAGAGAGAGAGAGAGAGAAACATCCATTATTAAGCATGCCATTAATTTGATTTATACTGTAAATCATATTTTATGTCTGTTACATAGATGCATGAATGACTTCATGACTTCTGCTCTCTCTGATTAGCTAGGTTTGATTATGGGTACTTTGATTTATGAAATGAATTTGATTATGAATGATGTTTGACGATAATTACCTCTGACAAACTAGGCTTTAAGACTGTCAGTCTAGCTGATAAATGAGGTATTTTACTCTAACAGATGCTGAAGCACTGCAATAAAATTCAGTGAGGCCACCGCATTAAATAACTTTAAAAAATTCTAAAAATACTTTCAAAAGTCATTGCCTGGAAGTCTCAGACAGCACTTGACCAGTGTTGTACAGGTGCATTTTTAAGATAAACTGCAAAGCAAATGCGTAAGATTGATTAAGGATATATGTATTGTTGGACATTTGAAGTCCAGAAGCTACAAGTCACTATTCTTCAACAAACTAACTATGATTCTGGCAAAGGGAGTTGAATCAAAAGCTACGTGACTCACTGTCTGCTGTGGTTCTCTTCCAAGATACACATGATACAATAACATACAGTATTATACATATTGTGTAGCATGCATAACATAACTACTGTAGGGCACTGAATGTGAGGTTCAAGGAACATTACGGGCTTAAGGTTATTGGATATATCAGAGCTTGTCAGTTTTAGTATATTGCCATCTTCAAACACCCAGAGAAAAGCATTCTACTGAATGCTATGTAATGCTTAGTATGAGACTGAAAAGCCAATAACAAATGACAAAAATTCAAAATGGCATGAAAGGGGGCTGTAGTTCATTTATGCCTTTGTGCCTGAATCACAATGCTTGGTGCAGAATAGCTCACATACTGTACAGGCCTGCATCTGAAAGCAAAATATGAAATTCACGAAAGGGAAAGGATGACCGTAAACAGAGTCTTCCAGTGTCAGAGTGCATCTTCAACTTCTGCATGAAGAGAATAATGCAAGCAGGAAAGCGACTGCCTCAAACCGACCACAGAAAGTCCACTTTCCAAAGTTTGGCAGAGAGACAGCAAAAAGGATTATACAGTAACAGCAGAATATCTTACCCGCCAAGCATATTGCAGTTAGCGTCACTTTTGCAAGCAATACATGCATGTAAATACGTATAACCTGTACCGTTTAACTTTATAAAATTCAAGAATTCAAAATGTCATTTGTATTTGTACTTATGTACTGAGTACAATGAGATGTTTACTTGTGTGTTTCCTGCAGACAGACACAGAGTAACAAGACAAGACATACAGTAAAAATACATGGGACACTTAATTACAGGACACAGGATAACACTTACTGTAGGAAGAATAAAAACAAGTATATATGTGAATATGTAAATATAAATCATTAAGTATCAAAATCATACTTAAAGCCTGCAGCCTTGTGACTACAGCCAAATCACCGGCAAGACATATTAGTGTACAATCGCACTCCTTCTTGTATGTTATTGCTTTTATACAACAGTTTACATAGTTACTGCTTATGAAGATTCAGTTATCCATGAATTGAAGAGATTTTTATTGTATTTTTTCAGTGAAATCTCTCTCCCATCACATAAAAGGTTAAAGCTGCCCAGTCAGTGCAAACAGAACCCAGATGTGTACTCTTGTTTATGTGAGTTTTCACTTGTTTTCTTGAGCCAGTTACAACTGCGGTATTATCGTATGGTTATCATATGAATTATGCTATGTGCAAATAGGTGAGTGATCAGCAATGCTTCAAGACTCAGACACTCAACACTCCATATAAGCACTCAAAATATATGTTTTTTCCTATATATATATATATATATATATATATATATATATATATGTGTGTGTGTGTGTGTGTGTGTATATATATATGTTCATGGTTTCTGGGGATGTTTTTCAATGTTTCTATGACATAAACTCAGAGTGGTTTAGTCACTTTGGAGGGCTAAAAGCATTTTTAAACATACCTGAAAGGCAGAGTGGTACATCTGATGTGAAATATTGCAGGGCAGTTACACTCATACAACACCTCTTGTTCAATCAGGTTTCTAGGTCGGAACTAACTGTTGTATGACATCATATATGACCTCTCTGAATGGTTAAGATGAATAAATGAGCACATTATACACCATTAGCTTTTAATTTACAAGCTCTTTTAGCATTTTTTTTTTATCATTGAATCAGTATTCCTGAACTATAACTGCTTTTCTTAAGTTTCGCCTGAAATACTCTCAAAATGCTAACAGCTTTAGACAGACAAACTATGAAATAATCACAAGATAAACATTTTAATCCTCATTGTGATGTCTGTCTGTCTGTTGCAATTATTCTGTAAGTTTAAAATAATATCAACTGTTTGGTACAAGAAAAGAAAGGCAATGAGCTCTTTGAAACAGGGAAACGATGCTTCTATCTGGACTGTATGCAATTACTCTGAAAATCAATACTGGTGTGAAATCTCACATAGAAGTCAAAGGCTTTCCAGCATTTTTCATTATTATTGTCATTATCATGAAAAGCACTGTCAAAGTGGTTTAATGTCATTGTTTAACTTTGCGGCTGAGTTTGACACAAGCTGTACAGAATTGTACAGAATATTTGCTCAGCGACTAGCTTACAACCTCAAAATCTACCAGCAGACACAACACCAGATATATTAATTGTGAAGCGTTTTTTATTATTATTTTTCTAATTATATTGACAGCCTTTTTAAACTAGATCTTAATTATGAAGACAGTGCTGTGATTTACTTATTTGCTGGATTCGATGGTGTAGGAAAGATCTTTGTGGGCTAAGTAGGTATCTAAGCAAGCATATTGAATTCAATAGGATCTCTGCCAGGTAATAATCATATTTTGGTGATTCGGTGATGCTTATTACACATGTTGATTAACAGCCCCTTAGAGAACACAGTGCACCATGCAGCACAATTCTAATTGCAAAACAGCTATACAGTCAGTAATTACAAAAAGCATAATAAAGATTAAATTAAATATGTCACAAAGATGAAATAAACCAATAAAGATGGTAATGAAAGGTAATGAAATTCCACATCTTGACACTGCAGTCGTTCTCTAAATGGAAATAATGCAAACAGACACAAGCCCGTTTGAGGAGGCAATCAAAGGCAGCCTTTAGTTTTAACTGGTTCTTACTCACACTGCCAACTAGCGGCTGGGTACAGCAAAGATCAAGCAGCGGTCCCTGTGGAGGGCAAAAAGGTGGGCCTGGAAATTTGTTTGTTTTTAACATTCCTTTATACCAAACTCCATCTGTTTGGTCAGCTTCTCCAAAACAATATGGACAACGTGTCACATTTCTTAATAACAACCTCCAGTTCAACTCTGTAGATTTATGGGCTGGGAGCCTTCATGAAAACTGAACTCAGAAGTTCATGCTTCGAGAGACATTAAATCATTTCTCAACATTCCTTCTAATCCTGGCAGCAATTACTAAAGACTACAGAATGCAATGACACCAAGAAATGAATTAGGCCATTTATGCTTAAAAAAGTAATGGATAATGTCATTAATATTACAGGTGGGGGGCACCGTCTATCACAGAAGAGTTGGTCAGGTGACCATGCTTGGATCTGTCTGTACTGTTCCATTCTCTGGGTGTCCATTTGTATGAGCTGACATTTTTTCTTTCTTTCAGTGACCCAACGCCGAGCCCATGCAGCAACATATATGTTCTGTACATGTACAGACCACCCCTTTCCTGCACATACACCCCGAAACTGGACTTACCAGCTAGTGTCTTTTTGGCCCCTGCCCTCACATCATGAGGTAAACAATGGCATTAATTATTATTAAATTGCATTTTAACTGCTTATTTGTGTTGCTCTTGTGCTGCTATGCGTTTTCAAATCAGACATCAGGTACTATCGTATAAATCCTCTGGTCAGTCGGCACTCCGGATTCAAGCAGCTTTGGCTTTATATTAGCATTGTGGGAAAATTCTTGTCAGAATGCCACGTGTGCTCTGTGGGGACCCTGGTGTTTTACACACAGCGATCTATCTGAAGCACATCATAACCGTCCTGCTGGAAACATGGGCCACCAAAACTGTCACTGCTCACATGATCTCTTCGTGTCCCCACCAATTAATTGAAAATTATTACTACATTAATACAGTTGTTTTGGCTTTTTCACAGAAATGGTATGTATATTTAAATATCAGCACTATTTATAAATGGGGAAATTAAAGAAAGTCTCTGACTAATACAGAGAGTTTAGTATTCATTCAGTTCTTTGGAATTTAAATACCATATTAAATAATTAGTATTTATGCTGGGTTTCAAGAAATGTCTATATACTATATAATTATGCAATATTTCATGCTGCATTTTTTTAAAAAACGACCTGCTTACTAAACCTACATGGTCAGTACTACTTACTAAAGTGTTATGAGTAATCAACAGGTTTAACATCATGTTATGTAACAATATACCATGCTTTTGATACATGCCAAGCAAAGAGTAAACATGCAAGTTCACCCTTTGGACATCCATCTTCTACTTATTTATTTTTACAATAATTTTTCTTTTCACATTGAACACATAAATGGAAGGATATGGATTAATAAGTGTGGAAATGAAAATGAAACAGGACTGATATGCTGATGAGTCTGCATGCACACAAATTCATATTCAAATTACATTTGAGTGAGTGAAACGGAGGGAGAGAAAACAGAAACATATGGGGGCACAACCAACCAGGGATATGTAAAACAGAGTGGTATTTCACATTTCAGGAAGCACATACAATTACACCAAATACATATTTGGCCCAAATACATATTTGGGCTTCCATAATTACATGTGGGGCAGCACATGCACACACAAACATGAAAGAAAATGAAGCGGATGAACTGTTACCACTACGGGGAACATTGAGAATGAAGTGTCACTACTGAGTTATCCCAAACCTGTGATTTGCAATTTATAGCTTAAACTGGTTTTGCAAAATATCACATAACATAAATATGTTGTATTCAAAATTTGGTTTCTGGAATTGTTGCTCAAATCTTGGAAAAATAAGTAGTGAACAGGGGCACTGGAACCAGGGGAATGTGGTCCCCAAATATTTAATTTTATTTATTCATCCATCCAATAACTAGACCTTTGTATCAATATTATTAAGTTGTGCCCCCCCCCATATGAAACTCTTTCCTACACTGTTGGTAGTTATACATAAAGTGCAATATAAAACTATTTTTCATCTTTAGTGTTTTTTTTTTAACTAAATGGAGAAAACAGAGATTATGTTCATTATTGTGTGTCCAAATGAAACTACAATTCTACTGATACTAGTAGAAAGTACTCGCTGTTTGTTTTACAAAAATGTTACCTTCTGAGATTTTTCTTATCTCAGTAAGACATTGTACTACCCCACATTAAACAGGCTTGTTTTTACCTATTTACTTTTTTTAATCCTTAGTTTGCCTTGAATCCGTGATCCTGTAAAAAGCAGTAGTTTAGGTAGTATAAAATACATGCTGGAAATTGCAAAGTGCAAACTGTAATTCACATATCACAGCACAATATTCTTCATTTATTATTCACTTAAATCAAGTGCACAGCCCTTGACGTTTCCCATTGCACTAAACAAGAAGGACAATCATTTTAAATGATGAAACTGTGATGGACTTTTACTGTAGATTTATTTGGGAAATCTGGAAGGGTTAAATATGATTTAGTGCACTTCACCAAAATAAATTTAGGCAGATAGATGTACATGTAAGATAAACATGTAACGGGGTTAGTTTTCTTTATGTATGCAGGAACACACATCCTCCTGAAAGGCAGGCACCCCGGTGATCGCACCATTGCCGCAGTGCTCACTGAGATGGGAGACATCAAACGCCGTACCCAGGTTCACAATATGATTTGCACTTAAAAGAGAGGTTGATTGCACAAAGATCTGATTTAAAAGCAGAAAGGATGCTTGTGTTTTCAGTTCAAATGCCCAACACAAGCCGACGCATTTACTCAAACATGCAATTCAACAAATATGTAAAGTAGACACACAATGTATAATGACAATCTGTGATATTATTAGTAATGTTCACCCATCTATCTGATCAAGAGTATGGAGGTGTATGGAGAATCTTAGAAGTGACAGCATAAGCTCAGGGTCACCTTGGGGAATATGCAGGTAATGCCAATACATTGTAGAGAATCCTTAAACAGCACACGTTTATGTCCCACACAAAGGGTAAAAGTGCAGCCGATCTACATCATATTGGAATTCAATGCACTATAAACAATGGTTATATGTAAATTAGACAACAGAGATTTTACGAATTCTAGGTAGCTGAACACAAGACACAAACATCGTAGACCTGGCTATGAGAAATTTCACATAATTGTTTAGAGTAGTAATTCTGTAAAAACTAATTACAGCTAATGACCGTAACAGGGCTACTAATGCTGACAATTTGTTCAGTACCTCCCCCCCCCCAACAACTACAGTGTCTACAGTACAGACTTCGACAGCCTCTTCTGAGATTAGCAGCTGGCCAGAGATGACCCAGATAAAATAGCATGCCTCTGCATTGGTAGGCCAAGGATGGTATGGAAACATACGGTTGAAGTGGAATCAAATATGCATCAGTCAACAAGATGCGGAACGCTTTATAGATCAGTTACAACATGTCTCTGATAGATTTACTGCATCATGCTTTCAAGGGGAAGAGAGGCAATTAAACATTAAGACTTTCTATAGAATGGGTGTTTCATAAAAAATATCTGTAATGAACAGACCACAGCAGAATGCACACAAAAATTGGGTGCAAAATTTCAGGAATGCCGTAGCATAAAAATGGATGATGCTTTCAATTATGCAATAAACTATACAGCTTTTTGTGTGAAAGAGACATAAAGCACTAGTTATGCAGTATCTTATATAAGGACATACAGGCAAAGTGCACAGCAGTAAATGTTTTGAGAAGTAGCCTGAAAACTAAATGGTTGAGGGTGGTCTGCACTCCTTGCAGAAAATATAATCAGTTTCATGCCTAATAAACAAGCAATCATGAACGCCTGTGTTTTTGTCAGCCTTCTCACTCTCTCATGGTTATGAAGATAAAGTGTTTCAGTTACAGAACTAATGGGCTAGATAAAGTCCAGTGTTTACGAAGATCTACAAGCAATGCATAATAAATCAATGCAAAGTGCAAGATAGAAAATAAGGTGTACTTTATTTGTATGAAAATGTGTGCATATATGCTCATATTTATATGCAGTATACATAGAATTTACACTGTATGGAAGATACATAAAGGACAGTTAAAGAAAGTGAATGTCTGAATGCACATTTTACTTTACTTTAATTTGTAAAAGTATGACATTAATCTCTCTCTTATTTAACAAAAATATTACAATAATCTCCAATATCTAATCATGATGTGATAAAGGCCACAGTGAAATTAAACAGGAAACAAAGACTTACTTCAGTAAGCCACATTTTCATTAATCAGACATTTTGTGCAAAGAAGGATGTGGTTACCTTTCAGCTGCGAAAAACTAAGGTAAAGCCATAACAAAGACTTCTATGTTGTAATTTTCATTAAAAATTTACAGATTTATTCTTGCCAAACTACTCGACATACAGACATGGACAAATTTTTTGGTACCCTTACAGCTCATTCAAACAATGCTTCTGTCATACGACAGAGAGCGCCCGGAGCACAGACAAAAACTCGAAACAGCTGTAAAACACTGGGAATCCACATAAGTTTAAGAAGGGGGGGCGTGGCACAGGAGGATCGGCACGATCGGGGTGTGACAGAACCCCCCCACCAAAGGCGCGCACACCGGGTGCCCCCCAGGGGAGCGGAGGAATAGGACTGGGGACACAGGACCTGGGAAACAAAGCAAAACATCAACAGGACACAGGAAAGAGCACAGACACACAAAACAGGCACAGGCAGACCACCTCAGACAAGAGACGACAAACCACAGGGAATGCAGACAGACACAGGGGCACCAAAAATGGGAACACAGAACCCAAGGATGAGGACAATGACAGGACAACACCAGGGGAAACACCCACAGAAGGCACAAAGGGACTGAGAGGCACAGAGGGACAGGGGGCAAACACAGGGAGCACAAAGGCAGGGGGCAAGGAGACAAAGGGAGGTGGGAAACGGGGAGCTGGAGGGAACTCTGCCAGGCGAGGGGCGGAAGCTGCAGGGGCAGCAGGCGACCGCGAGGCCGGAGCCAGAGGGACCCTCGGTGAGCGTTAAGAGGGAACAGGAGGTGGAGAGACTGACAGAGGGGACGAGGAGGAAGGTGAAGGGGACACAGGCAGAGGGGAGGAGGGAGCAGGAGCCATCACAAGAGAAGTCACAGGGAGAGGCACAGGGGAAGTCACAAGGAGTGTCACTGGGGTGATCAGTGAGATCCCTGAGGAGTCCCACACCAGCTCCTCCTCTGACCCCACTTTGGAGGGAGGAGCGTCGGTCCAGCAGTCCGGGGCCTCCTCGGGAACAGGGGCCTCGGGCGGCATCTTGGGTGTGGCAGGGGCCTTGGGCAGCGTCTCTGGTGTCGCTGGTATAGGAACCAGAGGGGATGCTGCGGGCATCACTGGCACAGGAACCAGAGGGGGAGACGAAGCAGGAAGCACTGCGCGGACCTCTGGGGGTGATGAAGCAGGAGGCGCCACAGCAGACACAGCCGACTCAGCACCAGCAGGGGGCGCAGCTGCAGGCATGGGAACCACAGGGGGCAGAGCAGGAGGCACAGGAACCTTTGGGGGTGCTGCAGGAACCACTGGCACATTAACCATGGGGAACCTCAAGATCCACTGCAGGAACAGCCAGCCCAGGAACCACAGGGGGCGCTGCAGGAACAGCTGGCTTGGCAGCGGGCACTGCTCGGTTCGGGATAGAGTCGTCAATAAACCTGGCCCCTTTTAGGACCAGGCACTTCCCCAAAAAGGGGTGCGTTGCTGATGTCTGCAGCTAAGCGGCGGGCAGACTGTTGAGGCAACTGGTACCCGGCGCGAACACCACCGGATTAAGCACCAGGAGGGATTCCTCCCGACACGCAGCACGAACGGCAGCGGAGACTGAGACGGCCGCTAAGAAGACCGCCAGAGCATATTCATGTCTTCAGCTCTTCCGCTTCTTTTTCCTCCTGCTCGCTGCGTCCGGGGTACTTCGGGTAATTCCGACAGTGAGCCATACAGCTAGCCACAGTCCTCAGCTTCCTGCCTCATGTTACCCACCGCCGCTCTGTACTCAGTCGCCTAATATTTTCACCACTGCCCCCGAAAGGTGCGCATCTATGGGCAAGGACATCTCCTCCAGTATATCCCTTGTCTGAAGCGTGATGGCTCGCAGCACAGGGATCCCCCTCACCTCCAGCTGCTCAAGCCAATAAATCACCTTGTCACACAGACCGAAGTATTCTGCCTCAGTTAGGCGAGGTGTCTTCTCCGGGAGTCCAGTCATTCTGTCATACAACGGAGAGCGCCCGGAGCGCCGACAAAAGCGCAGAACGCCAGAAGTCGGGGCAAATATGGGGTTTAACCACAGGGAACAGCGACAGGGCAAGGAAACATGCATTGACATTACAATGACCGGACTGGGGAAACAAACTGAAATGTGAACTAAATACACTGAATTAATAAGGACAACTCGAAACAGCTGTAAAACACTGGGAATCTACATACTGTAAGGTTAACGAGGGGGGTGTGGCACAGGAGGATCGGTACAATCGGGGTGCGATAGCTTCATTCCTGAAAAGTGATTCAATTAAAAGCTATTGTCTAATGTATACCTGCATGCCATTAGTAAATCAATAAAATTGTAAAAAGAAATTATTTGTTGTTTATTTTACAAAGATATGCTACAATAGTATGGACCTGAAAAATGGTCCCCACAACATCAAAAAATAGCATTGTGGAGGACATTCAGTTCCCACAATGTAATACAAACTTAATCCGCCCACACACACTGTCCAACAATGACAACCTTAACCCCTACCCAGCCCTAACCTTTACCATAAGTAACCAAATAAAATACAAGATTTTTTGGCATCTTTAGTTTTTTTTTTTATTGTAGTCAGAGATTTGTATAAAATTGAGTTTCCCCTTGTGGAGATGGAAAAGGTGGTCCGCACTACGTCAAAATAAAAGATTTTTATCATATTGTGGGGACATTTAATCTCAACAATGTAATATACTGTATACAGGACCCACTTACAGAAATACACACACACACGTTTGTTTCATATCTTTGTGGGAACAGTCCACTCGTTTCTATAGGAAAAAGTCTTCCCAGCCCTAACCGTAACCATAAGTAATCAAATAATAACCAAATAACCAAACAAACAAAATCCAAACCAGGATTTTGTTTTAACCAACCAGTTGAGTACTCTGTGACTGTGTGACGTTCTCAGGCAGGCGAGCAGGCAAGGAAGCGAGCGGAGCCAGATGGACGGAGAAAACGGGGTTTATTACTAAGGAGACACGTCAGACAGGCACGAACATCCAAGGAACATACAAGGAACATCACTATATCAATGACCGACATCAGACTAGGGGAGACGTGGACTCATATACACTGTTAAACGGGGATTAACAGGACACAGGTGAACAC
>JAABNX020000046.1:7907013-7929536 GCA_015163995.2 Mormyrus lacerda | reverse complement strand
AGATCTATGGGATGGCAGGGCCAGATCTATGGGGTGACAGGGGTAGATCTAAGGGATGACAGGGGTAGATCTAAGGGATGACAGGGGTAGATCTAAGGGGTGGCAGGGGTAGATCTATGGGGTGGCAGGGGTAGATCTATGGAGTTGCAGGGCCGGATCTAAGGGATGGCAGGGCCAGATCTAAGGGGTGGCAGGGGTAGATCTATGGAGTTGCAGGGCCGGATCTAAAGGATGGCAGGGCCAGATCTATGGGGTGGCAGGGGTAGATCTAAGGGATGATAGGGGTAGATCTAAGGGATGGCAGGGGTAGATCTATGGGGTGAATCTAAGGGGTAGGTCTATGGGGTGGATCTATGGGGTGGCTCTATGGGGTGGCCATGGCCACCCAAACTAAATATGAAGCCTCCCCTGTTGCCACTCCAAATCAAAACAATAAAAACAAATTATGGATTATTTTATTTTATTAAAGGAGCCATAGAATAGACATGTAGGCTGTATGCCTTAATCTGTCCCTTGGCGCATGGCTCAGTGAGTAGACTTCTGTGCCTGTGTGTGGAAAGACACTGATTTGAATCCAGTGCTCAGCACAGTAGCCACATCTCCAATGGGCCCTTGCCCAGGGTCCTTAAACTCCTGAAAAATCCCCCATGGGAACTGGATGGGTGACCCTCTACTCAGAGCCCAAGATTTGCCCTAAAGGGGGGGCGTGGCACACAGGAGGATTGGACGAGCAGGTCATGACAGTGTGGTTGCTGTAAATAATGGGGTGATATAATGGGGTGGCAGAAGTTTTGAAATGGCTAAGCTGACACACTTTGACAGACATAATAGCATAATTTTATACCAGCATGATCAGTCAAACGTTACTTTCTTTGGCTGCCTAAGACCTTTGCACAGTACTGTATGTTGCAAACAAAAGAGAGCAAGATGGCACATGTGGGAAAAAACACATTTCAATGGACTTAAACAAACCGTAACTGTTGACTGTGGGAGAATAGAGTTTGCACAGAGGTAGAAAGAATAGCCAAAAACATTACGCAAGCAGTGATTGAGACGGAAAGTTGGGAGAATCCCAGAAAAGCTGGCAGACACCCGGGCAAGTTGGGAGAGCTGACAGGTATGCATCACAGTTCCATTAGCTTCAGAGGAGTGCACAAAAACATAATCGCAACTTACCGCAACATGTTACCACAGATTTATTTTAAAATAAACTGCTTTTGGCTGCCATAAAATGTATTGCATCAAATATGTATTTGGTCTCACACAGTGAAAATGACAACATTGATCTAATGTAATGTTTGTTTATTTTGGCATTTCTGAGTGTGATGGCACATGTTTGATTGGTAAGATGTGGGTGCGTGTATGACATCATGGCTTGATTTTTTGAGACATAAACAAAGCAAAAAAATAAAACAAATACATGTAGGGGTGAGAAAATAAACATAATTTTTTCCTGTGGGATTTACTCAACAACAAGCTAAAACTACTCCCTCCTTGAGTAAATACAACAGAGTAAATGTAGCATGTTACTACTCACACCTGGCCTTGCATGTTCTACCCATGTTTGATTATTGTTTCATAAACCAGCTTCACACTATAAATGAAACTGGCTTATCAATACCCATGAAGAAAAAAATCACAGATGAACTGGTTTCAGCACAAGCTCTACAGAGGTGAATTTCAGAACCTTGGACAGTGGCCCATATTGCCTGGCTATGGAACCATAACTAGGCCCACTTGCTGTCACCTGTCCAGGGTACAGGAGAGGAGGCAGGACGCGTTGATCACACTGTTTGCCCATTAATTTTCTTTATACACACTGAGGAAATACTTGCTTACATTATGTATGTTATAATATTTTTGGCAAATGGTGTAAAGCAATATCAGCACTGTAGATATTTTTTCTTTTTCACAGATTTATTTTTTACTTCCTATATGCCCTATATTATAGATCAAGGCTCTTGTTCTCACTGATGGATTTTTTTTATGTACTGCTGTGATTTTTCTTCTAAACTACTAGGAATACAACTTTTTAAATGGCTGTCCTAATTCCCAGCAAAAGTGAGTACATGCCTGGTCACAGCTATCTAAAATCAAAGTTACCAGCTCAGGAAAAAAGGGGCAAAAACAAAACAAACTTTTTCTTTCCCTCACCCCAATTTTCACCGCCTGTGAATCCGGAATCGGCTACTGTTTTCTTTCTCGTTTTAGAATAATTATTTATTTTGACAGTTTAGAGGAAGGAGAACTTTTTTATTGCCCATTAAGGCTGCAGCCAAAAGGCTCCGGAGCTTCTTTTAATGATTAAACTGAAACTGAAGTGAGTTTACAGTCACTTAAAACCCCTTCATCTTAATTCATCAAGAGCACACTATCTATCTCTCTAGAATATATCATACATCATAGTGCTATCTAATGTCATTGTCTACCTAGGCTTTGAAATACAAAGGATATAACTGCCTAAAATGGTAAAAAAAAAGTTCACCTCAAAGCATTAAATATCCTCACCATACCACACTTATCTGTTGAAATAAATGCCACACATTTCAACGTGTTACTATGAACACTGACAGTATCAGAGGCCTCCGACATGAAAGCACCATGTTGTGTGTCAGTCAGTAATTCACATGGGAGAGGAATCCAGACTCAACGGCCAACACTGGTCGAAAAAAAGGTAAGAACCTGCAAAGCTTGTACTCAGGGCTGGGGGCACGTTCAGCCTGGGATAGGAGAATGATATTTTTGAAAAGACCCAAGGTAAAACACTTCTTTATTCAGTTTTTCACTCAGGCAGTGGTATGAAATTATTGACCTCATGTGCCAATAATGACAGCCACAATGCACTCTGTTCTTGCTGTCACTGATTTCAGTATTTCAGTACTGATGCTGCAGTATTCTTTCAATAGTTTTAGACCTTTGATGAATAAGTTAAAGAAAAAAAACAGAAGAACTTTAGTTCCACCCTTGTCTATTAAATGGACGGCAAAGGAGAAGGTCAGTTCCATTGCTCAGACTGGCAACTAAACTGTGTAATTATGAAAACTCCAGAAAAAATGTGGCTGACATTTGCTGGACGCAACACATTTGAAGCATAGGAAGTTTTCACTTACAGATGAATATCAGTTATTTAATCAATTAATCACACAGCAACTACCACAGGACATCAAACAAATGAAAACTGAACAAGATGAGTTTTGCCAATTTAATATGGGATGGCCACCAAGATTTCCTACACAGCTAACGCTATCCATTTAACAGGTGGCTTGGCGGGAATATGAACAACTTTAAAATGACACAGGATTCCCATGTGTTCTTTGACTAGTTTGCTTGATTGAAATATATTTCAGTGGTTTTGAGGAAACAGAGATCGTCTGCTGAACATGATGCTGCCAGTACCCAGTTTTAAAGTGAAACTACTGATTTTCTGGGACCTGAAAACACAGCTGAAGGAGGCTATCTAAGGCGGTTGAAATATCCAGCTAGCTGCTGCTAGTTCTTGATAAAAATAATAATAATAATCCACAAAGACAACTACACGGACAGTTTTGACTGGAAATCTGAACGAAAAGACCCAAGATGGGAGAGTTTCATGGTAGTCTTGTGGTTTCTTCTGGCTTCTCGGGTTTCGATAGGTTGGCACCCTGTTCTGGGTTATTCCGTGCCTTGTGATGAATGTTGCCAGGACCAGAATCTGGACCCTCAAGGTCCGGCATAGGACAAACAAGTATGGAGAAATGGATGGATGGATGGATGGATGGATGGATGGGTGGCACAAAAACACTATACTTGAGGAGGCACAGATACATAGTAGTAACTCAGTTACTACTGAAGTACAGATAATGAACAAATATAGTAGCTACTTGAGATAAAAGATGCATCATGATTCATTAATAATGAACAAACATGAGACCAGTATTTCACTTGGGTTATTCATTGCTTGCTCCTTCAGTAGCTCACAAAGATTCACAGAATTAACAGATACAGTAATAAATACAATAACTGCTTGAGATAAAAGATGTGTCACAATTCATTAAAGATGAACAAACATGACATCAGTAAGCAACTATGACCTGACCTTTGTGGTTAATGAATATGTAAGTACTGTAAGATCATAGTGCTTTATTACGTGTGCCTACTCAAGCAAAGTAGAGGGTGGTGCACTAAATAAAGAATTAGCAGGGATTTCAGAAGATAATTTCCCGGTCAATATTGAGGCTGCATGCTGAATACATTTTATGATGAATGGCAAAAAAAGTATCTCAGTTTGTCATGCTTATGCATATGTTACGATCACTTCACATGGTTATAAACTGTAACTACAGACTGTTTCCAAATGACTTTCTAACACAAAGAAAATGTTATATCCCGATCGTCCGTTCCTCTCGTGTGCCACGCCCCCTCATCAACCCCGTGTGGAATCCCTGTGTTCATCAGCTGTTTTGAGTTGTCCTTATTATGTATTTAAGTCCGCGTTTCAGTTTGTTTCCCCAGTCCAGTCATTGGATTGTCAGGGTGTATTGTTATGGTGTTTTATCGCATGGTTTCTAGCATTTTGTGCAATTGTGTTCCAATTAAAGTTGTTGCTCCACTCGTCAACTCCGTCTCGTGCTTCCCCGGTTCGTGCCTTTCTGTACATGACAGAAAAATAATTTAAGGTTTCATAATATTAACACATACACATATGTTCATTCATTGTACTAGCAGTGTTCTTGACTTTTGTTTTAAACTAATAATTGATTGAAAGCCATTACAAAACTGTCATGAAATAGAAAATTAACTCTGACTGCAAAAAGTCAACAGAGAACAGTCAATATTTAATCACCCAAGCACACGGACAGAAACTCATTTCTTTTACTTATACTATGTAATCCATTGTGTTTTGAATGTTTGAAATTAAGTTGTTGCAGTTTCAGGTATCATGTGCACATGTACTGTACCTCATGACAAAAATGTCTTCAAATAAATGAAATAAGAATCCATTTCTGCACCAGAGTCAAAAGTTAAATTCAGATGTGGCCCAAATGGGGCTGGTGAGTGGCTTGGTGAGGTAAATCTCTGTGCCAGTGATCAGAACATTGCTGGTTCAAACCCCCTGCCTCAGTAGAGGGGCATTGTACATTAGCAGATCCTGCACTGTGGACCCCACACTACAGCAAATAAGATTGGATCAATCAGGAGAAACATTCCTTCTCCTGTACTTGTGCAAGTGAAGCTTGCTCGTTAAATGTAGCTCAGACTCTTTTTTCCTAGACTGACTGCTGACCAGTTCTGCTCCACAATCCGGCCATTGCATATGTAGGCAGTCAGTGGCTCGGAGGGCTAAGTCTCTGTGTTTGTGAGTAGAAGGTTGCTGGTTTGAGCCCTCTCATTGGTGCAATGGTCGCATGTCCATGGGCTCTTCATCAAGGTCTTTAATCCCCAGCTCCAGAGGTGCTGACCCTGTGCTCTGACCTCCAAGCTATGGAGAGCAAGATGGGGTTGTGCAAAAACACACTGGGCCAGATCCAGTTTAGAGTTCTACAGCAATTTCTGAACAACATTTGGCCTGCATCCAGTTCAGATTCATCTTGCTATTTGGGACAAGCAACGTGCTCCACCAAACAGAAACATGTGGATAAGGCTGCATATATATACAGTCAGCAGACAGGATGAGTTGCTGAGTGGCATTTGAACGGGTAAAATGCAAACTAGGTGATTTTAAATGCGGTGGGATTGTTGGTGCCAGATGTGGCAGCTCCCTCATCTCAGACTCAGCCGCCCTCCGGGGAATTTTACGCACTACACTGTCAAGAGTTTACAGAGGGTGGTGCGATAAAAACCATCCGGTCAGGGACAATTTTGATAACAAAAACACTTTGTCAATGAGTGAGGTCAGAGGAGAATAGTGAAATTTTATCAAGGAGGCTAGAAGTGGATAAATAACAACTCGAGCTGTACAACAGTGCATCTCTGAATGCACAATTCATCAATCCTTAAAGTGGATGAAGTGGTTCCAGAGTGTTTTCATCACTGGACCCTTGAGTAAGGTCTTTACCCTGATGACTCCAGGGGTCGGCTGATCCTGCTTTCTCAGTCGTATGCTGTTTATGATAAAAGCATCTAATAAATAATAACCGTGAAAAGGCTCTGGAGAAAAAATTGAGTACTAGCTACTTTTGGGTATCTAATATAAGCAGTCACTGAGTGTATTCATAAACCTAAATTCCCCGGTGGATTCAACATCCTGTACCAGGTTTTGGTTTATTTATAGACAGGAAAAAAATAAAAAGTTTTATGAACGGGTCTTCAGGCTAATCACAGGAAACTCCACCCTCTTCCTGCCCACTTGTCAAGTCCATTTATAAGTACAGAGGACAGCATTTCAAATGACATGTAAGCAGGAAATCAAGTGACAACATCAGCCACAGTAAATAAAGCTTGGCAGAGAAAAAAAAATGCTGAAGAAAAACAACATGTAAATTTTATGTACAAGACTTTCCACTAGAAAGCTAATTCTGAACACAAATTCAGGCATTCGGGTGCATAAAAAAGGAACTTCTAGATCAGGACTCTTCAAATCTGGCCATCGATTCCAAATCCAGGCCTTGCTTTTGGTTCTCCCAAGCAGTTAGTTTAATAATTACTGGTTCTGATTGGCCACAGAGGCTTCATACCTGACTCCCAGGTAAAGGAAAGCTGTACAGTAAGCAGTGCTTGGCCTTTGATTTAAATAGCCCTGATCTAGATAACTGATGTTTGCAGGCTCTGGTCTCAAAACTTAGATGCACCATATCTAACATGGCTGAAGCTCACATCAGCTTTGACCTACCCTAGCTACCAGAGAGAAAGTATCACCCTTCCTTCATTCGCCTGAAACTCCTCTTCTGTTCCAAACATCATTCAGAGGTGGGCTGACCTCACATTTGTCAGGGATTGCAACGTTTTTTTTCCTTTAATCAGAAAGTAACATCCAACTTTAACCTATGAACTATCCTAGAAATGCCAGCTAAAATAATTGCAAATTATGGGTGAGATCGCATGAGTATTAGTTTGGTGCTGAGTGAGGCCTGTACTTTTACAAAGATTTGAGTAAAGTTATAAATGGTGGCAAAATGAACAATTATTCCTCCCTGGTGGGATTTCTGCAAAATAAATGAAAACTGTTCTGTATTCTGATAAAACATTTTCCCTTCCACAATTTGAATCTCTTATATATGTAGCAATATAAAATCATTAATTATTAATTTATTATTAAGTAATCATATTTAATGAAATATCACACAATATCATCTTCTTGAACTACAAAGCACATCACAAGGCAGTATAATATGATCCTAATTCTGAATAATTGCTACTTTAAGATTCATTATGACTAAATTACAGTCTGTGCCTGACCCTGCTGTGCATTTACTACACATTGAATAAAATTATTTCTTTACATGATTAGGATTTTAATTTGCACTGTATGCTCCTGAAGTAAATTATATTTGGTTGCCATGGAGATCTTTCATTGCAATCAATTACAGAATGTGTAGTGTAGTTTAAGCATATCTGAAAAGCTGCACAGAACAAGTGAGAAAAAAGTTACAGACCTGGCTTTACAACAGAACAATCTATCCATGTATCTTCCAACTGTGTATTCTGGTATGGACTGCCAGGTAGGACGAGGGTGAGGAACATACAGAACAGAGTTCCATTCCTTTGCAGGGCACATGCGTGGAGATACTCCCACAAACAGGCACATGGTAAGGGAAATTTGGACATTAATTAACCTAACAGCGTGTCTTGGACTGCAAAAAGAAACTGAAGTACCTGGAGGAAAACTGTATAACATAGAGAGAACAAAAACTCTCCACACAAAGAGAGCAGAAGCTAATGTCTTAACTTAAAGGTGAACAAAATAAGCAATTATTACACTGGTTTAGAACTACATTGAAAGACATAGATACCGATCAGCCGTAATATTAAACCCGCCTGCCTAGTAATGTATTGGTTCCACTTGTGCCATCAAAACAGCTCTGACCTATTGAGGCATGGACTCTACAAGACCTCTGAAGGTGTCCTGTGGTAACCAGCACAAAGATATTAGCAGCAGAAAAGTTCTGTAAGTTGCGAGGTGGGCCTCCATGGATTGGGCTTGTTTGTCCAGCACATCCAACAGATGCTTGATCTGAAATGAGATCTGGGGAATTTGGAGGCTGAGTCAACACCTTGAGCTGTTTGTAATGTTCCTCAAACATTCCTGAACATTTTTTTGCAGTGTGGCAGGAAGTATTATCCTGCTGAAAGAGGCCACTGCCATTGGGGAATACCATTGCCGTGAAGGGGTGTGTTTGGTCAGCAACAATGTTTAGATAGGTGATACATTAAGTAACATCCACATAAATGCCAGGACCCAAAGATTCCTCCCTCAGCTTGCCTTTAACCTATAGTGCCATTCCCCAGGTAAATGATGCCCACACACTCATCTATACATCACTCCCCACACACATCAGTGAGCCTTGGGTGCCCATGAACCCATTGCCAGGTTACTGGTTGGCCTTCCATGGACCACTTTTGGAAGGTTCTGACCACTGCATACCAGGAACACCCCACAAGGTTCAGGGTTCATCTAGCAATGTGGCCCTTGTCAAAGTCGCTCAAATCCTTTCACTTACTGTAGACCCTTACACACTTATACATATTATGATTATCCAACTATACAGTGTAAATTCACCCTTAATGATGTTCAGGATGTGGGTGTTCAGGGGTAAGATTTGCGTTAAAGCATCGCTTAACCCACTCAAAAAGTCACGCAGAGAGGACAAAAAAACAGACTGTTCTATTTTTTTTGGGCAGGGGGGTTACTTACAGAATGAGTCATGTTAGAATTCTCAACTGCCAGACAAACCATATGAGTCAAAACCTGACAATGAGCCAGGACAGAAGTTCATTAAAGATATCCTTGAGTGCTTAGTGAGAAGATAGGGAGCTTGCACAAAGCAGCATGAGACATGGTCCTCTCTGTTACCCACCTAAGCATGGGCAGCGTGCAAAGTGTAATTTGCACTTTTAGCAAATTTGCATAGAAAATGAAGCGGGCACACGTGACTGTATGTATTTTATTGAACATTTTCCATTTTCATGGGTGGTTTTATCATGTTTGTTAATTGATGTTATGTTAACTAGATATGGCATTTTATTAATGTTGGAGCAAAGGTCTAAAAGTGTAAACACCTTCGGCAATGTTGCAATCTTGTGTCTCTTGATGTGGACACATGCCAGCCACTGCACTCACTGTCCACCTATAAAGACATGTGATGGACTGACATCATGTTCTTGGTGGGAGTCTATCGGCAGTTATAAACTCCCAACTGTTTCTATGACATTTTATAAATATAATGTCTGAAATTTCACGATTTTACTTTAAGATGCCACCCCCTATTAGTGTTGACAATTGTTGTCGGTCAAGCGCTCTAGGTCTGTCAGTCATCACTGTAACAACTACTAAATTCAGGGCAATTGATTTTTAAACATTATTTTTGGAATGGTAACTTTTTTTTTTGTTTTAATTAAAACTTCAGAACACTCTCAAATAGGCCATCTAATCTGTTTATGGGTATTGGGGGCTTTTGAAAAGGCAGCTGAGGATTTGGAAATGGAGGAGGAACGTTTGAAGTTGCACTCCAAATGGCCCTTTAGCTACCAGTGATGCTAAACTGAGGCGTTTTGGCCCTTTGAGGTAGATTTGGGAAAAGAGAGCTGATTGCATAGCTGTCAGACTGATGATCCACCACCTCGCAAAGGGGACAGTGACGCCCCATCTACTGCATAGCTGTTTAGGCTTTTAGTGTTTGTCACACGCCCGCAGGAATGGATTTCGGTTTGAGAAATAAGTGACTGTGCCAATTTGTGAATGTGAACCCAACCAGCCAGAGAAATGACTCATCGGTAACATCAAACCCTGTCTCGACCAAATATCTACTATCAAAATGTGAAGCACAAAGACACATATGACAGCAGTGACTATTGCCATGGCTTCTGCCTCCAAAAAGCCCACAATCTACAATAATTCAACTCTGACTGACATGTTGTGTGCAACAGAATGATGACAGATGTGTATGATAGCCAGTGCTGAAGTACTCCCTACACACACATTTCATCACTGTCAGAGAATCTACCAAGCACTTTTATTAAGCAGAATTTCCGCATTGGTTCTGAATACTTTTCAGGGTTCCCTTAAGATCTCTGAGAAGAGCTAAAGTCTTTTGATTCGATTTAAGCAACAACTTTCAACATTTATTTTCCCCAAATCCTCAATAAAATATCTTTAAAGTTAGATGTACGGCCAGCTTTGGCAATTGAACCTGTATAAATAATATCACAAAAACCACATAGGCCTATCATTTCACGTGATAAGATGAAACCATAATGTATATCTTAAGAAATACATTACTGTATATAAAATATTCAAACGGCTCAAGACAATGTCTCTTAAATTAATGGTTGATATATATCTAATAGAATGGTTGCAAAACAGACCAGTGTTAAAAATTTCTTAGCTATACATAGAAACTTGAATAGCGTCCTGTTGAACATGTTATTGATTTACATGATTTTTTCAGCTTAATTCTCAACCAATTTGATTAAGCATGCACCCTTGCAACCTGAACTCCTCTGTGAATCTCTTGCATAGTTAACCACTTAACTACTGGACTTTCAACGCAAGCTTCCCTGCATACTGCATAACAGCTGAACGCTCAATGCAGTGATTTGTGACTATATATCATTTTGATCGTTTTACAAAATTTTTTTAAAAAAACACTTACTTTCTTCTACTCAACGCTGCTAAGCCCCACAAAGGGGAGCTCCGATATTGATATGATATTGATAATTAGTGACTTGTATCTCAATATTACAGATTGCTAATATTACAGATTCAAGTCACAGATGTGCATAGCCTTTAAAATACAGGCTGACCCCGGCTGAAGCGCAGGGGCCTCCTCTAAAAGGGGTCTCAGCTAACCTTGTTCAATAAAGTGTGAATCCCCCCCTCCCCCGGTTGAGAACTTTTACCATTGCCAACTTTACTTTATCATTGTCTTTATCTTTAGTTTATCATTGTCAAAAATTTTAGAGAGGCCTCAAACAGCTTAAATGGTCCAGTGATGATGTTAATGCGACACTGCACGGACGAGGCAGCTCCATTTGTGAAAGAAAAGAGCCTAAACTCGATTACGTTCGGAGTTTAGTGCTAAATCAGTGCTAAATCTCTAGAGTTACAGTCATCCCTCGCCACTTTGCGCTTCGATTTTCGCGGCTTCACTCTATCGTGGTATTCATTAAAAAGCTGATTGAGACAGTGAAAATGATACATCGCTACGCATCGGAAGCATCTTTGCTCTTTGTAATGAAATGTACAATAATAATAATAATAATATGATATTGTAACATCTAATATGCCTTATTTTCTCTTATTTTGTCTAATACATTGGGTAATACAAGTGTAATTGTCATGACCTGCTTGTACGATCCTCTTTTGTGCCACGCCCCCTTATTAACCACATGTGCAACCCCGATTGTAACCAGCTGTTTTCTGTCAGTTTGATTCGTACGGAGTATTTAAGTCCACGTCACAATCGGTAACCCCAGGTCTGTCATTGACGTTTTGATGTTACATCTTCCTGTGTCCTGCATTTGGAGTGATTCCAAATAAACCCTTTGATCCTGATTCCATGTCCAGCAATCATAACAGTAACGATGACTAAAGGGTGTTATTTCATGTCTAGAGGGCTCTAATAATGTAAAAAAAAACTGTATTTAGAAGGTTGTAAACAGGTTTTCTGTGCTCTAACTATGAAAATATTCGATTTATAAATAAAGAATCCTACTTTGCGGAAATTCATTTATCATGGTAGATTCTGGAACTGATTAACCACGATAAACGAGTGCCAACTGTAATACTGTCCTGTTGGATTAGTGCGCACACTACAGTGCATACTATAACTAGAGTGCATACTATAGCATGCATATGTTAGCAGGACTGTCCTTCAGCACAGTTTAAAGTTACACTGTTCAGATTAACCATTCACTCAGAATTTGCTGTAATTTGTGTGGGAATACCATTGTATAAGCATGGTCACCAACTCTGTCCCATGTGAGGTGCACCCAAACTAACACTGCAGCCTGGAATACACATCGCAGCATCTGGTTAGCAGTTAATGAAAATGGATGGGAGTAATTTTTAGGTTGACTGATCATAATTTTCCTGCTTGTGTCCCCTAACGGATTTCTTTGTACAAGCATATTCCTCGGAATGAATCATCGGTCGATTCCATCAAGTCAGCTCACCAATGTGAAACGCATAAGAGGTGTTGTTATTTTCTGCTCAAGGAGAAGCCAACCTCCTTCGCTCTCGTTGCAGAAAACCTGCTTTTCAGATGGCTAAGCTTTTTCAGAATGATTTTTATTGCTCTTACTGCGTATTTATACAATAATTTCCTATTTTAACATCCCGTCCCCATTCTCACTTTTGATGGACGCTTTGAATCTTTGCAGTCCAGGCAGGAACAGAACCAGGTCAAGATTCAGATGGTCCTTAGCAATTTGGATTAATTTTTCTCCATTTCCAGGAATTGGGTTAACAATGAATGAATGAACGAATGTAGGAATGAATGATAACACTCTAAGCATTTCTCACACCCAGTTTAACATTATTGTCCTTTTATACAAACTTTGTTTTTTTAATTATACAACTTGCTCCAGTCTGGAAAGAAAGTGGGAAGTTACTGTATTATGAAGATTTACAATGGTAGCAAATACATTTGTGAACTATTCCGTGTTCTAGAAACAAATAGAATAATGTTATATAAATGATAGACTATAAGACATAAAAGGGTGGCAAGCTGCTGCAATGTTTAGCATCGTTGTCTCACACCTCTGGGTTCAGGGTTTGAGACTCTGCCGTAGCTCAGTGTGTGGAGTTTGTATTTTGTCATTGAGGGGTTTCCTCTGGGTATTCCGGTTTCCTCCCACAGTCCAAAAACCATGCAGATGTTAATTGGAGTTACCAAATTGTCCACAGGTGTGCCCTGTGACAGGTTGGCACCCCATTCTGGGTTGTTCCCTGCCTTGTGCCTGGAGCTTATGGGGTAAGCTTGAGAGCCCCTGGAACCTCAAACAGGGCAAAAAATTACAGAAAACAGTAAAATGTAACATGTAATTGATACTTTATTGATCCCCGTGGGGAAATTCTCTTTTCACACCTCTTTCCACTTGCTCCTTTTTGTAGAGTAAGCTGTCCATGAAGGGCAGCCACCTGTAGCGGCGCCCAGGAAGCTGGGGGTTAAGGGCCTTGCTCAGGAATCCACAGATGTGCTGAGGCTGGGTTTGAACCGGCAACCTTCTGGCTACAGGCACAGCCCACTGAGCCATACACTGCCCCAAAATACTTGAATAAATGAGTATAAGACATAGGATCAATGAATTCTGAAAACAGTACCCACGGTATATGATTGGCGGTTTCTACAAATGGCCAAGCTGCTTGTTAAAATGCACGTGCAGTCAGTTTATGTTATTTGCTGCAAATTTCCATGGACAAGCCCGCTTGACAGAATAAAACACGGGATATGCAGTGACCTTTCTGCAAGGGTTCATGGAAGTTGTTTTGGATGTTGATACATCGGCTTTTTCATTTTTAGGCAAATGAGTCTTGTGATCTGCTCCTGTACGTTAAATTCCGCTGATTTCTCCCACAGGGCCAGGTGGGTACAGGGAGAGTTGCAGGCACACCCAGCCTGAGGATTTCTCAAGGAGGCTGTGGGGATTCCCACCCCCAGCTGCATAATTCAACATGATTCTGTCATACAGAAAATGATGCCTATGCCAAATAGTGAGGTGATGTCAGGCAAATTTAAAGGGACCACGGCAATTAGAAGACTTTACTATATGCAAATAACATGCCGCCAGTTTAAGTAACTTGGTGCCACTTTACAATAAGACTCCCTTTCACCGCTTATAAATGGTAGTAACAAAAAAAGCTGTGTTAGTTGATTATAATTGTCTATTAATAAGTTACAAAGAGTTATTACCTAATTAATAACCTGATTATAAACAATTCGTAAAGCTTTTATAAGAATAGTCTTGTTCTAAAGTGGTACCAGTAACTTTTCTGCATTGCTAGAAAGAGAATTTAGGAATACAATGCATTACTGCATGAGCATAGTCGTAATCCATGCTTCAGTGATCAGAAGGCTGTGTATTTGCTTAAGGTTATGATGATTTGAAATTGCATGTCTCCTCCTGTTTCGCATTTGTCCTGAGGCTACACAGTATTTCAGCTCTGAAGACTTGGTGGCTCAGTGAGTGGTACAGTGCCCTCACACCTCTGATGTTGGAGAGTTGTGTGTGTGTGCTTTGCATATTCACCCTGCGTTAGCGTCCATAAAGTGTTCTTCAGCTATGTGTCCTGTGCTGCCATGAATAGGCTCCAGGCTCCCTGTAACTCTGTCCGGGGTAAGAAGGTGAAAGATGGACGCATGTAATGTGAAGTGCTTTAATTGTGCACGGTTTATTTTAGGGACATGTCTCAGAAAGTTTACGAGCTGGGATGGACCGGCCATTTTACATTGCAAGAAGTATAGCTGCCTGAATGTGACTGAATTCACTTGCTTTTAAAACTTCTGTCGCGTCATCTTCAATTCGCTACATTTGCATTACACTGAGGATGAAGTATGTCCATAAAATATGAATGTTCATTATGAACGAAAGAAGCTGTGCAGGAGTAGAAGACCTGTGAATGACTTTGAAAAGTCTGACGGCTTTGTTTGGTGCAGCTGCTGAGTTTGACAGAGTGATCGGGCAGAGTATACTGAAAGGTTAAGACACTTCTTTCCGGTAAATGATACTGCAGATGAGGCTAAGAAGCACTCCATTCTTCAAAGCATTTGTGGTGCTAAGACTACTCAACTCAACTATTCAGAAACATATCTACTCTGTGTACACCGTGAGGTTTGTCAATGTAATGTTGTTTGGACAGTATGACATGGCACTTAGCCATCTCTACAGTTTGACTCTCCCTGCTGGCCCCTGGAGGATGGGCTCCCCCTTTGAGTCTCGTCCCTCCCAAGGTTTCTTCCTTCTCTGGAGTTTTTCCTTGCCACTGTTGCCTATGGCTTACTCCCTGGGGGCTTTGGTTGGGGATGCTGTAAAGCGCTCTGAGACGATGTAATGTTGTGATAATGCGCTATACAAAAATAAATTTGTTGTTGTTGTTGATATGACGATTTTAATTTGCATATCCAGAACCTCCATAATCTGAAACTATCCATGACTGTGTAAAAAAATCAACCTAAATAATTCAACCTCTATGAATTAACAGAACACTGGGAGATTGGAATGGCATTGCAAAATGTTCTGCAGGACGGATTAATGTTTAGAATTATCGATGATGCAATTCAGAACCAGTTACTGGGGGAGGACACAGTCACATTTTAAGAGAGCCTTGGAAATTGCTTAAGGTATGGAATCTGCTGCTAACAATGCAAAGGACATTCAAAGAACTAATGGCTTTATCAATAGCGATGCACCTTATGTGAATAAGGACAGAAGAGAGAAAATAGTGGAATGTTACAGGTGCAGGGGAGCCTATTCTGCAAATGCCTGTCAATTTAAAGACAATATCTGATATAATTGCCACAAAAATGGAACATTTAAAAAATGCAGGGGTATTACAGTCAACCCCAAAAATGCAAAGGCGCTCAATGAAGCCACTGGCAGCCGCACATCACTTAGGGGACCCAAAATAGAAAACTGTCCTATATGATGTTCAGCATGACTGAGCCACGTTATGCCACAGTTAGCATACAGTAAATGGGGATCCTGCCATAACATGCTGCCATAAGTCAATACAGGTGCATCAGCAGCTGAGATCATTCATGGGAAATTGACTGGTTTTGTGGCATCTACCCTTGTGAAGCCAATCCTCAACCGCAGGAGATATAATGGAGAAGTGGTTCCTTTGTGAGGTGAAAGTTGGATATTGCATACAGTAGTCAGATGGCAAAAGGTTGCTTGTTGGTAGCACATGGGGCGGGGCCAAGTTTGTTAAGCTGTGATTGGCTCAGGAAAATTAAACTTAACTAGGGTGAAATTACAACCATGGGGGGAAGGTGTGCAGGATGTGGTTCAAAAAATATCCTGTTGCATTTAGGGGCGTGCTTGGCACTCTGTAGGGTGTTACAATGAGGCTCAGCATGGACCTTAATGCCAATCCCAGTTTTTTCAAACCTAGGACCAAGACATGTAATTATAGGCAAGGTAGAGAAAGAATCAGAAAGATTACAACAGCTAGGGCCCTCTCCTGGGTTGTTCCCTACCCTGTGCATGTAGCTTCTGGGATAGGCTCTGGACCCCCTGCTACCCTGAATAGGGCAAGCAGGTACAGAAAGTGGATGGATGGATGGATGGATGGACAGATGACAACAGCAAGGTATAACTGAGCCCATTCAGTTTTCACAATGGTAAGTCCAAATTATGTCCAAATTATTGTGCTACAGGGTATTAAAATGGCACACATTTGTGGAGAGTACAGGATGACCATTAATCAGGTGTCAGCTGCTGTGGTATACCTAATTCCAAGGGTTGATCATTTGTTTTCTACACTGGCTGAAGGAAAAAGTTTCACAAAATTATATGAGCTGTGCTTATCAGCATTTGCTCTTGGATGAAGAGTCAAAGCAGTTTGTCACCATTAACACGCACAAAGGACAATAGATTGGATTTTGTCGTTTCCTCCAGTTCAGGAAAATCTCAAAGAGTCATGGATAGTTTGCTGCAGGCTATTCCACATGTTGTCTATACCTGGATGACATTCTTGTGACAGGAAAAAACTGAGTATGAGCATCTGGATCCTTTGGAACATTTGCTGAAGAGGATGTCTGAGGCTGGGCTCTGTCTGAAGTGTAGTAAGTGTATATTCCAGGCACCAAGTGTGACTTATCTGCCTCACCAAATTCTTGCTCATGGCTTGCATCTGGTGCCAGAGATGGTCAGAGTTATTATGGAAGCTCTAAAACCCAAGAATGTGCTAGAGTGAGTTTTACTTATACAAGAATGTCTTGAGGGCAGAACAAAAATGATTGGTTATCTCCCTGAACCAATCAGATTGTAGAAGAGGTGGGTCCAATCAGCAAGAGGAAGACACACCAACAAATCGTGTTTTGGTCCCACCTCCTCTAGTCTGTATGTCTGTATTTACATTGTCTGACAAACTGCTAGTACATCTCAATTCTGACAGAGATGACTCACTCATGTGGAGGTGGGACAGCACTCTCAAATGTGATAAATGGGTCTGAACAACTTAATGCTCTCACACACAATTTCCAAAGCTGAAAGGGGTTATTCACGGTTAGACAAGGAAGCCTTGGCCATCAAGTTCATGGAAATTAGCAGGAAAACATTTTAAAATGGATTTGAGAAAGCACTACTTCCCACAGCATGTACCTGTACTTAGAGTATGGAACAGTCTTCCTGTTAGTGTAGCGTAAGCTTTAAATCAGAGCTAAATAAGATTTTAACAACTCTGAGCTATTAGTTGAGTTCTCCCCAAAAGAGCTTGAATGGCCTCCTCTCGTTTGTAAATCTCTTATGTTCATACTGTATGTTCACTGTGAAACACTTCCATAAGTATCTCTATAGCTGCCCTTTCTCCACTGGCATTGATCACAATCCCTTGGTAAGCCTGTTCCATGGGAAAGGATCCAACAACTCTCTCTCCCTGTTGGCCTACCAGTATAGAATCCTATACAGAACTGGTAAGGGCAACAAAAATGCCATTGTGTCCCCTGCCTTGGACTTACATCCAATGTTCCGGTGGTATCTGATTAAGCTTCAGGGTCGGGGTCGGAAAGTCCACTGGTTAGGACCGCCCATTTTACATTGCTTGTTCCATAGCTGCCTGAAGTATGCATTGGTTCTGACAGAAAGCTGTCAGAATCTATATGTCTATATCTTCTATATTTTCCATATTTATGCACAGTCTTCGGTGTGAAAAGGTAGGTGTGTGTACTTATATAACTATGCATGTGACCAATAAAGGAATCTTGAATGTGAAAGTAAAGAAAGTTACTTGCTTTTAAAACTTATGTCATGGAAAGCCTCCCTGTGGTTTAGTCATCATATATACGGTATGATACATTGCACTCGTTGGTCACCCTGTCAACAACTAGCCTTCACCCACGAATATCTAATACACTTGTGCAATGTTGCTGTTGTTTTATAGGCCATAGCTTGTATACAGGGCCACCACTAGCTATAGCTACAGTAGAAAAGGATCGAAAACCTTGGGTTTATGAATTACAGTAAAACCTCGGATTGCAAATAACTTGGTTTGCGAGTGTTTTGATAAATTTTAACTTGATAAACGAGCAAGGTCTTGCAATTCGAGTATTACGTATGCGCTTTGTCTGCTTAGGGTCACGTGATCACAACTGAGCCGATGGTTCCTCTCTCTCTTTTTCGTTGTGGGATTGTGGGTAGTCTCCCATGCTCGGTCTCAGTCGACGTGCATCACTCGTACAGTCAAAATTTAATAGATACGCACCACCCAAATAAGGCCGTAGCAGTGCAAGCAATGAATCTGTTTGACGACAATGCAATGTCCACATTTCCGTGAAACCGAAAAGCGGCTGATGTAATTGGATAGGTCTGTCAGGGACCGAGATGGAAGACATGAGGAACACAGGCAAATTGGGGAGAAAAATCCTTTTTTTTAATTCACAAAAAGAAAGCAATTTATCAAAAGAGTAAACTTGGGCCCACAAAAAGTCAAATTAATCAAAACCCACAGCTAGCCGTACAACTTAAACCAAATAACTGACCTTCTCTCTCACAAGACACCACACACACACTCTGGTTGGCCGAACCACAAGACACAAAAAGGGGAAACCCAACAAGAAATACCACAAATACACTAACACAAAAGTCAGCTGATGTGTCACTCAAAACAAACAAAATCAAGTTAAATCAAATCAAATTAAATTAATCCAAAAAAATATACTTAATAAAAAGAAACTAAATGTGAACTATTCCACCCCCACTGCAAAGAGCCAGCTGGAGTTGTCCAATTTCCTGCCTTTAGCCCAGCTTCTATGTTGGCCACCTCTGGCTGGAACAGCAAGGAATCCTCCCCTGCACACGGTAAATCAAAAGAAATTAAACTCAATACTTAACACATTATTCCACTTAATTAAATGTGTGCGTCTCATCCAGCAACTGGTTAAATGTGACAAATAAAGAAATACATAAACAAAATTAAATTACTAATTTACTTAAACTAAACAAACTCAAACAGAAGAAATGACTATAAATGATACTCCCCATCAAGTTAACTGTGTGGCTGTGTGGGCAGCCATCACAAGGGCCCTTGCTAAAGCCGCACAAAAACAAAAGGGTTCCAGTGAGCCAACAGATAGCAGTGATTCCATTAGTTATAGTGAATGTCGTCCTACAAAATAACCCTCCTCTTCTCCTTTCTTTCATCTCCCTCACACCGTCCATGATTCTTTTCAAAGGTAAAGTGCATGTTAAGCTATGGTAGGTTTTGACAGCTCAGCTCTTGCCAAAACTTGAAAATGGCAAGCTCAAAACTGAACGACACAAGGGACAACTCACTCAATTATCGTCTGCTGTATTTAGAAGCAAGATTAGGTCGATACCCGATTAGGATGATAACTTTAAGGATAAACAACATAGATAGAACCTACAAACACTTCTAAATATAAACACTTCTAAACTAAACATTATTTAAAACTAAACATCTCGTTTTATTTATAAATATCCTAGCCATCAAAAGGCTAAGCGTTGACAAAAATCTAAGAAGTCCAACAAAATTAGAAAAACACATTAAGCTGACATAAGTCATGAGTTACATATAATGATGCTTCATTTAAATGAGCTATACTAATTATGCAAACAGTATATGCAAACTTACAATGCCACTTCAAATGAGCTATACTAATTATACAAACAGTAGATTCCGTACAGTCATATACTTCTCCATGAATATGTATATTCAATTTGGGCATTCCAGATTTAATTTCTACATTTTAAATGTCCTTTTCCCTACCAGTTGTGCCTCCAGTGTCTTTGACCATGAGCTGAGTGTTTTTTTGCTCGTTGAGATAGTGAAGCCTCTCTCCAAACCTGACTTCAGCGGTGCACAGGTATATGGGTCCACCCGGAAACACTGACTCAACTTTAGGTTTGTCAATGAACACGGGTTGTTCTCTCTGCCCCCTACAGATTAAGAGGCTTGGAGCATTTTCCATTAGGGCTCATGTTTGCATGTTGTCTGAGTTTGACACAACAGTGCAGGTTAATTTGTTTTATGTATTTTTACTTTATATTTTGTATTAATCATATTTATATGAATATTTTTGGATTGTGGTACGAATCATCTGAGTTTCCATTATTTCTAAAGAGAAAATTTGCTTTGATACATGAATGCTTTGGATTAAAAGCACATTTCCAGAACGAATTAAGCTTGCAGTCTGAGGTTTTACTGTACCTGCATTGTGGAGGAAACAAAATTGTCATTAACTGGGTGAGTAGGGGGGTCTCCCAAGAAAAGCTTGCCTAGGGCACCTGAAAAGTTAGGTCCGCCCCTGCTTGAATGCACCAGCCCAGCTTGTCTCTGCTCATTCAGTGGGAGATTAGTTCAGATGCCTATAATGTTTTCCTTTTAGCATTTCCAAGCTTTCAAGCCAATTCCTGTGCAATTCAAGATGTCTTCTGCAAGCACCTGAAATGACTAAATGGCTTATAGTCCCATGCTGTGCAAAACATTAAATAGTGAAACGGTATAATTTCCAGCAAATGCACTTTTAAAGTTAAATACTGATAAATGATTATCCTTCCATGTACTGAATGCTGTGCATTCAGAGAAGTGTTTGCCTTTCTGCATACCAGTGTTGTACTGAGCTATTATTTTTGCACTTCTGTCCTTCCTGTTACCTTTAATGAGCCACTCTGCTTCTAGCAACAGAACTACCACGGACTGTGTTTTTTTCTCTCTCTAATTCTGCACACTCTAGATGCTGTAGTACATGAAATTCCCTGGAGGGTGGCTGTTTCTGAGATGCTGGAACCAACACATCTGGCACCAACCATCAAACCACATTTAAAATCAATTAGACCAGCCATATTATCCATACAAATGGTTAGTTGAACAGTTAGTAGGCATGTAACAATGAATCGCAACTCGGTTAAAAAAATCTATATAAACGTATGGCGATTTATACCGGCTGATGTGGAAAATGAATCGCTACTTTAGGAGTACTTCACGGTCCTTTACTTAACAGAACAACTGGTGTAATATTTGATTTCATGACATCAGTTCGACGCCAGATTTCACTGCATATTCACGTCAATGTCATACGTTAGTTTTTGGTGTTGACTGAACGTGAGATGGCGAGCGAATTTGAAATTGAGGACGCACCCCCGATCTTAAATCTTAGCTTTCCGGTAATCACAAATGAAAACAGTGATCTTAATGAATGATTTCTGAATACGTTATGAAGGTGTATTGAACATTTTATGAATACAACATAAAAGCATTATTAAGGTGCAATTAGCGTTAATCTTTATCTGAAGATTTTTTTTATTTTGATTTGGGATTTTTTGAAAACAGTATTTTATTTAATTTCAGTTGCACTGTTAAGGACACGTTTTACACAGTTTAGAAAGATAAAGGAATATTTTTGAATAAATAACAGCTCATTCTGTTAAAAAAAAAAAAAATCATGAGAAAATTATATCGTGAACTCAGAATCCTGAAACGAATCATGAGGTTGACTTCCGGTCGAGTACCAGTACCGAAAGTTTCAGTACCGAAAGTGCCAAACCAGCTGGAGTACTTCTTTGGTACGTCGATACTTTTGGGTGGGACAAAAGTATTTGCTGTCGATTGGTTATGCAAATAGTCTGCCGCTGAAACACAAAATACAACTGCCATCTTTTGAAACACATGGCAAACAGCAAGAAACAAAATTAAAAAATTAAAACAAAATTAAATGCAGTAGAAACAAAAACATAAGTAAAATGGAAGGATGGACAAACGAGGAAACAGACTTTAATTGGCATATCGTTGAATAAACAGATCCAGCAGGATTAAATGGCACGACTCGAAATAAAAAGTTTTTGCCGTTCCAGGCAATTCAGTTGCCCTATGTTTCCCCAGTCAATTAGCTGGATAGAGATATTTCTTGATGAAAACAGTATAGAATTGCTTATAAGACTATACTACCGGTATGTGTGACGACACTATTGTATTCACATGTAATAATTTACCTGAGTGATTGTCAGACATCTCACATACATCTTTACCTAAATATTAGGGGAAATATTATTTCCTGATGGACAGGAGAAACATAGGGAAATTGAATTGCCCGGAACACCGTAATACCAAGCTGCTTGGAAGTAAATAATTTGTTTGCTTTCAAAAGACTGAATTAGCAGTAAGCTAATTCTTACTGCTTTGATCGGCTTAGCCAAAGTAAGTGTACCTA
>JAABNX020000046.1:7890366-7906913 GCA_015163995.2 Mormyrus lacerda | reverse complement strand
GGGTGTGTCCACAGGGGAGAGAGCTACGGTGGCTGAAAGAGGACAAGGGCAATCTACCGTGACATCTGCTGGTTACACATTCATGCAATTTGAATATTACTGAATCATATACTGTGATAGAACTTGACACATCATGACATAACAATAAACCGCATTTTCAAGCCTAAACTGTTTTAATTTTGGGCTGTTTTTAAGAAACATATGATTTAAGATGCACTTTGTGATGATGTCAGTCAGGGCCGGTTACTGATGATGTCATTTGGCACCGGTACCACTTTTTATGCCAGTGGAAAACCGACACTAAAGAAGTACCATACTTTCGGCACTTTATGGAAATAAAGTACCGAAAGTACGGTACCTGGTGCGGTGGAAAACCACCCTTAGCGAACCTCTTGACCCTGTTTGCTTGCTGTTTATATTACAGTCACATGGTTCCCAGTTTAGGGGAGCAGAATGTTTGCATCAACATGCAGATGTACCTAATAAATTAACCATCAAGTGTAGGTATTGCGATACAGCAGTGTCTCATAGGTCATTAAGAAAAAAGGAGAGGGTGTCTGTCTTACCCACACCAGTCATGCAGAATGTCAAATTCCAAATACAGTAGGTAATGTCTTTCAGTATGCTCATACTCGCATAATGAATTTTTGGGCAGCCATTAAAATGTATTAGTGGTAACTTTACTTGCTCTCTCAGAATCACTGCACTTCAGCATACAATGACAAAATTGAAAGAATTTGGAGATGGCTCAAAGCCAGGTTAAATATGCAATAACCCCTCCGGTTCTCTCATTTTGCTGGGTGCATTTTAACTCTGAGTTTCAGCTCTTTGCACAGATGTTCAGTGGGATTTAGATCCGGATTCATAGAAGGCCACTTCAGAATGTTCCAATTGTCTGTTCATTCATGGGTATATTTTGAGGCATGTTTTGAGTGATTGGCCTCTTGGAAGACCCATGACCTGTGACTGAGATTCAACTTTCTGACTGGGCTTTGATTTTATTTTGACTATCCTGGACTGAGTGTCGCTTGTCAACATGCAGGTTGGCAGATTCCAGTCAGTCTTTTCTGTGTTTCTGTCTTAGAAGCAGAGTCTCTCTGGTGTCTTCTATCATGCGGCCCATTTTTATTCAGAGTGTGATGAATGGTGCAACTTGAAACTGTTGTACCTTGAGCTTGAATATGGTTCATAGTTTTCCTTTTCAGTTTTCTTCTTATAGCCTCACTGAGAGATGTTGGCTATAGCCCTATGGGCCTTAAACTTCTCAATAATACAGTGCTGCCAACAATGGTCACAGGGACACTAAAGTCTTTAGTGACGTAATCTTGGTCTTGTAATCTTTACTTTGATCATGTTTAACTGTTACTTTTTAACGTTTGTAATCTTTTATTCTGATACACCCAGTAACAGAACAACAGTGTAATACGTTGTTCCATTTAAACTGCCAGAGTGAATGATTATGTGATTGAAGATAACTGTGATAGTAATTATGAAGAGTACAGTCTGCTTGAATTAACCTCAGGGCTGGGATTTAATTTTGTCCCTGGACTTTGTGGTTGCAGCGAATGAAGGTGAAGGACCTAATTGTGGTATATGGGTTTATTGCAGAAACTGGCAAACAAAACTGAAATTGACTCGTGGTTCTTGTCGTTGAAGTCACAAAGCCAGAAGGTTCGGGTAGCAGCATAAACCATCCTACATGGGAGACAGGATATGAAAACAGCGGGAAGGTCAGAGGGGGAAGCGTATGAGGCAGGACTGGGATCACAAAAGCAGGGCAGCTCTGGGCTAGACAAAGAACACAGGAAAAATGTTCAGTAAGTGACATCCAGATCAGCAATACCTTGCACTGAGTGCAAGGGAGAGCAGGACTTTACATGGAACTGACCAAATGTTCCCACTCAATCATGCTGTGCTGGCATGTGGGGAGTGACAGTGGTCGTCTATGGCAGTGTTTCCCAGTCCACTCCTCAGGGACGCACAGTCAGTCCATGTTTTTGCTCCCTCCGGTTTCTTTGACAGATAGTCCAAATTTTTGCTCCCTTCCAGCTCCTAGAGCAAATACGTGAACTGTCTGTGGGACCCCAAGGACTGGATTGGGAAACACTGCACTGTGGTATATTGTGTTAAGTGAGAGGGGATAATGAAGTTTGCAGTATCGATGGGATAATGAAGTTTGCAGTATCGATGGGATACCCCCACAATAAAATTATTTCTTAGAACTTCTAAACAGTATCAATAATACTGTTCAGACAGTTTAAAATGACATTATACAATAAGCAAATGATTCAATTAATTTCACAGCTTTTTCTTGTTTGTTTTGTTCCACTACCAAGCAAAGAAAAGCATACACGAATGTAGTTTTTTTTATTTCAGTGTTTTTTAGGAATAATTATGATTTGTATTACTTGACAAAAATACAAGGGTGCCAGTACTTTCAGCTACATTTGGCAGCAATTTTCTGGAGACGAAAAAGCCAACCAGGAAACAACAACATAAAATTTGTACCTGTGTCTTGAAGGCTAGTATACACATCCTACAGCAGTGTTTCCCAATCCGGTCCTTGGGGATCCATAGATGGTCCACATTTTTACCAGGAGCTCGGAAGGAGCAAAAACGTGGGCCGATTGTGGGTCCCGAGGGGACCGAGTTTGGAAACATCAACATACAGTATGTTATTTGTAAAAAGGGTTCAGATCACTAGTCCATGCACAGCAGGCCAACAGCTCAATGAGCAGCACTACCGAGAGCTGGCGAAGCATGCGGAATAGCAGGGAACATTGCCCGTGGGTCTGCTCACACTCGTCTTCAGCCCTTTGCTTCAGCCCTCCTAAAAGGTTGTATTTATCTCCTATGGCCAATCAAAAGGATTCCAGCAGAGACCGCATACAGCCCATGTGGATAGCTACATGGTTTATGTAAATGTTTCAGATCAGATACCTCAAAAATACTATAAATATGAATGCGAAATTGGATTCCTCTTTTGGATCCTGAATCATTTGGTAAGAAAACCTCATATTATTTTCCATCTATTGACTTAAATGTAGAGCAAATTCCGTACAAAGACTAATCAACAATTTCTACAGTAACACCAGATCTACGCATAAATCCGTGTTGTTTTCAGACGGGCTTAATTAAAATAATTAATTGAAGAGAAGAACAGGAGGAAATGGAATGATGGGGAAGCAGCAGAGTAATTTCCTCCTTACACAGCACAGGCGGACCCCTGTGACGCAGCCTGTTCTCGCTCGTTATGTCTGCGTGGTGCTTAATTAAGTGCAATGAAGCATGTCCAGATAAAGAGTGGAGGAAGGAAACTGTGTACCAGGCAGGATGTTGGGCACAGCACTGTAAAGGTGTTTTCAATGCAAACCCTGAACTGAAATTTGCTATTATTTTATCTCACTGACCAGTGCGCTTTGCAGCTAAGAACCCATTTGGAGGATGATGTGTTATAGTAGTTTTGCGTTATTTGCATGTGCCTATACATAAGGATTCTTTTCCGAGGTGTCTTGTGATTTTTAAGGACAATGCACTATGCAGATTTTACACGCTACAGGTGACTGCCCAACTGCTTGCTTGTTCACTGCTTGGAGGCCAGTCGCACTCCAGATTATTAACCTCCATCCAGGAGGACCGTCTCTAGGAGTCGCTGGTGTGATGGCAGTCATCGACCTTCTGGTGGCAGCCACTAGGTGACAGAAGGCCTGAGCCATAAGTCACTGAATGCAGGCATCTTAATTGATTTCAGAGTCCCAGAGGTTTGACATTTACATTCTTTTAAATGTGCCGCCAGTCCAATTTCCCCCTTCAAATTTCCTTTTTCCCAGCCTCTTGGAAACGTAAATGTTTCAGTGCACAGCGTTTAATAAAACATTTGCTTTTGATTCCTTTCTGATGTCTTTAGCTTCTTTAAACTGCATTCAAAAGTAAAGTTTGGTGATCTCAGGCTCAGCTGTAGCTGCTGTGTGAAGTTTTGAAAGCGTCTGAGGTGAAGAGATTCAGATTCAGGTCCAGTCCACAGATGATAAGAACCTTTGAGTCACTACTTAGCAAATCGGGACCAACCTCACGAGGATGAGTATATCAGATGGAAGTGCTATTGCTGAATATCAGCAGACTTACAGTTCCCATAGTCACCTTCAGCCATATGATAATGTAATGACATATTCCATAAGGTATGTATGTCTTTCATTATGATAAAGGTATAATATTTTATCATATTTTAAATGCATCGCAGACTGCATGGCATGTTTAATACACAGTTATATTGTATAATTCATGTTATGTACGACTGAGTTTTGCTGCTTCTTTTCCTGATATAATCCAATATTCGTGAGTGAAGATCCTCTGAAGTCTTTTGAGAATGTATTAATTTTGTATGGTGCCATTATATCTCAAAATCATTGCACTCTTTGCACGCTGGCTTATTGCTTTTTTTTGTATTCAAAAATATTACAGAAATTTGAAAAACACTGTGATCTCTTGTTTCTCATAAATATAGACATATTTCATATAACAGGCTTTTAGAACAGCTTCAGTGTTTTTTCAGCATTGAACACTGGCGTAAAATTCATATGCAGTACAGTTAAAGATAAAAAAGCAAGGTGAATTTCTCAGAAAATAACAAATGCTCCCACTGACCTGGACCAGTTTAACAAGCATTGGGATGCTGCTGACAGGCATTTATATAGGTATTGTAAGAATATATTACACACTTTCCCTGTCATAGTATGACTTTAAGCCTGCGTTAATTAGAAACAACTAGACAGCTTTTATGTCTTAACTAAGAGTTCTGACAGGCTATGCACAACAAACAACTTAAAAGACAAATATACAGACACTATCCCAAGATGGAAAATAAAAGTCTCAAGTTGGTTTGTCTGATAACATAATCAAAAATTTTTTGTTTAAAGAAAATAAAGACAGAAATTCTTATTAAGTGGTATATGTTCTTCTGAGCCTAACCTGGGTATAACTGTGACAGCCTCAAAGGCCACAAATTGTCACATCTACCCCTTATCTACACACACCAGCAGGACTCAATTGGTAACATGACTGTTAATTAACCAACTAACAAACGTCAACTGACACTCGTTACAAAAGCGTTCTTATTCCCAGCATCCACACTGCAGGTGATGGTGAGATGCGAGCCAGTATCACCGAACAAGGAATGAAAGTGAGCCGGGAAAAAAGAGAGGTTCTGCAGGTTGGTGTGTCATTAATCGTTGTGTCACATGGTCACGGTGGTGCAGAGATGGCCACAGGAAATGTCCAGAGGGAAACTAAAAGCCCGAACGGAGGGAGTGATACGCGAGGCCAAAGTTGGGTAGCCGAGTCGGAGGTGCAGGAGCACACCTCGTAATTGCTTCCCGCATGGCTGGCGCGCTGCTGCCCACGCAAGTGGGTCTCTGTGCCATTGGCCTCCTGGGTTGGAGAGTTTGACAGCATGTCCACGCAGAGCAGCCAGTCTTTGCCGATGGGCTGTGGGTAGCCAGTCTCTACCTCCATGTCGCTGCCCCGCACGCGCCAATATTCTGCACCTTTGAAGAAGTAGGAGGCTCCTGGTGATAAAACAGATGGAACAAGCCTGAGTTATTGGCAACGGTAACATGCTATCACACTAATATGCTATGATTTGCATGGACCACACACACCATCAGACCAGCGCATCGCGTCGTCCAGCTGTGCTGGGATCCCCTTCCACAGCACGCTGTCCTTGGGGTAGCCCAGGTCCATCCGATGTAGGTAGTCGTCATAGCGCCAATATCTGCCACCCTTGAAGAAGTAGGTCTTGTCATTGTGTGGCCAGACAAAGGCGGCATCCACACCCTCCATCGGTAAGCCAAAGTCACTGATTGGTCGGGGATAGCCCTCCTCCACGTTGTTGTCCTTGAACACCCAATAGTTTAACCCTGAGGGCGGGACAAAAGTATCAATAATTAAATCTACAATGCAAAACATTCAGTGTCACCAAACTACCATAAACATTTTTTCTAGGAATTTCATAAAGACTCAATAATCAGTGGCATTTAGCATAAATTGGCCTAATTATGCTACTTGCGCAAATGGAGACCTTTATTCTTCAAAGTCAGTTTTTAGCCAGAAAAACTTGACATAAGGCCTGCTCTAGCGAGCTGTAGGTTTGTGATGAATAACATCAAGTATGAAAAAACATCTAGTGCCTAATAATGCAGCAAACATTGTGTTTGCATATTGAACTAAACAGTGTGAAGACTGGTATAAATATATGCTCTCAGTTAAAACTATACTGATCACAAAATAAACATGTTAATTTCTTTGTGCCCATCACTGTGAAACAAATGTCAATCACCAGACATGTGAATTACAAGCTGCAACCCAAATGTACATCGACTCAATCTACATGGACTTCTCATAGCTAGAAATCATCAATCATCAATTAATCTGTATAACACCACAAAAATGTTTAGAAGCAAAAAAATATCTGCCTTTCAAGTGAAACATAAGATAAACAGAAAAATACATATTAGAGGTTGAATGTTTTTATTGGAATTAATGTCTTAAGCGAGAAATTAAATTAAAAAATTCTTTGCATTTTTTTGGTTTTATGAATAAACATTCATACATCATTCGGTTAGTACTTGATTAACAATACAGAGACAATGTCTTGCCCCGATTGCCTGCTCCTTCCGTGAGCCACGCCCCCTCATTAACCTTGTGTGGAATCCATGTGTTTACCAGCTGTTTTCTATTGCTGTCATTAGTTCAACGTATTTACAGGTACAGTAGTTTCAGTTTGTTTCCCTACTCTGGTTGTTGTATTATTGCTGCCCAATCATTTTTTCCTACTTTGATTAAACCCTACATTTTCCCTGACTTCTGGTGTGCTGTGCTTTTGTCTGCGCTCTGGGTGCCTTCCAGCATTTCAGAATGACCAGACTCTGCAAAAAGATGCCTCACCTCACGATGGAAGAATACCTCATTTTAACTGATGAGGTGATCTATTGGCTCCCGCAGCCTAAGGTAAAGGAGGCCCGAACTGCCAGAGCCCTGGCTTTCTGTGTGAGGAGAATACTGGAAGAGAGCTCCCTGCCGGATGACTCACACCATGCAGAACAGGTATGGCGGAACCTAGTGCAGTTCAGAGGTGGGGCCGCGGAAGCAACGATAAGGCTAGTGTACCTGGATTGTGTAGGGTTTCCTCTCCTGCTGTCTGGGTAGCCCAAACTCCCCGTCGCCCCTGCTGCGTCTGCTCCGCTAAAGTGGAAGGGTCGCAAATGGGGGGGGGCATGTCCAAAGCCCTTCCGGGATCTGCTTCGCATGGACACCTGACATCTCCGTGGCCGCCACCCTCCTCGAGCCGGAGCCCGACGCCTGTGCAGCTACTTCGCCTGTCCCAGAGGTGACCCTGCCCGCTTCTTTGTCTGCACATGTTGCCCGTCTGCCCGCTTCTTTGCCTGCACACGACACTCGGCTACCTGTTGCTTTGCCTGCGTCCGGAGCCAGCCTGCCTGCTGCTCGACCTATGCCTTAGACCCTAGCTAAGCAATTTTCTTGGCTAACTTCCCTGCCTAATGATACGGAGACAATGGCGGAGAGCCTAAGGAAGCTGCTCCATTTAAGTACAGAGTAGGCTTCCTTGACAGGTGCGTCTGCCTCCCCCGAAACACAACCCTCAGCTGCGGTTTCTGCCACGAAGTTGCTGCGCTTGCGGTTCCTGTCCCTGCCTGTTCTGGCTGTGCCCCCCACCCAAGATTCCTGCACCTGCAGTTCCTGCAGCGCCCCCCCCCCCGAGTTTCTGGCTGTACCCATGGTTCCTGCTGCCCCACCGCCAAAGGTTCCTGGCCAGGTGGCCCCTGCACCTCCCTCCATGGTTCCTGGCCCAATGGCTTCAGCACCGCCTCCAGTGGTTCAGGTTTCCGAGGTCCCATCCCCGTGGTGCCCTGCGAGGCCCCCGTCCCATCCCCGTGGTGCCCTGCGAGGCCCCCTTCCTGCTGGTTGACGCGTCGCCCTCAGAGGCCCCAGTCCGGGCGGATGACACTCATGGTCTATGGCCCCCGGGTTCAAGTTTCCTCATCTCCAGTTCCTCAGGTTCCTGACCCTGCTCCTCCCGTTCACCCGGCTTCCTTGGCCCAAGTCCCTGTCCCTGTTCCCCCAGGCTCCAGCCTCTGGGGGGCGAGGGGGGGGTCTTGACCTGCCCTGATTGTCCGCTGCTTTTGTGTGTCAGATCCCCTCGTTAACCTTGTGTGGAATCCCCTTGTTTACCACCTGTTTTCTGTTACTGTCATTAGTTCAATATATTTAGTTCACATTTCAGTTTGTTTTCCCAGTCTGGTCATTGTAATGTCAACCTGCATTGTGGCCTGTTTATTTGTTCCTACTTTGATTAATCCCCAAATTTTCCCCAATTTATGGCGTCCTGGTCTTCTGTCTGAACTCTGGGCACCTTCCAGCATGACAGACACTACTTTAATCTTAATGTTAGTTTATAGAATGAATGTTTTAGGGTTATTGACACAAAATCTGGCTATATAGTGTGATATTAACAGACAGATTATCTGTTAAATGCATAAAGCCATCAGTTTTAATAGACAGCTATTAACAAAAGGAGAATAATTAATTGCAACCCTCAAATCTGCAGCTCATTTGTAATAAAGTATGCTCATCTCATGTTTAATAAGCTGACAAGCATTTCATTAATTTCAGAACAATCACAATGATTATACAATATAATTCGGTTTAAATGTATGCGTGTTTTAACTGGCTCAGAGCTGTGTGGGATATTATGTATCTTCCTGTGATTTTCATAATAAGTTATTTTCACACATACTACAGCTTCAGCTGAAAATTGCCTCAGGATGAATCTGCATACTTTGGGATTTAGTTACGTACTGGCAATTAAGAGAAGGTAACATATCAATTATATCATAAGACAAATTCACCAAGCCCAGATGCACCACAGGGACCAACGAGTAAGCAAAACTGGGTTTAACACAAAAAACACGATGGCATGAGAGTCATAGGGGTACCTTTGAAGAAGACAATCTTGTGGTCCCCTGGCCTTTCATACACAGCGTCCACGCTGTCCAGACTATCGGGCAGACCCTTCCAGAACCGGTGGAGATGGACTGGATGAAGGGACACCAGCTGCTTCTCCCTTGTCAGACGCCAGAAATAAATCCCTAGAAGAAGGAAACATGGACCCAGAGAGAGCTTGTATTCTTAACTCTTTAATTCCGGGTAAGAGAAGATGACAAAAGGAAACTGACTCTTCCAGGTGAAAATATGTTTCAGAACTGGAATGTAAGTGTCTGTGGGATAAACTCTGTGAACAAACTGGATTAGGTGTTTTGATGGGACTGGCCACATCCATTCTTATGATCGTGTTTGTGAGGGGTGGTTTTAATCGCTCTGTTTTGCCGTGTATTGCCAAAGAAGAAACAGAGAAGAGAGGGAAGAGAAATGACTGTCGAACACTTTCATTTTCAAACTGCCTTTCAAGTAATTTGTTTTGCTGTATGGACTGTAATTTTTCTGTATCTAGAGACGGTGGTTAGGGAGGGAAACAGCTTCCACTGAAGCAAGGGGTGTGAATGGTAAATAACTGGGAATTGCTTTCAAGAAGTCTGACATGTAAGTGTTTCTGCGCTTGTGGATGCACAATTGTTTTTAATAAATAGCAAATCTGTCTGGGAGCCTGAGCCGGGATTGCTATTAAGATAGAGAGTAGGGGGAGGGAGGGAATGTTAAACAAAATGTATGAAAAAATTGATGTACCTTGTTATAGTGTTAACCTGTACTTGTGCAATGAGAAGGTAAAAGATAGAGAGTAGCAGCTTTGGATCTGCTGCAGCCTCCTGCCAGCAAGGACAAATTTTGAAAAGTTCTATTGAAAGTTTCCGAATGCTTGGCTGATTTTCGCATCGATTCTGCCTCCCCTAATGTACCTTTAAAGAAGAAGGCCTCGCCACGGATCTGGGCCACTGCATCAAAATGAGTGTTGCATCTCTTTGGGGCATCATGAACCAGTCTGGAAAATGATGAAAGAAACATTTACTTAGTACCACAAATGCCAGTCTCCAAAATGCTTGTTTGTGTAAATGTTCTTAAGCTTGATTTTTTTTCCTTAAAAATGTTTCTACAAATAAAATAAACCCTTAAAATCTAACCTTTTAGATTTTTTTTTTCACTGATTTAATGCTTCCTTTTTAAGTTAATCGGCAAGAGCGATTTGCTTATGAACTTTCATGGGATTTTGTTCTAAGGATTATAAGGCTATATCACATTTAGAATAAATCCCCAGATCTTTTTTATAATGCATATTTAGCTGATGCTTTTATACAAAAATATGTTCAATTGGAAAAGCAGGGCCAGCCAGTCACTGGAGCAGTTTGGGTAAAGGGCCTTGCTCAAATGCCCGATGATAAAATCTCTACGCAGCGACCTTCTGATTTGGGGCACAGGGCCTTAACTCACAAGCTACACACCAGCATGCTTTTAAGGGGGAAACCAAAGTGCTTCTGGCTTTCTGATGGCTTCCATAGAGTAATTACACAGCTAGCCTTATGAATTATCAATTGTTTCAGGTTAAACAGTCTTTCTATGATCTTGTGAAGCCATGCAAAACACATTTGTAGAGCTTGGAAAGTCTTGTCTTCTCTGAATGTTTTTGAAGGGTCAAAAACAGGATGACCAGATAATCAGGGATGTCTGGGAGAACATTTTTAACTACTTCAGGATTTACACAATACTTTAAAACTGAAAGGCTCCTGTGCTCGGCTAAATAGTTCAGTTCTTCTTGTGCTTTGACTGGTACCTTTGCTTGCTTTAAAGACTCATCCAGCTGATTCACATTAACATTAGTGACACATGCATGATTATAGGAGACTGACCAATGAACACACAGCAAGAACTCGTGCATAACTGAAATCAAGGTACTTTTTATTGAAATAAAGTTTATAAATCCTGTCCTGGCTCAAAGTGTCCTCCCAGACATGGATTATCTGGTTAGCCTAGCCAAAAGCTGCACTCAACTCGATCTTTTTAATCCTGCTACTTGGCAGTAAAAATTTATGACACTCAACTTGATCTTACTCACAGTATTGTTGACCGGTTTTCAGGGAGGTCCAGCAGTATGGGGGGATCGGTGCCATGGGAGATTTCGGGTTGAATGGTGTGGGACACAGAATCCCGCACCCCTGGAGAAACAGGTGGAAAATGGTTTCATAGCCATTACTTTGAGCATGGGGGGATTTTGAGAGGTGGGAGGGCTCTATGAGATAATGCCACAAAGTCCACTTTCCTGGTACACCAGCTACTGTACGTCCATCACTTGTTTTTTTTTTATGTCAGGACAAAGCAAAGATGGACTCAGATCAAAAGTATTTGACAATATCAGCTAACCTTGACACGGAATTCTAAAAGTACATTTAATAGGCATTTGCAAAAGCTTTCAAAAATGTCTTTTTAGTGGTCCAAACCAACACAAGGCACACTCACACAAGCAGACCTATGGGCTATTTGGTAACACCAATTAATCTCAGCATGTCTTTGAACTGTGGGGGGAAACCGGAGTTCACAGAGGAAACCCCACCACGACATGGGGAGAAGATGCTATCTCCACACACATAGTCATGATCCCAGAGTTGTGAGACGACAGTGCTAACCACTGCACCATTGTGCTACCCATACAGTACCAAAAGAGGAAATAGACTAAAAAGGAAATAATTTATAACATTTTCTTTTATTGGATTACAACATCATTGTCCATTTCCTCAGAACTAGTACCGCTGAGTAACTGCCATAGTGAATTTGCCTTCAAGTATTTAAATACTGACTTAAATCATTATCTACCTGATCCAGTCCTATTTAGGCAGAAACAGGCACCCACAAGCCTGTAGTCTGTAGGCGGAAATGGTAGGTATTTAAGAAGCACTGAAACTTTTAACAGAAGGTGAAGTGATTTTCAGGCTTATTATTTATCCCATTACATTACCCAATAAACAAAGATAAATGAAGAATAATGCCTGTTTTGCTGGCTGATTTAGGGGCAAAGGAGCAGGCAAGCAGCACGTTCAAAATAAATTAGACTGATCTCCCCACTGATGACAAAGAACATTATCCAATCGGAATGAAAATCCTAATTTTGGGATAACGAAGGAAGAAGGAAAACACCTGGCCAGCTTTTGTCAGACAGATGGCCAAGGGAAGAATCTTCTTACCATAAAGCTGCCAGACACGGACTTTATCCTCATAGGGGAGGCTGTACTTGAGCGGGTCGCCCACGGGGCCCTGGTAGTATGGCCGCATGATAGATGCCATGGCGGAGGTGTGAGCCAGGCCGATGGCATGTCCAAACTCATGCACAGCCACCGCAAACAGGTCCATCCCGAAGGAGTCTGAGAAAGAAACCAAAGAGGATTAACGTGGCATAAATTTTTGCTGCCAAGTAGCAGGATTAAAACCATGTATGACACCTACCTTCAGTTTTTGCTTCCTAACTTCCTGTTATAGAATTAAACAGAAGCAGTTACGCACCACTTTGTCCATTACCGTACACAAAGCACATATGTTTGTATGACAATACTAGTAACTATTCTTGTTAAAATTAGCATATTACCAAGTCTTGCCATTTACTCACCTGCTTATGTACCAGTACTCATCTGCCCTTTTTTGTCCTGCTTCAAATCATAGTTCACTTTGCCTAGTATATATTACCTTATACAGTAAAACCTTGGATTGCGAGCATAATTCATTCTGGAAACGTGCTCATAATTCAAAGGACTCGTATATCAAAGCAAATTTTCCCATTAGAAATAATAGAAACTCAGATGATTCGTTCCACAACCCAAATATTCATACTAAAATGATCAATACAAAATATAAAGTAAAAATACATAAAACAAATTAACCTGCACTTTACCTTTGAAAAGAATCATGGATGGTGAGGGAGACGAGAGAGAGGAGAAGAGGAGGGTTATTTTGTAGGACGACTTTCACTACATGTATAACTAAAGGAATCACTGCTATCTGTTGGCTCACTGGAATCTTTTTCTTTTTGTGCGACTTTAACGAGAGACCTATCCAATGGCATCCGTTTTTGCTTCTTTTTCAATTTCGCGGAAATGTGGACATTGCATTGTCATTAAAAAGATTCATTGCTCGCACTGCTACACCCTTATTCGGGTGGTGCTTTTCTACTAAATTTTGACTATACGAGTGAGGCATGCCGACTGAGACCAAGCATGGGAGACGATTACCCACAATCCTGCAACGAGAGAGAGAGAGAGAAGAACCATTGGCTCAGTTGTGATCTCGTGACGGTCGGCAGACAAAGCATATAGATAATACTCGTACTGCAAGACCTTGTTCGTTTATCAAGTTACTGTAAAATTTATTTTAAAATTTTTCTTGTCAAAACACTCGTATTCCAAGTTTTGACTGTAATGATATTTTGCTGGTTCCCCTCTATTATATTAATTTCTTTTCATATTTCTGCATTACTCCACCAGTACCATCATCCTCCCTTCAGTTTCCCAGGCATGCTGCCAACATTTCTTTCTTCCATCTTGCATTTTTCTTCAATGAATATTCTGTCTAATCTCTTCTTCTAATGATTTTTCTAGATCTGGGTTAAGACTTTACAGTCCAGTAACAGACTGGCAGGCAAGGGAACTTAAGTCTTGGTCTGACTATATTAGGGCTGCCACGATTAGTCGACATAGTTGATGATGTTGATGCTGAAAATGTGTGGACATCAATATTTTATATCAACACTTTGTTTTTCTTATTTTAGTAAAATTACCTTTATGATTTCTAAAACTCTTCAATCCATTATAACAAATGTTTTCCTTTAATTCCACTATGTAATTATGGGTGGTTCAAAATATCACTAAACAAAAAAGTGGTTAGTAGACTGTGCAAAGTTTTGATGGCATACCACGGTGGCAAAAAAAGCTGGCGCCCATTATTTAAAGCCCTGCCATGATATAGAGTTTGTTGTTGTCAATATAAGATTAAATTAAATTGTCAATTTGAGAATAAAAATTAATCCTGTATATTAATCGACCAATTGGTAAAATAGTCGATAGATTAATCCATCAAAAAATAGTCACTAGTGGCAGCCCTAGACTATATTGGGTGTATAGACCACTCAAGAAAAAGTCTAAGTACATATCCCAGCCTCATATGAAGATTTGAAGTAGGTGTTGGGGAAACGAAGAGCCACTGAACTACCAATACATAAGCAACTTTTGCTGAATTTTTCTTTGTGGGAAAAAATATGGATGACTTAAAACATGTTTATACAGAAACCAAAATGTCATTACTATTAAGAATCGGTATCTATTACCCCGATCACGACCACTATTGAACACAGTGGCAAGGCCACTATCTTTACAAAGCTGTATGTATGGAATGGTTAGAAATCAAATCTGGATTTGGCATGGTGATAAGTGGAAGATTTCCAGACCACAAATGACAGACATTATGAGTACTGCGCTATGCCTTAAGGATTAGTCAATGCTACCTCTTTCTTCCATATATTCATCAATAATGGAATCACCAAAAACGTTATTTGTACCCCCTATTTTCTGGGAAACATTTGTGGAGAAATTTATTAAGACTGAAATGTGCCTGAAATTAGCATATGGACATCTGATTGGAAGGAGGAGTCGGTCTTCTCGCAGTGCCAATGCCCCCTTGCCCAGCCAAGCTCACTGAATTCCGACAGCTGTCTTGTTTCATGTTCTAACTGCTGCTTGTCATGATCTGCTCGTACGTTCCTCCTGTTTGCCACGCCCCCTTCGTCACCTCGTGTGAATTCCCGATTGTTCTCAGCTGTTCCGCATTTCTGTCCCTTAGTCTTGTGTATTTAAGTCCTCACCAGAGTTTGTATCCCCAGATCTGTCATTGATGTTGTGTGTCGTGATGCTGGTTTCCCCTTAATAAACCCTGTTTGCCCATATTTACGGCTCCACTCGCCTGAAACGTGATGTGACACTGCTAGTATGTACCCAGCAGATGTGTTTTATTCATTGTCAGATTTCAGTTAGGCATAGCCGACAACCAAGTGATTATCTTCCCTGCTTTCCCTCATTGCTTTTATCTCCTACTGTGTGGTACGGTGTGCTTGTTCTCCCGGGTCCTTTTCCCTGTATGAGTGCTGATCTCAACCCCCATCTAGAGCTGCCTGAGTGTAACGATCTACCCATGTCACCACTAGAGTGTGCCTGTCCCCTTACTCCCCAGGATAGATTCCTCCACTTTACAACTTCTACTTCCAATCCCACCTTTGATTCTTGTATATTGTTTTGGCTACTTGTTTGCACCATGTTTGGGTCCTCTGACCCAACATGATGCTGATGCCGCTACCAATTCCCAAATTTTTTGGATTGGACGATACATTTGCCACCTTCAGAAGGCTACAAAATAATTCTGGGATTTTCAAAGCCAGTTAGCTGGCTTTATATTATATTATAATTCCTGGCTACTGCTATGCAAAATACTGAAAAAAAAGAATAGATATTTATGCTGCAGCCAAGGAAAAACAATTTTCTTCATTTTTTTCCTTTATTTTCATTTGACCGGTCCACATATTCCCACACTGTCAGTTGCAGGTTCAGACACATTGTGTACATTGTTGCCCAGGCAGAAGATAGAGCCTTCAAAAATTCAAGGTAGGCTTTGTGACATGGAGATGTGACAAAACAAGTAACTGAGGATCTTTGATTTCAGTTGTATTTTTTTCCCAGTGGATTATTATGCATGAAATCCCAGGGTCTTCCACCTGTCATGACCAAATCTGACAGAAGGAAGTGGGCATGTTGACTAAGATTTTGTGCCAGTGCAAAATGTCAAATGGCCAGCAGCTTGTCACAGTGCAGGCAGAAAGGCTTTCAAAACAATGGATATGTGCAGGAGTTACGCAATACTCAAAGATGCCAAATTTATAATTTATGTACTGCAATGTGCAAAAAAGTCACTTTGATAATGGAAATGAACAGATTCATGTGGTAAACAGCGTTAAAACGTGGAGAGTTTATTAAATGAGTTTATTAAGAGCCTAGTTTTAATATTCTCACTCTCCCTAAGAAACTCTGACTCCTCTGTTGCCATTCACCCAACCTAAATTATCATAGGGAAATGATAATTAATCAATAACCAGTTAACTCTCAATCAATAATTAATTGCTTACAAGTGAGTAATAGGCTTGTCCCCCCCCTTCATTGTTCATTGAAAATGGTCACCATTCAATATGTTTGACAATATGCTTCTCTGCATGTATGTTAAAAATTGGCTTCAGTTTTGTTAAGCATTTCATTTGAATGCATTAGTGGACAACTAAATAAGTTCATTACTCAAGGCAAGTTTGCTACTCAAATACAACACGTAGTTCCCTTGAAATTATTAGACAACCTACAGCAGTGGTTCTCAACCTGCGGCCCGTCACAAATGCAAATGCGGCCCGCGATGCTGACCACGTAAAACAAAATAAAAATAAATTAAAAATAAATAAAATAATAATAAATGTATCCCATTAATGGTAAGTAGAATTATACTCTCTA
>JAABNX020000046.1:7879614-7890266 GCA_015163995.2 Mormyrus lacerda | reverse complement strand
TAATTTAAGATGCATAATATCTGGTTATTGAGCGCTGATGACGTCATATGTAAATAATATGCGGCCCGTGAGACTTGTACTTGGACATAGTGCGGCCCACTGCAAAAAAAGGTTGAGAACCACTGACCTACAGTATAAGAGCTAGCTCAACCCATTCTTCACAGTGCAGTGAAAATCCCTCCATCATCAGTGATCTTTCCAAACACTAATACATTGTCATTCCAATGTAAGACGACATTCCAATCACACATGACATTCCAAGCATTAATACATTTCACTCGCTGTTACATTGATATTTCTGTTTTCTTTTTCTTTTGACACCAATAAAATAATTCACTCTTAAGTAGCTTGGAGTATTAATAATATAGGTCAGAGATCACCAACAGGCGGACTCTGGTCCTAATCCAAACCCAGAGACCTTAAAATCCAGACCACTGGGTGTTTTTTGTGTTGCTAATAAATTCAAGGTTTGAATTTTAGGTTACAAGACTTTTGAAAAGACACAGAGGGCCAATTCAGCAGGGCTCTGTGGGTCATTTAGCTTCAGCCTCTAGTCCATTTCTATTGATAGCTGCCATTGTGCAAACTAAGAGAGCAGCAGACAAGATTCCAGGCAAATGCGATGAATGTAACTGCAACATGACACGTTCATGTTTGAAAATATACTTGTGTAGACTTTGGTTGAAAACTTTGAAAATTACCATTTATTGGATTGACATAAAGCCCCCAGAATCAAAGTCATGTGTAAGGTCATGTTCAGGGTTCGGACCTTGCTGGGGGTGATAGTTGAATAACTGGACCACTGAATTTTAGTTGAATACCCCTGATGTAGGCACTGTCATGAACAAATAGTGCATCTTACAGTGTTTCACTTTAAAATGTTCCATTTTTAAAAGTTAAAGCGATATGTTTTTCTACTGCAACATGACTAACTTGCAATGTAATTGTGAACCCATGTCCTCTGCCATCACGACATGCTGTTCAGGTTGATGAGTCTTGTAAATCACATTATGATGGTGCTGAGATTTATGATTGTCTTCAACAGGGCTTTGGCAATGGAACAACAAATACACACATCCATGATGGAAACTTATGAAGAGTGACCTTTCAAAATGCCGACTAGGGAAATGTGACTGTTAAGCTGATTTAATGGAACTTACAACTTGGGTAAACAAACAGACCAAAATAACACAATACAGACTAAAACAGAATAGTAGATACGGAACATACTACTGGACAGGCTGATTGAGATTGGCCATAAGATTCTCAGCTGAGAATGAGACTGATTCCTTACCTGGTGACCTGAAAGTCCAGGCCTCATCATCGTCGAAGTGGGAGTCCCCAGCAGTGATACGGTCTCCCGGGTAGAAGGCGTGTGCCACAGTGCCTCCAGGTCCATCGAAGGGGTACCCGTCATTGTGGTCGGCCTTCGTGAAGTCAATCTGTATGTCTGCCTGGCTGCCCGCCACCTCGTGGAAGTCGAGAGGCGCAATGTCGCTCCACACCTTCAGGGCATAGTACATCAGGGCTCGCACGGTGTCCCTCCCCAGCAGGTGAGACTCCTTTGGGAAAGTGCGAATCCTGCAGGTAGGATTCCAGATGGAGCGTAAACAATTCTGTTAAAAAGTAGCAGCTCCACCCATCCTGGCTGTTTCAGTTAGCCTCATGTAAACACTGTCCAATAAAATCCTAAAAATATTATTACAGTGGTCCCCCACCTATCACGTAAGTTACATTCCAGACCCATCAGCGACAGGTGAAAATCTGCAATATAGATAGACCCTATAAATAAACATTTTTTAATAGGTTAAGCCTTAAAATACCCCTCGCACATGCTTTAAAACGATTGGTGAAAATCCACAATAAAGTGGTGGTACGATAGCTGAACCGCGATATAGTGGGGGATCACTGTATAACCGTTAATACAAGGAATTGCTCTGTTTCATCTCCCTAAACAGGTACCCTTCTACCTCCCATACAACCATAATCTAAGTGGTTATCCAATACAGTGTTGCAGGCAGTCTGAAGCTTATTCCAAGGAACAATGACTGTATCTAAGACAGCTGTCCTGATTCCACTAGACCTCTCTGCTCTCCTCAACAAAGTACAGCATCAAATCTTCCAAACTATCCTGTCTCAACTTAGCATCACAGGGACTGATCTGAGATGGTCTGACTCGCACCTATCAGGCAGATCATTCCAAGTGTCTTAGGGCGTAGAAGTGTCCAAGTCATGTACAACAGTATCACCCAAGGCCCTGTATTTATTTCTCTCCTCTTTATTTATTTACAATACTTCTCTAAGGTTGATAATCTAGTCCCGTGGTTTCTTTTACTACTCTACCAGTGGTACACAGTTATACCTGACCTTTCCTCCTGACCATGCTTTCTGCTCAGATCTCTGCATGCCCAACCTCCCTGGAAACCTCTGCAAAACCAAACTTCTTGTCTTCCCTGTCAACCCTACCACTATAACATATGTCTCTCTTCATTGGTTCCCTGTAGGTACTCGTATAAATTCTGAAAGTCCGTGGTGCTGACTTTCAGAGCCATTAACCCTTAGAACCCGACAAACGCAAAACGTGTTGATTTTAATGCCTATTAATCTTAGGCTCGTAATTTTGGATAGGTATAGCACACATAAATGAATTGTATGTAAGCACATATTCACTTCCGCGATGATCCACATCCTACCCTTCTGGGAAAAAAATTAAAATTTATATTTTATTTATTATAAGCCTATAAATAAAGGGATAGAAAAATAGAAAAACACTCAAAATTGGCTGGAGTCCTGCTAGAAATAAAAACAAAACACAGCCTTCTATTTATTAGGAAGACAATTGCTTTATATTTTCATAATATTTATTCACAAAAGTTTGTATATGTATGTTTGATGTCGAGCTCCATCAAAACAGTGGAAATAGAATCTGCCCATCATGCAACTGGAACATCTCCCACACGTAAACACAATGACATGCTACATTGCGGGTTTGTTAATCAAGACAAAAAAAAAGCCATTTTGAAGTTTCATTCTCAAATTTCATTTTAGCAATCACAGTAAAAATATGCAGGAAAAACAATAGCGAGAAACATTCAGCATTAGACTCTAAAACTCTCTGTTATGTTTGTGTTTATCCAGTGGATCATAATCTAAACAATGGTTTTCCATTTCAATTTCTATGTTTCTTTTGATATATAAACACCATGCATTGCTGTCTATCAGATAACTTCAACAAATTACCAAATGGATGCAAAATCAAAGATATTTATTTCCATCTGGCACTAACCGTGAATTCCTAAACACATTACTAAGCCGTCGGAAGGTCCCCGATGAAATCCCTGCATTCCCACATCACAGAGATACTAATCTCAACATTTATAAGATTATTTTTGTAATGCCTGCAAATTTTTATATTACATGACACTAAAAATTGATAAATAGCCACAAGTAGTTTCCTCAAAAAATGTAACTGTGACTTTGGGGGGGGGGGCACTCTGAATTCCTGTACTTTACTGGGCACAGACATGCACAAATCACGGGCAGATTACATGCACCAAATCACCTACTGTCAAGCCTTTTGACTATGAGAACACAGAGAAATCATGATCATTGCCTTATTGTTACAAAATTCATATTGGCGTGATAGGGAATTTTACAAAGGCCTATCGTTGTGATTCTTTCGGATAAAACAGCAGCAGGATAACAACAGTGAACATCTACTTTCCACCACCATGAAGAGAGGAAAGATTCAAAGCCCTGGCAGTGGAAGGTTGAGGTGACGGTGCTGTCCCCCACAACTCTGTACTTCCTTCAATCCATCCATCCATACATCCATTTTCTACCACAAGTCTTGGATATGATGTTAAACTGTATCCGGCCCTGCAAACTGGAGGATCACTTTTTTGGGGGTTGGTGGCGGGACTGTCACTCCAGTGCCAAGAAGTGCGAGGGCAGGGTCCCAGTCTTTCCAGTCCAGGCAGGGTTACATTGTCCTTACTGTTCTTATACTGTGCCATTTGTGGTTCTTCCCTAAGTACTAACAGTAATGCAGTCTTCAGGATTATTCTTAATCATTCTGTACAGGATTTCACATTAATTCCCCATACTAATGCCATTCCTGCAATCTAATTTGTAAATATGTTGAATATGATCGCATTTGTGACAAAAGTATGTTGACATAGACAGTAATCTAAAAGTCTCACACTAAGAAGCTAACCTAACTGAGCGAGGTAATTTGGTTAGATTTATAAAGTAGTATTTTTTCCATCAATTTACAGTTATTTATTATAAGTCAGAGTCAATATGATAAAATTATGGAGAAGTCCCAGTTACACATGATCATTGCCTTATTGTTACATAATGCATATTGGCATGATGGAGAATTTTCCAAAGTCCTATCTTTGTGATTCTTTCTGCTCCTGGACCAGAGTATCTGCCATTCGTTAAAATGTATGAAAATGCGTTAAATCAAATTACCAAAAATTAAGGACAAAGTCTAAAATATGATTTCCAGATGATATAAATGTAAGCATATTATTGCCATGTTTTAGAGCCAGCCGTTCCATACCCTATAATTCTAACTAATTGATTCTGTCTGGAACAGAAATTAACGTTGCATTACAAGCTTGTTCACGCTTTTGAAACTTTCTAACGAGATGAGTGAGACACGAGGTGCAAAGTCAGCATAACAGACTGGAGATTTTTATTTTTGTAGGAAAGATGTACAGCAGGGTGGGCAATCTTATCCACAAAGGGCCAGTGTGTGTATAGGGTTTTGGGATAACCTTTAGCTGTTTAAACCCAGGTGTGAGGACTCTTCAGCTAATCAGTCCTCTAATTAGTAATTAGGGAGTTGGAGTGAAAATTCACATACACATTGGCCCTTTCCAGATAGGATTGGCCATCCCTGATGTATAGACTTAAATGACAGCCCTACCAATAGGTAATTAACACTGCACAGATTACTTGAAGGGGAAATGTTCTGTATGGTAAGAGACGCTATCTATCTTAGACTTGCTCAATTGGCATTATATTTAGTTGGTGTTCCTGTCTCTCATGCTTTTATGGAGCATATATTCTGCTGAAAATACTTCTGAAGATGTGCATTTCTTTGTCCCTCTGATTTACTTCTCTTCTGAGCAGCAGCTCTGTAGATGAAGACTTCAATAAAACTCATTATCAAAAAACATCAACAGACCATCTCTCAGTGGAAACCAGTTACTTCACCATATTTATTGGTCTGCTATCGGATTGATTTTTATTCTTCTTTTTATGTTCCGCAGATTGTCTAGGTTAAGCACAACATGAAGCCGTAGAAATTGCTGTTTGAATGTTTGTCACATACAAATTCCCATATCCACATTTGGTAGTGGGGAGTACTGTAGCAGTTGTCATATTTGAAGTGTGACAGATTTTTTTAATTAATTTTTTTGAGCTGTAGTATATTTGACTTTCGGTATATGACATTGTGGTGGATATGAGGCCGGATTAGGTAGCATTAGCCAATTGAGCAGGTGCCCAGGGGCATCACACACTCTGGGGGACCCCAACCCGTGCAACCCCCCCATCCCCCCCAATCCCCTCCGCGGACCCCTTCCTCGAATTGTTTTCTATCAAGTAAAGTAGGAGCTAATCATCCAATCCAATGTTACAGCCATTTGAAACTGTAAATGCAGCACTGACCAAAACACTGAAACAAAATAAAAACTTATCTTATTTAGAACAGACATAACTAAACCTATTTAAGCAGTTAATTTATGGGTACTGTGCTAGATAGTTGCCAAAATATGGTCTCAGAAATTACTACAGGACTGAATTACCACCTTTGTGACTTGGTTTTGACAACGAATGCATGTTGCAGGAGTCAATACAGCACGTAACCTGGTTTGAGGAGCATAAACCCTGGATTCCTTTTACATCTGCATTTTCGACACCTGCACAGATATACGTCTATTGGAAAAGGTAGCCATATCCTGTGGGATTTATTAGATCTGATAGGTGCACTGTGTTTGGTACTCAGTTGTGACAACTGTTCTTTTGAGGAATTCTACGATTATGATTCCCTCAAGTACACCATTAAACCCATTCAAGTAGAGTTTCATGAAGGCCATGCTGAAATCAGAAGCCACTATGGCCTCCCTATTTGCTAAATCTAAACATTACTGACTTTATGTAAAAGGATTTTATGTAGAAATCTCTCAAGATATGTCACAGATAAAAGTGCGAAAGAGAAAGTGGTCATCTAATGACAAAGACTGAACTTGTGGATAAACAACATGGGTATGTTTGAATGCAGCCCTTTTAATACATTTTGCAAAAAAAAAAGGAAGATATACATTTCTTGCCAACCAGCACTTGGTTCTAATTGGTTGAGGTAACTGTATGAGGGACCTGCACAGAAGAGCAGCTTCCTAACCATTGTGCATGGTCCATCTTTCCATTCATCTACCACACCACTTACCTGGTAGCAGGTGGCAGTGAGGTTGAAGCCAATCTCTGAATGTCAGTCCATCACAGGGTATACAGACAGGTGAAATTCACATATTACTGAATGTCCTTTAACAGAGATGAGGTGCATAGGAGCTAATGCATGTATGTTAGTTCTAAATACATAAAAACCTTCTGCCCTTGAAGGAAAAATCATTAAAGCCCTCATCTTTTCTTACAACCCATTAGCCCAGGTAAGTTCTTTCTTTACTTCCTTTTCTATTCTTATGGACAAATTTCTTTTAGAAAAGGTGTAGAAAAAAGTGTACTTGGTCGTCTGTTGGGGCACCATCTATAAACATTCCGTGTTGTTGGGCTGGAGAAATACAGTACATGCTATATGACATTTTATCTGTGTTTGTAAATTACATCTGCAGAAAAGCCACACTGCGTAAGCACTCTCAAAGGCATGAAATGTCCTCATTCGAACATCAGCAGCAGTGTCAATACATCCGGCATCAACAGAGCTGACAATTTTTGAAGGACATCCTCGCAGAGCAATACACGAACACATCCAGTCTATGGCAGAGCTGTCAGCAAAAAAAAAAAAAAAGAAAAAAAACCCTTATTAATTAGAGAGGTCAGAGCCGAACGGCCGGACTTGAAGGCTTCAAGTTCAAACGTAACGGGTTGATAAAACTTTGAGCCTTCTCTGTGCTCACAGCTCATCCAACTTTGAAGCAGTTATGGAAGCAAAACTGCAAACTTCCTGGCATTACCTTGGTGCACCGAATAAAGTGGCCAAATATATATTGTTGTTGATGTTCTGAATAATAAATTCTAAAATTAGTATATTAGCAAATTTCCTATTATCTGCTTGAATCTATACCTCAAAGCCCAAATTCTGTCCCAAATTTCATGCAAAAAAATGGTCAATTATAAGCAATACTATCAAACATATACACCTTCAAGAACTATGTATGCATTCTTTAGGGCTGCAAGCATAGATTTTCATGCCTGTGATTAGAAAGTCACTAGTTCGATCCCTGACCTCTGCAGAATAGTCAGATGTCTATCGGGCACTTGAACAAGGCGCTTAACCAACTGCTCCAGGGCAGACCCTTGGCTTGCTCTCACCTGTTATGTGTGTCTCATGGAGAGTGAGAAGGTATAGGCCAAGGGTTCTCATTCCTGCTCCTGGAGATCTACCACCCTTTAGAGCATAGCTTCAACATCGATGGTTCTAAGACTGAGATGCCATTGAAGGTCCTGATTACCTATAGCGGGTGTGTTAAATTAGGTCTGCAACTAAGCTCTGTAGGTTCATATATCTTCTGGAGCTGGAATCAGCGGCCCAGGTGTAAAGAGAATTTCCACAAAGGGATTTAATAAAGTATCAGTATTCTATGATAGAATCAGCTGTAGCATTATTCATGATCATCCTTCTGACAGGGGAATTTACATGATTCTCTCACCTTCTGAGCAAAGCATTTCGCACATTTAAGAATTACTGTGTGGAACAGCAGGTTGATAGGGGAATATGGTCTCTGAAGCAGAGTGATATGTGTGATTTTATACACTCAGATCGTAAGTGACCCAAGGAACCCAATAGCCTATGTGTTGCATGCCTAAAGTGTCCACCAGCAAGCAGAAGGACATTATTTGGAGGTGATTCAACACTGAGACTTGGCAGGTTCAGCTGTTTTAAAGGTGAGTGAAGTTTTATTATATTGTCATTTGGCTATAATGTTTGTGCTGCCTTAGATCAGGGAGCTCTTGGGTGAAATAGGAGCACCAAACTCAAATGCACCAAATTGCTTTCATGTTTTTTGTAAATATTAGTGTTGCCTATGTGGTGCTGACCGATTAAGACATATTGTGCAAACACAGGTGTCATGTCTTCTGCATTCCGCAATAATTTGTAGTGAGTTGTTTAGGTTTACTGCAATTGTGCACTGTGCTCCAGGATACCTCCAGGACAGGTGCCTCTTGCTCCACTTGTTCTGAGAAGGTAATGCGCGTCTCCGCCTCCTCAGAGGTGGCTCTGACTGTGAAAGGTCAGGTAGAGAGCAACGCGGTGTCTTCATCAGGACCAGGGTCTCTTCATCTGGAGATGAGATGTTCATTGATATAGAGTCATAAAAAGAGACAGATGGACAAACACACACATACACAGACATACTCACCTAGCACCCCTGTCTCCTTCAGACCACCATACTTCTGCATGGCTTTTATAGCTTTGGTCAGAGCCTCCTTGGTCTGCAGCTGTCCTGTTACAGGGTCTGGGGGTGGGAGGTACCCGAACTTGCTCAGCCAGTCCTGTCAATTAAATAAGACAATGATGAGAGCTAAAAGTCTGCACCAATCAAATTTTACCGACTATGACAATATGGTAACACTCATACTGCAGCTTCACTTTGAAATGCTTTATATGTTTTCTGCTCACAATTTCACAGCACAGATCTGAGCATGTAATACTGTAATCCCTCTTCTGTGTACATACATAATAAATCCATCATGTTTACAATAGACACTAACAGCCTGCAATCCCCATTTAGTGGTACCTGCATACATAAACAATACTGAATAAGGCCAAATTCACAAATCTGTTGTGTATTAAGCTTTGAGAAGAATACTTGACCAGTCTCTCCCTATTCAATTTTAGAATTATTAAACTCACAAAAAAGCAGGATGAAATGAAAGAATGTAACTCAGAAATGAAAGACGCAATGGAATCAAACTTCATAATTATTCCGACTTTTGATGAAAATTCCATACATACAGACGCACAAAGAATTGGCGGAGTGTAATCTGTACCACAGATGAGTTTATGCAATAGGTGATATCTATTGCGTAACATGGACATCATCTTACAGTTAACATAAACTTAGCATAGGCCTACTGGTAAAATAAAATTACAAACTTTTTTTTTTATTTTATTTTAAAATCTGAAATATATAAACCTTGATATAATAAAAATTTTGAATGGTATTTCATTTCAAGAACTTTGTATACAAACTGTAAGAAATTAATTCATTTTTTTATTAGTTGTGTGCAAATACATATCTATGATACAGTGGAACAAATGAAATTGTGTGTATTCCTGCCTTTTCCCCTCCTATGCTGGCTGAAATAGCCTTCATGTCTCCCAGAGTATGATAAATGGTAAGAAGAAGCACGGATGGATAGAATCCCTGTTTTTGAGGCTTTTGGTACCATGAGAGCAAAGTGGTGGCATAGGAAGGAGTTTGACATTGAAAGGGACCAGATTTACTCCAGCATTGGGGGGCGTGAAGATGTGTTTTGTGTCACTGCAATGGGCACATAGTTACATTTTGAAAGGATGCGTCTAGTTTAAAATAAAGATTTCATAATTTAAAATAGGACTGTTAAGTGTTAGTCTTAGCTAAACATTCACAGCTAAACATTCATAAAAAAAGATCCATATTATAAAATGATTTTGTATGATATAGGACTACAGTCTTTGTTAGGTATACTTTTCATCCTTGTGCTCTGTAAACTGGCCTTAGTAATGCATGGATTCATATTAAAGATGAGGAATGCATTTTTAATTTGTCTGTTCAATTTATATCATGACAGAAATATGTTGAACATCAGAAGGTCCCCATTATGAACGGTGATCGCAAAATCACAAAAAGTGCAATGCTTACATTCTTGACAACAAAGAATGACCTTATGTCGCTTATGTTATTGGGAGGACCGTCCATGATATAATGTGTTAATGTTTGTGGAATGACGGGAGATGTGAGGGGTACAGAGATTCCGCAGAACGAAAGCAAGTTGTATGATAGTTTGACACACTTAATTATACCTAATTATAACTAGATGTTCTGCAACATAACATTATCTTCGTTGGAGGATTTTATTATTTGCATCAGTCAAGAAAAAATATAAAGATATAAAAATATACAGAATAAGTGAAATTTTTGTTTGTTGGATTCTGTATGAGAGTAAACACTGAATGAGAGTCCTGAAATTTTCAGAGTAGTAGATAGCACCTCAGTGATACTTACATGCAAGGCTTTGCTTGTTCCTGTTTGCTTGTTCCAGTTAGATACAGAGCATATATGGTCATCATCACTTCATCACTTGTCTACTATCTGGGCCTGGATGGGAACATTTCCCTTTCTCTCTGTCCTGTTGTTAATTAACTTTTATAATAACCTGCACATCTGATCCTCCTGTGTGCCACACCACTCCCCCCC
>JAABNX020000046.1:7820171-7843097 GCA_015163995.2 Mormyrus lacerda | reverse complement strand
CCCACCCTAACAGGCCTGCCAGTCCGTGGGTACAGCGTCTCCTCACTCTATTCACTCAGTCATACCACCCAGCTCTAACCCCACCCTAACAGGCCTGCCAGTCCGTGGGTACAGCGTCTCCTCTTTCCATTTACTCAGTCATACCACCCAGCTCTAACCCCACCCTAGCAGGCCTGCCAGTCTGTGGGCACAGCGCATCCTTTGTCAATCCACTCACCATACTCTCTGCCCTGTTGGCTGTGCAAACTAGCTGGTCTCAGGCCATTGCACACATGTCTGTGTGACAATTTGTTTCAATTAATTTGCACAAGAGAATAAATTAAGCATTAGAATATAGGCTAGATAAACCAGGTTGCTAGACAATAGAAAGTCCAAACAACTAATTTCGCTATATTATTTGGCCAAATTATAGTATTTGGCCAGTTGACTTTCAGCTAATCAATGGGTAAAACACTTCCAAATAGCTGCTCATCTTTCAGCTATCAAAATGAAATAAATATTCTGTTCCAAAATGTTTTGTAGTGGAGTAACAAACAGTACTTATGTATCTGTAGCACTGGGTTTTTAACCTTAAATAGATACAGTATGGGAATTCAGAAGCTCTTTTTGGAAAAGGCAGTTTAAAATCCAAGAACTGATTAGAGTTAGAGTTTCATTTCAACATGGTTTCACAGCCATTTCTTTCTTTTTTGAGCTGTAAACACCTACAATTAAAGATAGTTTTATAGAAGCAAGGGCAGATTTTAGCAGCACTATCTATCTGTATAATTAAAATGGAATAATACAATCCAATAAAAGCCAATCCCAGCACTGACCAAAGCAGAAAATAATTAAAAAGACACAAGACCATCAAAGAGAAGACAGTTGTGATTGCTGACACAGTTTGGGGGCATTAACATCCCACATCTCCAATCTAATTGCAAATCAGTTTGCAGATCGCTTATACGAGGGTGTGGATACTGTTTATGGATATGACACATTGGAAAGGAGGTTACTCCACAGATCTCAGCGTCAGTGTAACTACGACTTCTTGTCACGGGGCAACAGGTCAATTCAAAGAAACAGCAAAATCTTCATAATGGTGATTATTACAGTCATTATAATTACACTATTGCTTTGTTCAGCTGATACCTTTACCCAAGGTGACTTACGACTTTTTCAATAGCAGAAGTATTAAAAAAACTGCCATGTAGAATAAATTTCGGTTCCACTGTATTTTCACCCTGCCATTGTGCAAATACTGTAATATGAACACGGCCTTTATTGTCAAAGCTTATTTTATTTGGCCCATATGGATGAATGATTCATCAATACTGGAAGTGATTCACAGCTTTTAGCTGCATAATCCAAATTCTTCACAGGGAGGCTGGGAAATGGCAGTAGGATGGAAAGATGATGGAGGACAGAGGGCGTATGGCCATAACAGCCTCGCTTTTAGATGAGGCAGGAGAGCTATAATTACCCTCCTGAATTGCAAGGCTGGCCTAAGTGCATGTAACTGAAGTAACTTTAAACTCCTGCTGAGCAAAGTTCCTTTTACCGTAATTAGATATTTTATTTGAGCATATATGACTAGATTAAATACGTTCCTCCAAGAACAGTTAAAGTCAGGTCTGTTTTCCAAGGCCCAACTCCTGTTTCAAAACAAAGCAAAGCTTGCTGTAAACAAACCGAAGAGGCTGTAATATATAATCACTCTGAATATTGACATATATAATGTAATAGATCGATAAAAAAAATCATTTTGTTACTTTCTTTAATTATGAATCATTACATCGAACGTTCATCCATGCTGCATATTGGATAAACAATTTTGTTATATCTTATTTCATATTCTTAAAGAATACCTTTTCATACTCGTATAGCTGTCATTAAAATGCATTTGACACTTCAGGTTGAATCAATGTTATATGGGGGCATTATGTGGCTCAGTGTGTTTGGACTGTTGTGATCGGAAGGTTATAGTTTGAATCCCAGTCATAGCAGCTTTTACCATGGATAAACAAGTGACTGCTAACAGAAAATAAAAGCTGAAAAACAAGTACATTCAATGGCCAATATATGGAAATTTTTCATATATAGCAGTGTTTCCTAACCTGGTCCCCAGGAAGCCTCAGACAGTCCACATTTTTGCTCCCTCCCAGTTCCCTGCCAGACAGGCAGCAAAAACATGGACCACATTGGAAAACACTAATGTATAGGGTGGCTCAGTGGATAGCAGTGCGGGTTCATACAGTACATTTGAGGTTGTAACTGTAGAAATCTCTTTGCAGCAGTTTCCTCCAGGGACTGTGACTTCGTCCCACAATCCAAAAACATCCGATTAGGCAAATCAGTGTCTCTGGATTGGAGCACAGTAAGTGCCTCATGACGGACTGGCATCGCGTCTGTGGTGCCATCTGATCAGTGTCCTGGTTTTCCCAGGGATAGGCTCCAGGCTCTCCACGATCCCTGTACTGGGTGAATAATTACAGAAAATGGATGCATGTTTCAGCCTGGATGTAGCATGGTAGTGTTTTGGCCTCATTGGTTTCTGTACATGTCACTGCAGTAATATTCTGAAGGAAAAAACAAGACCGCTGTGTTTTCGTATTTTTGGGAAATCATAAATTTTGCATGAAAATATGCCACAGAGACAAGTCACAAACATTATGCAATGCTGCCAAATGAGGGATTGCTTGGGATTTACATCATACCAACTGCTATATGTTTCATATTTATAATAAAATTTTTAAACACTTAACTTCTACATGGTTGCAGTGTGCCAGGAGTCTATCTCAGATACCCCTTATAAAAAATATGAAATAATCAAAAAATGTAACATCCACTTGATTTCTCAAAAAAAGTAAACTACCTGTGTTTTATCTTGATTTGTTTTAATGTGTTTGTTTTAAGATATTTCCATTGATGAAATGCTCCCTAGTGCAACACAACCATCGGCTTTATTTTCATGCTATTCAGCTTCCCTAAACTCTGTCTTTCTTATAAACAAAAGAGGAGGGTCTGTGAAAACCACAATGGTTTCTATCCCATGTCTGCCAGCTCCCAGAAGAGCAATCGATAAAGCGCCACCATTCAATAGCAGCTTCCCATAATACAATGGCCGGTCCAGATGTTTATCCAGCACAGTATCTTAACACACAGGGAAAACACATAAAAATACATTTTTTCCTCCCTTCTTTTTCATTCAATTAGATTTTTCTCCAGTCAGGCATATATATTAGCCTCTGCAAGCAAATACTCATCAAATCCCCCACCTTAATATTTAGCGAAATCAGCTGTGTCTGCAATCTTAGTGCAGCGGAAAACTGACTGTTGGCTCTCAGAACTCCCCCCTGGACTCAACATTTCATTTATTGCTTCCATGGGTGGACCTATTAAAGACATTGCCCATATCAACTCAAAATAAATCACATTATAATGATAATGTACCCTGCTACTCCAGCATGCAGATTTCCCAGAACTGTAATGGAAACTTTAGTTGTTATTTTGTTTACTCCAGTCTGGCTGCCTTTCAAACTGTATGCTTAAATTCGTCGTCTACTTTATAAACGCGGCCTGATGGTATCCACAGAAAGCATCAATGACATCCCGAGTGGCCACAAAATACATAATAATAATAATAATAATAACAAGCAGCAACAGTAGCCCAGTAAATGAGATGGTATTGATTAGTCTGACATCATTCACCCTGGAAGCGATCCCAGGCATTCTGAGGAATGCGGAGGCAGTAATTTCATTCTTGACTGCACTCCATAATCTTCTGGGTAAACAGAGAGGACATATACATGTTTGTTTGGAATGTGCTGCATGTTTCTTCGAAGCTGGTTCCTTCTGTTGTATGTCATTTTTGTTTGTTTTTGGAGGCAACAGGAACTTTATGAACAAAGTTTGCAGCTGTCTCAAAGGAACAGAGGAAGTTGCCCATATTCTGGATTCACTGGACAGTTGATACACATCAGGGAATTACTTAAACATTTATTCCCAAGGCATTTACCCATAACATTTTATTACCCTTGGGTACTACCATAAATTCTTTACTCACACCAACAGCTCCACCAAAGGCTCAGCCTGTCTCTGGAGTCTGCTGAAAGGCGATGAGGAAATGAATGAGCTGTGTATGAATGACTTTCCCCCCATGATCAGCTACTGTCCAAAGGTGCATGGAGAGGGATAGACGCACCACCGGGTCCTGAAGACCAAAGGCTGGACCCATCAGCACAGGACTAAAGTGGTCTAAGTGAAAAACTTTACAATGACCATTTCAAATGGTCAAAAAGAGCTTTGGATATATCCATCTATTGTTCCATTTTCCTATAGTGTTTGGGCAACTTGTCCATTCTCTCCACCTATGGGCATTCCTGCTCAATAGTAGTTCATGTCCTGTTCCTTATAAAAATCTAAATATAAAATCCTATCGCTCATTCATTTTTATCAAGCTCGCTCCGAATATAAAATTGACAGATCGTGACAATGCAGACTTGTTAGACCTGGTATGAAAGCCTTCATAGAAATACAGTATGATTGTCCATTCCAGAATGATATCATTCAGGTTTTGCTATTGTAGAATCAATAATGTCAAACTACTTCTATAAACAGTACAACACTTACATGATTACTGATAAACACATTCATGTTTTGGAATTAAAATGTCATACTCTTAAATCCAGTTGCAACAAAGAATCATATACATATGCAAAAACAAAGGAGGGAACAAATAAGAATAGAATATCTATGTTTTCTTTTGAACAAAGGACTCTATTGCCAGATTCACATATTACACAGACACAAACCAATTTAAAAGTCTATTGTATTATGGCAGAAATAAGAAATATTCTATTTCAGTTACAATAAATTTAGCATCTAACCTGTTCTAATAACTATTTGGGGCCCTAGACATGCATAGTACTGGTATATATTTCACCCAGCAAACAGTGAAATGGAGGTTGATAATACTAATAAAGAGATGTAGCGCAAAGCAATAACCTTTTTTTTAGGTGCTGTTAATTACACGGGTACCACATGTGTTTTTCATTCTCCTTAAAAATGGTAAAGTATCTCCCCAATGTAGTTTCAGCCAATAGATGGACCAATAGATGCCATGGGTGGCAAAAAATCAGGGAGGCCAGAGCCATAACAATTCACTTGGTGACAAAACTGCACTACAGACCCGACTCCTTTTTTAGATTTAGCAGTTTTTAAACGACCTGTTGCCAATTGAACAAAAAGCAAGAGAAATCTACAGTATTTGCCTATAATCCAGAGATTCCACAGAATACAAATAATACAATTGAAGCCATCTGTATGTATGTTTTTAAGGGTTTCAGAGCCAAAATCCAAATCGAAGTTGAATTCATATAATAAAAGTTAGCGGTTATCATTTGCCCTTTTTTTTAGTGGTGTATCAGTAGAGTATTATGAAACTAAACTTTGGAGTTAGCGAAACTTTTTTCAGCCATGCCCGCCACCTCAAAAAAAACACAGCTCGCATAAGCAAATTTACACTACTGTATAATTTCCATTTCTTGCTAAAGTAAACAGAAAATCGCACTAGTGTACCCAGAGCTTAGACATATGTGGCACAGCATGGCAGACAAACAGACAACTTTTAAATGCTGTTACAGAAATTAAAATGTTGCCGTGGCTCATTCTACCCGGTACAGTGCAGAGAAGGCAGTCAAGTTATGACAAATTAAATACTAAGAATACATAAATTGTGTAAAAATACAAATTCTATGAGCAGGGAATTAAACACAGAAACAGTAAGCACTGTATGGTGGACAATATAGATTGCATAATAAATCAGGACAATATAGATTGCATAGTAAATCAGGACAATATAGATTGCATTGTAAATCAGGTACTGAATACAGCTGATGGTAAATGAAATGCTTGTTTGCCATGACTTTTACAGTAAACAGAGAAATATTGATTTCTTGTTATAAGTTGTGGGCAGAGAATATGTTGATGTACTGTTTGTGGAGCAGAGGAGAATACTGACAGGTCTGAGTGGAGCAGAACACGTAGCACTTATGAATGTGAGAGGGAGACCTTCTTGGTCCATATCATATACTTAATCAAATGTTTTACAATTAGGAATTATAAAATATATTTTTCCCGTCTGTGTTCTTACCAATTATCTTACACAGAATTTATTTTTATTTAATCATTTTTCATTTTTATTTATTGCAAGTCTACGCACACATCTCCTGGTCTCTGTTTTGAACTGGTTGTGTTTGTTGTTATTGACTGTTCATGCATTTCCTTTAGTTCTATAAGGGTCATTATGGATGAGCTACATAAAGAATAGCACCTGCATTATGACTGTGGAAGATAATATAAAGAACTACGCTTAACGACTACTCTGTGAATCTGCATATAAGTGAAAGTGCTTCTACACAAAGCAGTAATGTAGTGTCCTTCAGGTAAAATGGTCTCATTGTTATTGCTCAAGGGTTGCGTAAGACCCTGGCATATTTAATAATGTAGCAAAAATTGTCCATCTGAATTGAATGTACTACTGATTGTTAGCTATCATAATGCATAAATTCAGATATATTATGTTTGGCATGTGGTTTTTATTTTCTAATTTTATATACATTTACATTTAGAAAAGAATACATAGTAACCAAACACAATTCAGGAATTGTATTTTCTGAATTTAGCTATAAAATGAAAATTATAAAAATAGCGTTACGTTGTTTTTTAATACTGCTGAGTTGAACTGAAACATAAACTTGAGGATATTTTCTGAGATGCAAAAATTGCAAATTGTTAATTTATTCCTATAGTTTACATAGTGAACGGAACAAAAGATATGGTAGTAGAAGCAGGAAAGGCTATAAACTATATACTATAAACTCGATCCTGCTATTGTTGGTTTATCCAGCCTTATTCTGCTTATCCTCACTAGACACTGTGGACCTGGAGCTCATCCTAGACTGTAAGGTGTGAAGGAGCTTGACTATATGATTGTTTTATGCTTTCTTATGTGAAGGATGCTGACCTACATTCTCATTCACAGTAAATAAGTTCCTCCGAGCCATTGTGTTACTGTTACCGGGCTTATGTTCTCTACTACATGGGGTAAACTTACAGTACAGTGAAACGAAGTGAGTAGGTCGTCACTGAAAATGGGAGTATAGCCAGATATACATTTTCAGCTTGTGTTTGTGAATGAGGACTGAAAAGCAGATCAGATGCAGTGAGCTGGGTTTATTCAGACACGGAAAAATCAGTCACAACATTTCGGGTCAAAAACCAGAGAGGGTAAAGGTGGGATCTAAGACAAGAGGCGAAGGAGTAGGTTGGGAAACATGCAACAGGTAGCTGTGAACAAGATTCTCCTATAAAGGAATTCTAAACCAGGGTGAAGGTGTAAGGATGGATCCCTGTTGCTCTCAGCAGCCATGCCCCCTCAACCATTTGCATGTTCCGATCCGGTGCTTGTGTAGCTTATATAACCAGTGAAACCAGTTCTAGTCTCTTTAAGGAACTGATAATATATCTAATCGCCAAGAATTTTGTTTCCCTGATATCTCCTGCCTGCTTCAGTTCCCTTTCATGGGCCTTTGTGTGAGTGTATTCATACACCCGCACCTCGGACAGTGTGCGTACCCTGATCCCCTTGTTGGGGTGTGTGATTGTGGCCAAGCGCTGACCAGCTGGCCAAAAACACCAGACATGAATTCCTGGCAGAGCTACATAATGAATGGAATTCTGAATTAGAAAATATATTTTTCTCTTCTATATGTTCCAGGTACTTATCCTGGACAGGGTCACAGAATTGATCGCTGTCCTGGTTGTGGCGCCTGTTCCCCCCAGCCCCCCCAGCCCCCAACCTGCCACTCAGAGTGCAGGCATATGCCCCAAAGGTGCCACCATGACAAGCCATACATCTGTGGCAGAATTAGCAGCTTTAATAAATGATTTCATGTTCAATGCACATAAAATCCCAAATAATTTAATCAATTATACACTGAAATGTGTAGCAGAGATGACAATAAGGCTAAACCCTAAGGGGAAGATGTCAGGAAAAATCCACACACTGGCTAATGACTGAATCCAGTTTGGCAGCCAGAGTGGCTGTTATCTCAGCTATGCTTCTGAAACAGTGACTTCAACTCCAAATTATTTTAATTAATTTATTATTTAATAATAGCCTACACATGATGAATACATAATTTAGGGTTACTCTGCTTAATTCTAAAATATCTTATTTGTAACCAAACTCGTTCATTCCAGACGCACTGGATCAAGCAATATGCGCAGACACAATGAAACCAGAAACCAGTGAAAATTAAACCATGAAACCGGTTTGATCTCGGTTCAGAGATTGTGGGGCAGCTACAGATTAACACAATGGCATTGTGATTGGTCTATTCAGCTCAGGGGATGCCATTTGCTCAGTGTGCCTGATTGACACAACTGAGAAGCTGTAGTTTACATTACGTAGCCACTCTGCTCCACTTTAATCAATCCAGGTGAGGAGCCTGAACACTTACACTAATGCTCTGGTAAGGGATGTGTATGGTTCTGTGGCTCTGGCTCCGGGGACACTAACGGACCCTGCTCTCTGATCCTCAATTGTTTATCAGTTTGGACAAAATGTCTGCTGATTAAATGTACTAATCCTGGATTGCTTTACCATCTCACCACCTATGAATGAGCTAGAGATAGTAATTTTAGAAAAGCCCAAATTAATCAAATCAATATGCTGGGCAGAAATATTGCACGTCTATTGCAGTTCAAAGCAATGTGCAATGATCTATGTCGAGGCTATTTGACTACATAATATAACAATAGGAAGCAAGCGAAGCAATACAAAACTAATACAAAATACAAAAAGAACGGTATAGGCAGAGCAGATGATACACACAACGTGACAGAGATCTGATTACAGATGTGAAAACAAACCATGCCATGTAGGAAATGCGGTTGCAGAGTAGCTCCCCAATTATTCTGTGCCCCCCTCCTCCTTAAATAACAAAGCAAGAGTCCCAATGAATAGGGTAATAACCTCATCAAAGACTGGGTATGAGGAAACAATAAAGTATTTCCAAGGGGATATAGCAATAGAACAGTAAACATCCACCCAGCCATTTTCAAACCACTTATCGGTCATAAACAGCCAGATGGCCCATTGAAAAATTAACAACAAGGAGTCAAGGTTTTTATGCATATAAATGTATCAGAGTCTTCAAGCAGGCAAGATCTGCTTAACTTTCTATACTGTCGCTATCCAATCAAAAACACATATCTCCAAAAATCATTTGAATTGGAGTTACCAAATTGCCTGTAGGTGTGTATGTGAGTGAATGGTGTGTGAGCGAATGGTGTGTGAGCGAATGGTGTGGACCACCTCTGGACCACCCCCACCCCTCTCACGATTGTGCATAGGACAAGTGGCTTCAGAAAATGGATGAATGGATAGAACTAGATGTCAAATGCTATCAATGGACTGAAGAGAATGGCATATTACATCTAAAGCAAAAAGTCACAGTCGTCAAAAAAGTGGACATATGTGGTTTTCAACAGACAGTGATGGTACGTTTATAATGAGACAACATACTGTTTTTAGACTGAGACCATTGTACTGGTCATATTGGGTAACACAGAGATGTATACCTCCTGTAGTCACAATGTTTCACACATCTAAGCATTTTGTGTGCACTCCAAAATGGGCCCAGAAAATGGCTAATAGGACCGGGAGGGAGGTAGAGTTGGAATTCATGATCAGTGATTTTGTGATGGTGGGCCTGTGACGTGGTGGATCTAAGAGACATGCCAGAGTAATTCTGTGAATCCAGTCTCAATGGAGTCAATTTGGCAATTATGTTGGAGGTGGCCCAGTGGAGTCCTGGGTCAGAGTGTTTTCAGACTTACAAAACTAACCATAAAATTCACCACCAATCGGTAAACAGGTAGTGCTTCCTGACAAAAATGAGGTCAAACAAGTTTATCACTGGATCACTGGTTCACTGGTTAATGTTGGTAACATTTTAGCAATGTCAAGAAAGTAGCTTGGTCCAAACAAACTATCAAAAGGCTAACAGAACAAAGCAGTTCGTCAAAACATCTGAAAACAAATGAAGATGCTTATTGCTGTAATGGTCAATATAAAGAAATTTAAACCCCTCGTAATGGTGAAATTATATAGAGAAGAAGATCCATTAATTTAAAACCAACAAAGACTAAAAGGATGAAGTCAGAACAAAAGATGGAGGCAAGGTTCAAAACGTATTTTACCTTATATGACTAAGTGTACCAACAATATTTGTTTAACCAAAAAAGCTACAAAAACACATTTTAAAGTTTCAAATGAAAAGGTAGATTGGCTCTCTGTGTGCTTATATTAGGTAGTTGCTGCTTGCCATTTCATAAGTTTCACTTGATAAATGCTTTTGAAATGTTTCTAAAGTACTGATAGGCAACAGTTCTTGTTATGTAGGAGGAGAGAATGAAGAATATTCTATCTCTGTTTTATTAGGAGACTCACACAAAGTGATGACCTTGTAGCAAAACTGTAACTTTTCAATTGCAAATACACACATACACACACATTCACACAGCATCCAGTGAAAATCAAAGTAATTTTCTCAAAACAAATTACTTCACATTTTTATTATTTTTGGCATTTAGGCAGGGGCATGAAAAAAAGAGTGTTCTTGGTCCAACTTAAAAATGGAGCATGGATTTTCCTGCCTGGTCCTCAGTGGATGGAATTCAAGTCTAGCATTTTCAGGGTTGCCAACTTCAGTCAGCTGGCTGGCGTGAGATTTTTATTTTGAGAAAAGTCTCCACATCCATTTGCATGTTTGTAACAGTTTTATCGCCTTGCAAGTCTCTAGAGTCTGCAAACAGTCTATAGGGTTTGCAAATCGTGACCACAACATGAACAATAATGCAACTGATTAGGCCTTGGTTTAGGGATTACAGATTCCCGGAGCACATATCACCTTGTCTTTCGGATTAGCTCTTTACATTAACATGCTAGTACTGGTGGTTCCTTGTGTGACTTTATCATAATGCTGGTGTTGTGATGATATCCCATTCACATGGCTAATTGAATATGCCAGTCAGAGTAAGGCTGCTGTTTTCAGTCAGCTTGGCCTGCATTCCAATGCCCAAGTAATGCCACAGCTGATCTCGAAATCTAAAGTAAAGATGTGGCATTCTGTAAGAGTGGGAGCTGGCAAGGTGGTCGGCCTAGCTGCTCAGTAAACACGACAGGCAAAACAGACCTGGGAATTTGTTGTTTAGTAGGGTAGGCTTAATACGTATAGATAGAGAAACAAGCCTGGCCAAGAAAAGAATTAGTAAGTATGGACTGGCCTGTAGTATTGCCGTGAAATTTCTGGACTAGTGATCAAAGAGATGTCAGTACAGGTTTCTGATTCATTTCAGATATATTTCAGAAGAATGTGACATTTCACTAGAATTTTTCTCAACAGGCCATGTTATTCACTCTGGAGAAGGACATCAGCCAGTCAGCTAAAAATTAAAAACTTAATAACAAAGTCATAACTGTTGTGACCCGGGGAGATAGGCGAACGGAGATGGAAGGAGCGAGCCAAAATACGGGGTAAACGGGGTTTAATGTCCAAGACAGAGCAACAAACGGCGACAAACATTAATGACTGATCTGACATACAGGGGAAAGATGCGGACTAAATACACAGGACAAGTAGAAACTAACTGGCAACAGGCGAGTACAATCAGGGAAATACATGTGGGAAATGAGGGGGCGTGGCACACACAAGGAGCGGACGAGCCGGGCATGACAATAACAAAGCCCAAATATCAAGCCCATTTATCTCAGATTAGCAAACAGCACCAGGAACATCATCATTCACTAACCAAAACCTCAACAGCCTTCTCTTGATACTGCCGGCAATTCCCCACCGAGCCGGATATGAATGTGTTTATAAAATAATGAATAGAACAGAGAGAATTAAATATAATTTATTTTCTTTGATCCAAAGCTCCTCAAATGCTTTTTTACTTGAACATTTCAGCTTAAGCAGGAGCAGTAGTTCTGAACTTTGCTCGTCCACATTGCCAGTCAAACAGAAACACCACCTGCATTTATCAAAACAACCATTTGTCAGTGTTACTGTTCTCCCCAAATATAAGCGAGCTCCTCTGCTTAGAACTCATACTTCACTCACGTGCCTCCTTGTCAAACTTATGAAATGTCCGGGGAGACAAACAATGTTTGAACTCTGTTACTGCAAGACTCTGTAATCTATAATCACTGTCATCTCTGAATAGACCTTTCTCCCATTTGAAAATCCAACCTGTTTGTCCATTAAAAAAATGTGCAAGGTTTTAGGTAGAACATAACCTTGTGCTAAGCTCCATTTTGCATCGAAACACGTCTATGGGCCTTTGACAGCAGTAGGCTGGTTAATGTATCAGTCATACCCATGTGTGTAGATCTTGTGCAGAGTCGTGCCGCAAGCTGCCAGCTGCACTTTGCCTTATACCTTTTTCTTTCTTTCTATTGATTCATTATGACCTGTTAGTTAGTGTACATTCAGCTACTTGGCTTAGTTAATGGGAAAACTGCAATGCGAGTCTGAAGCAGTTATTGGGTATGCCACTGCTATAAAGAGACCTGTGATACGCATTGCAGAGTGTATCATTAGCCTGATTACGGCAAACGACATCGGAGGAATGAAGGATACGGAATGCTGGAACGGAAAAGGTCGGATAGGGAATGCTACTCTTCCACTAAGAAATGAAAATGAGATACTGTGTCCTTGATGTTTTTATTTACTAAATGAAATTAGAAAAACACGTTTATAACAGGATCATTTTAGTTTTTCTTTGAGACACACAGCATGATACACACGTAATACGCTGCATATTTTTCTGAGGTGGTTATAAACGCACATCGAGATAGGGGGGCATTTTACTTATGTATATAGGTGAACAGAATAAGGAGCCAGCTTAAATCCCATTGCTGTTAGGAAGAGAAGCCTTTGAGTGCAGCTCGCAGGCAGCCTGGGATGGCTGCTGGTCGCATTGGTGGGGTGTTTCCTGCATGGGTGGTCAGTCACCTGGCAGTGAGGTTTGCATGTGGCAGTCCCCTGCAGACGGTCATCCACACGCCTATGTAGTCCTGAGCATTCGTAGCTTGCACCTCCGGTTTGCCAATGATGTGTGTTTATGCGGTGCTGTGGGGAGGGGGCTGATCAGCCATGTCGTTTTGGCATCTCTCACAGGTAGGTGGGCCCATTGACATGGTACTGAACGCGTCACTTAGAAGACAAACATTTTTGGCACTTTTTAAAACAGACTAATTTGCATTTTCATTTCAGGTTAATTCCACAAGTATGCTAAATATTTTCATACACACACAATTAATATACCGGAATATGCAAAGACTCTGTGGGCCACAAAAGGAAAATATCCAAACATGTTCCCAAAGCAGCACTTTGTTTTCACACTAAATTTCTTGATCTTTTGTAGCCTTTCAAGGCCACTGCAAGGTGGCAACAACAGCTTTATCTAAACAATTCCAACAGGAATGCATTGCAATAAAACCATTAGTCTTGACTCTAGGCAAAGTTTATACACGTTAAACTTTAAATTTAAAGGAGTACTAGCTTGCATAACACAGAAGCCAAAAAAGTCTGAGGTCTTCTTGAATCGTTCAAAATATTAATGTAAGCAAGAAATCTGCATATACATATTCCTGAAGCAGTTATGAATGCAGATAGTCTGTCATGTAAAAAAAATATAATGTCAGGAAAGAGAATTGGACTGGCCATAATCTCAATATGGTTGGTCAGAGGGAAAGCTTAATCACTGCCAGGAAAGAATTAACAATTCATAAATGGCCAGTTCTCTTAGGAAAACACAAGTCACAAATATCTGACAATGGCACAGCACAGGAAAATGACCACAGCTCCACTGCAATAAAAAACAACAAATATCCAGGTTGAAGTTATGATGTTTACTGTGAATGAAACTGGAATTATATATACTGTGTGGTGTCTTTTAATCAAATGTGCAGTGCTGCACTATACAGTAGTTAGTTAAAGGCCTATAGCAATGCACGTTTTTTAACACACCAAATAAGCTCATAGAAGTTGAAATAAAAATTTTGATGAGGTCATTTTTCCCATTCTTTAAGATTCAAAGAGCGTTTGTTTGGACACAAGGCCATCGAGACTCCGAAGCCAATTTAAAAGGGCTGCAGCGGCTCCGGGTTTTCAGCAGCCATGACAGGGAGAGACTATTGAGGATTATGGATCGAAAGAAACTGTACAGCTAGATACAAAAAGTGAACACACACACACACACAGCTCTCAGACAGTGTCATCTCTCTAAAAACAACCCTTGGCTGCTCATTAAAATGGTTAGGTCTGGTTGCTTGTGCACAAACTATATTTACCGGCTGAACAGAGAGAGCAGAATTTTGAAATATGACTGTCAATAAATTCCATATTTTTTTAATTAAGCAACCTTGCCGCGGTGGCACCATTTTGTGCTGCACATTCTGTAATATTATTCACGATGCATAACACCCGCGGCTATAAGTATTATGGTGTCCTCAGTTTTCAGGTTCCCCTGACAGTTCCATTCACAGTGTTCTCTTTCATTCCACTGTATTTTGTTCTTCAGATGCACTTAATCAAAATCACTACTATGTGTAATAATTATCCTACACTGCATTAAAACATCTGTGGCTTTACTGAATACAATCAAGATACTCAAGGCATGACATTAAAATATAAAATCCAAAAAATGGTATGTGGATTCATCTGATTAATTTCAGATACATTTCAGACACACTAAGATGATGATAATGATAAGGTTAAGGATATTGGTGTAACTGGAGAACAAAAAAATGACAAAGGATGATTTTATTTTAGTTACATAAAGTGAATTATATAACATTACATATGACATATTACAATGTATAATTTGAATATAATTTTATTCAAACAGCCGACCAGTAAAATTTGGTGGTTGTTTATTTGTGTACAGTTCTTTGTGATGCAATTGGGATTTTTAAAACTTTTTATCTACTCTTCTCGTGGGACAATTAATGGGGAAAATCTCACTTGATATATTTTAAGTATCCATGTCTACCGTGTAGCGAAGAGTTAAGTGAAAAAGATGTAATTTATTCTTTTGATGTTGTTGCCATGAAAATGGGCCAAATGCGACGGCAGGTATTACACCCCAGGCGTGACAGGCAGACTTTCAAGAATGTGATTAAAAAACACATTAACAAAAGAAAAAACACATTAATAAAAAAAAACACATTTTCCTTAGTTTCTTTCAGGATTTTTTTTTAAGATTTTTTAAGATTATTGATTGCATAACAACATAGAACTATCAATTCCAAAACAAGACTATGAAATTCAAATTGTAGCTGTGACCTAATACAGTATCCACTGTATAAATATTTCAACATAGGTGATTTGATTTAGTAATTAATACTTTTATGTTGTGTCTTTGTAGTCAAATTCACATGTTGGTGTCCTCTGATCAGGGCTATAAGACTACAGTATGAGACTAAGACTAATTTGCAGACATGGTAAATTCAAACTCAAAGGCGACTCTCCTGGGCCCCTTTTGCACTGGGCAAGAAGCAGTGAATTGACAAGGCAAACTTTCCTCCCACAGTTTAAAAGCATGCAGTTCAGAGAATCATTGTCTCTAATGAACCAACACGGCTACGCATGTGCTGCGATAGACAGGCAACCTGTCCAGGGTGTTCCTGCCTTTTTGTCCTGCAATTCTAAGAAAGGCTCCCATCTCACTGGAACCTTACATGGATAAGAAAATCAAGATAAAAGTCAGCACACTAAAAGTTGACATTTTAAAAGGTTTAAAAGCTTATTTATACCTTGTCTTCTTAGCTATGTTTACAGTCCTCTATTAACAGTCAATGGTTTGATGAAAACACAGCTTGATTTCTACAATAAAACGATATAATTCAGCTCGATATCTTTTTATATAGGGCTTAGCATGGCTACTTCTGTGTGCTTCTGGGATCTGGCATAAGCTGCAGCAAAAATATTGCAAACAGTCTTGGAACACTTGACACCAGTAAAAGTATTACAGAAACACTAAAAACCGATTACCGTTACACATGTTTGCAAAATGCAATAGAGGAGGTGGGTCAACAGCTCTCTGGGTAGGTCAAATATAAAAAAAATGGGAAAAAAAGTATTCAAGGTTGAAAAATGCAACTCAAAAAGACAACTAAACACCTCTGGATATGCTATGTGCAGAGTAAAGTTTATAAAATATACAATAACTATTTAATGTGATTTCAGAGTGCGTCTTGTATTTTCTTATAACTAAGGTTATTATTGACCTAATATGAACTGTTGGTCAAATCAATCAGACAGTTCAAGGCCTGTTACCTTTCATTAATTGGCAAGGCACTCTTAAAAATGTTATATTATATTTACAGTAGCTAAAAGCTGTGACTAGTGTTAAAACTGTTTAAAATTTGTTTAACAATTGATTAAATAATACAATACAGGTGTAGTTTTCTGTTACACAAATATGGTTGTCGGTCGGTTGAAATAATATTCAGATACTGTCAAATTAATAAGATTAGAATTATGTGATTTATTCAGTTACAGCGGCCACTGGACAAAGACTCAGAAATCTGCCTAAAGGGGGTTAATGTTCAGGTCCCTCATATTATCCATTAGTGTTGCAATGACTCACTTTATCTTGTGCTTCAGAAATGCTGACGGCCATGAAATGACTTTCATTCCTGACTTTCTCATTCATGCAGATGCAGAAACCAGTGTTGTTGATATCTTTGCCACTTTAATTATAATTATATTTTGCTTGTATGTGCCCAGCGATGTTCTGGCATCCCATCATGGGTGTTCCCTGTCTAGTGACCTGTGCTATGTGGGAATAGACGTCAGGCTCATTGTAAGTCCTTATTAGATAAATGGCTGGGAGGTTGATGGAAATGTACAGAAATAGCTGAAATCACATTTGCATATATCCTTCAACAAAACACAGTCAGACAGCAATCATTTTTCCATATTGTTGTTATTTTTAAGACAGCTGGGATCATCTTGTTTATTTTATTGGTAATACAGTGTATGAAATAGAAGCAAAAGTGAACATTTTGTTATTAAGGTTTGAAGTGACATAGTTATATAGGTAACCTGTAACACTTAAAACTGCTGTCAAGCAGGAGAATTCCTGTGTCCCTTCAGCACCCTACAGAGTCATAAGTCAAGAAGCCGGCCCCTCCAGTTACTTTTCTACTCACTACTGCTTTATTCCTCCAGACATGTTTTAACAGTGTATATCTGAAATGAACACTTCTCACCCATTTTTGCTGGCTTTTCTCAACTCAGATCAATCCAGGAATCACTTTTGGGTTATAATAATGCCACTTTCTGACTGGGCTGAAAATGGGAGTGTTTGTCCAGGCCTGGGAAATGACATGTGGTGGTTGAGTGTAGAAAGGTCTCCATTATTAGAGCAGATCATCATGCTGTAATTCTGTCCTCTGATTCCTTCAAAGTATATCTGGGTTCTTTGCTGTCCACTGCAATTTTTTGTTTTTGTCGAGGTATATGGCATGGTAGGATCATGTAAATTTACTGTATCTACTTATATGAAATCAAAGAAAAATTGAAGTAGAGCACTATACCCATGTACTGTTGAAGTAGTCCTGATAAGAGAGGGTGAGTAAGTCCATGTTTTTTAGGGACTGTCCATCATGACAGTGCCATAACGAGTTCACAGAGCTTCCTTACACTCCATTGTCATATTCATAGCGTGTTCTGAAGATCCGAAGATCTTCACGTGCTACCAGGCTTTTCCAGACTGAATGTGCTTGAAAGCTCAAAGAGACCTGATTGCACGTCTACTCCTCTGGTACTTGTGACTCCTCAGGATCGTTTGAAGGCTCTGGATATCAGGCTTCCCCATGAATTTTCATTAGTCCCGTGGTGGCAGCCATCTTTGTCTAGAGAGGGACAAGGCGGTGAATACAAAATGTACTCAAATCATCAGCTCAGTCTTCACCGTTCATATTTTACATTTTTTTAATCTCACTGATAAACTTGGCAATGCAACTTTTAATTTTATTTTCTGTAATGTCTCTTCTCTCTTTAATTTTTTGATAAATTGATGTGAATTTCCAGTTTTGCAGTGTTTATTATTTTTCCAGACACAGGTTCGAAAGTTTTATTGAAATCCTTCAGTCTGCATTGTCAATAAATACATGACAATGAGGACAATATATAACAATAAATAACTCATAAGTAAATAACAGCAGTGTGGGCAGAATGCATTTTTCTTATTAGTTAATGTCTCTGCTAGGCAAACTTCTTTGGTTTCTGTGCATACCGGCTCTATGTTATGGAGTGTGGACCTTCCATTTCCTATTCTGTGTACACATCTCATTTAGATGCTATCTGTATGTTTAGGCTAATCTAATTGTCCAAGTGGTAATCATTTCACTGTAGCTTCAGTGTGCTGTGTGATGGATTGATGTCCTCTCCCTGCCTCACGTCTGGGGCTTCCTTGGACAGACTACAGGTTCTCTGTGACCCTGTCCTCAATAAGTAACTATTTGGAAGATAGATTAACACATGGATGGCTGGACTACAACTGCAAAAGACACTAATCACTCCTAACACTTAAATTGCACTCCGAAATACCCCACATTCTGGAATCTCCAGGGATTGGCTGACCCTCCTTTCTCAATTGTACGTCACTTTCCATAAAATCATCTGCTAAATTAACAAATGTAACTTAATGTACTATGTAGAAACCAGAAAGGTGGGAAATACAACTACTTCTGAATGTTATTAAGATCCAAAAAAGTGGAAGGTGAAAACATGAACTGTAAACAGGTAAGGAGCACTTGCTGATACAGCACCCACCACATGGCGGAGAACCCAACTCAACTAGTGCGGTGCTGAGGTATGAACTACTGCTCAGCTGCATTTGATACCTCAGCACCGCACTAGTTGAATAGAATGGAACAGAACAGTATGAAGTTCCTTCTGAGGGCTGGAGTGCCAATCCTGCCACGAACCTTTGAGTTTTCCCCTGAAAGTTGGAGGACCTGATTGCAGGGCTGGATGTAGGGTAACATCATACCCAGACCAAAGCGATTGCAGGTTAATAGCATTTCCCAAGAGTCCAACAGTGTAAATCTAAGTCTAAATCACTCCCGAGATTCACTGGATTTGAACCGGCAACCTTCCGATTACTGGCACAGGGTCCCAGCCTCAGACCCACGACTCCCCCTATAAACTATAAAACAAAAGTGTATATTGCCAGTAATAAAAAATAATAATAAAAGTTGAAAAGTATTGTGAATGACCACTGTAAAATTCTCTGAAGGAATGTGCATGTGACATTTAGTCAATACCGAGAAACTTTAAATTAATATAAATGATTTTCACTTGAGCTTTCAACCCGAATCTTTGATTGCATGCATCTGAAATACCATACAGCCATGATAGAAAAGCCACAGCAAAACCAAGCTGCTATCGGTTCCCGGAGATAAAACAACTCACACGGTATCATTACATTCTCACATCGTATTTCTACTGAGATGGTGTTTCACACAAAGCCATTGTCACAGACCTGAAGCATTTATCAATAGAGAAATGTCCCTCATAATCAATTTTGGGTCCCTCATGTTCTTATGGATTCTTGAAGTTCAGATATTGTTTTGAGAGAGTTTCAGAGAGCAAGGAGGAAGAAGATATTCTGACCCAGATATGGTCTGGCATGCCTGAAAAGCAATAAGGAAGGATGCTGCATTAGCTATTTATTAAAGAGATGGGTGAACTCAACCATGTCATTGAGGTCCTCTACTCTTTTGTTGTATTAAACAAATACAAATACTGTTAGGTTTGCAAATGATCCTGGGTAGCTCGTACACAAATGCCTCATATAAGCATGCCAGGTACATTACACATTCAAACTCCTCCTTCACCCTTCATATCTATCTATCTATCTATCTATCTATCTATCTATCTATCTATCTATCTATTACATAATTGAAGAAGTTAAATTAGGAATCATGCAGGATGATAACTGATCATTACTATTATGAAAGTCAATCATTTACAATTTTTAAATCTATTTAAGAATACCTTACTTCATGAGCTATTAAACCTAATACTAGAAGTGAAATAATGAAGTTTAATACTTTTTCCTCCCTTCAGAATTTGATTCAGAAGGCTACCTAAGGGTGCATAGCGCCCTCAAATTAATAATGGGTACCCACAGGTGGAAGTGACGCGGTCCATGACAGCTACATGCTTCGGGGATCATGCCTCCTCACTGATTGCAGATGCACCCTTAGTGATTTTGTTCTGTATTCAGCATTGCCTCCCGCGCATCTACATTCAAACTGTATTCCCTAAATGATGTGCCACCCACAATATCGTAAAATTGACCGGAGCTCACAGTTCAACATTTTATTATATATAGTCTCAGTGGCCACTTACTTTGGTATGCAGTCTGCTCCTGCAAACAAGAAACCACAGGGGAGTACATGCAGACAGGGTCAAGAGGTTCACTTTACTGCTTGGCTAAGCATTAGGGCAGTCATGATGTGTGATGTGAGAGATGCTGAATGTGGCGCGATTGTTGGTGCCAGACGTGGTGGTTGCAGCAACTCGGAAGCAGCTGGGTTCCTGGGCTTCTCACACACTGCAGTGTCTGGAGTTTACAGAGAATGGTTCAATAAATAAAAAAAAACATCCAGTCAACTGCAGTTGTTGCAGAAAGGCTTCTCAGAATGCACAACTCATCTAACCTTGAAGTAATTCTAGTGGCAAAAGTGGGTCCTACTTTGGTGTACCTAATGAAATAACCACTTATTGTATGTATGAAATGCACTATTACTCCGATTCTGTTATGACAGGACGTGTGATCCAATTATATTTACACTGATTACTAATTATCATACTCATATCATTGTCATTTATATTGATCAATTATTAACAGTAGAGGGTTTTTTTAGTCCAATGTAATACAATTGATATTTGATATGAATGCATATTCTCTGTGGTTAGTAATCCTTAAGTCATTATGCAGTTGCTCTACTTTCGTCTGTTATGGCATCTCTCATGTCTGTTACATGCTGGCATTTGTCTGTTAGTGAAGTAAATTTTCCCTGTCAGGGATCCGTCACCCCAGGGATTTTCCTATTTTACCATTTACAGATTCCAATCTCTGACTTTAATGGGCTACAGAAGAATTAAGATAACCGTTAAAGTAGTATGAAATGTCACCGAGTAGTGAAATGAAACCTAAAACAAACTACTATTAAGTTGCAAAATTGAAGAACTAAAAAGGTTTATTGCTTGCCATGTATCGTGAATTGAAAAATATAAATACATCAAATGAAGGACTCATTCACTTATAACAAGATGCCGCATGTGTCAATAGGTGGAATTATGCACAGAAAACATCCTGAACCCCCCCCCCCACACACACACACACACCCACCATCTCAAGAGAGCCTATCATTCAAGGCCAGTTCAAAAAACTGCAGACTGAGCTTGCAACGCCCTGTCAGTTTCTTGATCGACAGCACAAGAGAGAAATGAGAGGTCATGTGATTCAGGAACTGAAAGGGAAGGTGTGGAGGTACAAGCAGCTGAAAAGCAATAAATCCACATTTATGGACCTTTGATCCATATGACAAAATCCTGTTGGATTTTATAGCCAAGATGCCTTTCCTTTGCACTGCAGATGACAACCAGCTGGCTTATTTAAGTACAGTCATGATCACGTAAACTGAGGTGAAGGGTCACTTGGATCACCAGTCAACCTATCACACACTTCTGTCATTTCTTTTTCTTAATATGCTGTGGTTTTCAAAACAGAAGTGCTCCGTGCCACTGGGAGTAATATTCAACTTTCGATGTTGTGCCTGACACCATTATCTATGGTAGCTGATTAGTATCAACGGACTAAGTCAGAAAACACTTACCCATGAGTTAAATGGGTTTTAGATTTAGCTTGTCTATGAAAAGAAAAAAAAAATCACCTTATGCTTGGAGGAAAGTGTTACATGAACAGATTAAGAAAACGCAACGCAAAAAGGAAACGCAACACATTAAGGGAGCACATTTAAAATGAAATTCGCTTGTCTTGATGTTTTTGCGTCACATCAGTTTTTGTGTTGCATTAACGTTGACATGCTCTGTGTTTTCAGGACCACCGTACTTTTTGCGTGTTCCTCTGTGTGCAGGGAATGGTCCTGTCTATCTGATTTGTTTCAGATATTTCTAGTCCATTGCACACTTTAAAAAACACTTAAGAAGACATTTTAATTAAAATTCCATAGATGAATTCAGCCCACGTTACTAAATTGCCAATAGGTGTGCATATGTGAGTGAATGGTGTGTGAGTGTGCCCTGCGATGGGGTGGCCCCCCATCCTGGATTGTTCCCTGCCTCATGCCAGTAGCTTCTGGCATGGATGGATGGATGGATTTCAGCTCCACATTCATTTATTTATTTATTTTTACAATACAGTCACAAATGATTAAAATCTCATTTGTCTGTGTCATGAATTACAGTAATCTGGCTCTTAGAAGTCAGAACCACTAAATGCGCAGTGCCTGTTAGTTAACGCTCCATCGAGGGCATTTCGGCACTCTCAAATCCACTTCCCGAAATGCTGGACTTGTCCTGAATAGCGGCTTGCTGACACTGCTACACTGCGTAAAGGACAGTCAGCTGTCTGCTCACTCCTTTCAAATTAAATGTCCATTTCCTGAGTAAGTTCACTGAGTGCATTTGGTATTTCGCAGATTCAGGGTTTAACAAAGGCTGTCACATCTCCAGTGAAAAATATATTAAAGAAGTCAGCCTGTATCTGTCCCATAACTACTTAATTTCATGGAGAATTGAATGATATCCAAGTGTGTCTAGCACCAAC
>JAABNX020000046.1:7770825-7784365 GCA_015163995.2 Mormyrus lacerda | reverse complement strand
TGTGAGCACAGAAAAGACATTTGTGGTTATTTCATTATAAATGTTATGTTATATTTGTCTGACTTACAAGTGCCTCTGATTTAATTGTAAACAAGATGACTGAAATGATCAAAATCAATGTCAAACTGGCCAAAACACTCAATTTCAGTGGGGGTTGAATAATTTTGAACACAACTGTATCTGTCCTGATGCAGTAATTGCTCTCAAGTAAGTGCATTCTCCATAGCTTTTAAGGCTTGCATCGGAGAAATGATGAAGCTCTGTTTTTTTTTCTTCTTTTGAGAGAACACCGCTGAATGCTTAAACTAGAAAGATTTTCTAAATTCAAAACCCAAGACTCCCATTGTGGTCATACTGTAGAACATCAGAAATAGGATCATCCCATGCAATTTTGTCACAACACATTTGTTGAAGTATCTGCTTTCCGATGAGAACAAAGGGGGCTACAAAGTCAAGAGGATCATAAATAGATACCACAGTTGATTGGACTCCTCTTCTCAAAAATAGTCCATCATCAACACAGAAATTTCTTTCTAAAAAACGGATGGAAGCCTTGCTGAAACTACCTCTTCCTTGAGCAGCAATATGTTTAAGACCGCAATTCTCACACCCTTGCGAGGATGCTGCTCCAAACAAATGTACTCTCATCCGATCAACCGATAGTCCCCATCATCCCACCAGAGGAATCTCAAATAATCCTGATCCTTTCTCCTTACATGAAACTGGTGAAACATGCGTTCGATGTCGCACATAATTGCTATGGGACCCTTTCAAAACCGACACACGACACCTACCAAGGCGTTTGTCAACTCTGGTACAGTCAACAAGTGATCATTCAGTGAAACATTTTGAAACTTAGCTGAACAATCAAACACAACGCATATCTTCTCTGGTTTCTTTGGGTAGTGCACACCGTGATAAGGTATGTACCAAGCAGAATGCTTATCAATTTCTTGTTAGATGAGTGGAACCCTCTGACTTGTAACCCAGTCAGCTTTGAATACCTGTGCTTTTGGATGCTAAGGTGGAAAGCTTTAACTGTACTGGCTCCCCTATCGCATCTAAAGCATTCAACCTAGATGAAGGTAGTGTCACTCTGCGTGTCAAGGAGAGCATATAAAAGAATTTCATTATCTGGGTTACTTCTTGTAGACAATCAAACAGGAACAATTGCTGTTGTGTAGTTGTTACTCACATTCTGTATCACTCTGTTAGATGTTGCTTCACTTGACACTTCCTTGATTTGCTTGGACTCTGTAATTTCCTTTGACCTTTCCCTTTCCATGGACTGTTGAAAATGCAAGGATCCTCTATTTACCTTTTCTGTCCACTCTCTTTAACACGATCTTCATGTAAACATGTGGGATGTTTACATGTGTCACAAATGCTCCTGTTTACACAGCTCTCAGAACGATGTCCTGGTTTCAAACATCTAAAACATAATCCCTCTGTTCCAACAAATTTAATCTTCTCTGCTACTGTATTTTTTACAAATCTTCGGCATGTCTGAATATCATGATTTATCTTGTCACAGAAAATGCACTTCACAATACCTGACTTCTCTTCAGAACGGCTTGCCAACACCCTTGCACCAGTGTTTCGAGTCCTTGTTGACTTCAGTCTTTCACCCTCACCGGACTTCAAGGCGTGAAGTGATGTTATTGGATTACAGGCAATCCTTGCTTCTTTAGTGACAAAGTCTACAAACTTACTAAAGCTTGGGAAAGACGTTGTTTCATCTTCAATTTCAGCAATCTTTCTGTTCCACCTAACTGCTTTGAAAGGATTCGTTGGTTCTCATTACAGTCATTAAGGACTTCAAGACCACTAATTTTAGACATTGCAGCTTGACAACCTCTCAGAAAGTCAGTAAATTCCCTTAGTTCAAAACTATCCTTAGGTCCCATTTTTGGCCATGAATAAAGTTTGTCCCTAAAGGCCTTGGCAATCACAAAAGAGCTTCCATACCGTTCATTTAAGATCTTCCATGCGGTGTGGTAGGCTGACTCTGTGCCCAACATAAAATGACCATCAATGGCCTTATTTGCCGGTCCACCAACATACTTGCGAAGGTAGTAAAATTTCTCACTCACATGGATGTTCTTCCTATCTATCAGCATCTGGAAAGACATCTTCCAGTCTTTATATCTTAACGGGTCTCCACTAAACACAGCTAGTTCTGGTAAAGGGAGGCAACTGGCATTTATAGACTCATTTATGGCTCTCGCAAGTGATGCAACACCATCTTCATGATGAGTAGCAGCAGCAGTAATTTGTCCATTCCCAGCTGGTGGCATCTGCACCGGAAGACAAAAAGGTGCAGCTGAGCGAGTGGGTGTGGCACTTGGTGAGAGTTTTGCTTGATGCATCAAAACATTTCTTGTGCTGAATGTAGACCTTTGACACAAGGTGTTGCACTCATGAAGTAACTCTGATATTTCTTCCTCAGAGCTCACATCCCTTTCATATACTTGCAGTTTTGCTATTGCGGCATTTAACTTCTTGACTGTCTCCAAATGCTGCAGGTGCCTGCGGTTTTCTTCTAGTGCCTTTTTTCTCATTGCATTTTCTGATTCTTTTTGCACTAATTTTTGCCTTTCCTCTGCTTCAAGTTTTTTGAATTCTTCTTCCTCACGTTGCTGCTCCCTAAAACTGCCAAGGTAGCTTGAGTTATGACTAGCTCTGCTGCTGCCTCTTGTCTCTTGACTGAGGATCGGACCGAGTGTCTCGATTTTACGCTTGTGCTAACTGAAGAGTCTGAATAATTAGATAAACTGGAATTCTGAGATGCTATGGATAAACACGCTGAGTCAGTCCAAACCACCATTTCTTTAGGAGAAACCTGACCGCTGGCCATTCTTTCAAGTTGATTCCTTGCATGTTTCAAGAGAGCTCTAGAGACTTCTTCACATGTGTCAACTCTTTGACGAGTCCTACTATCAGGTACAATACATTGGCGCAGCCTCACATAAGCTTCATAAACATCAGTTGAAGCAGAGGTGATTTTATTGCTGAGATCTTGTAGGCTCTTGCTTGAGAGAGACTGGGTAAGGGCTTGCTTTGCGCTCTTAGCAATGACCTTCCATTTATCGTAACAAACTACAAAATGATGGTTAAGTTCTCTCATTTTTGCTTCTTGAAATTCATGTGCTTTTTCGGTAAGTGTCCAAGCTCTGTGACTTTTTCTCTGCCTAAGCAGCCTTTCATTACATTCTAATGGAAATTCTGGTACAGCTGTTTGTGCTTCTTGTCTTAGCCAACTCTCATTCTGTGGAGTTATTTGTATAGGTATATTATCAAGATGTGTAAGCTGATCTATTGATTCACCTCTATGATCCATGACAAACTGAGCAGTCCTTGGATGCTTTACTTTAGATGTTATTCAATTTCAATTTTCTATTCAACTAGTAGGGAACTGTGAGATATATACTTTACAGCGGAGACCTTAAGCATGTGCCACAATAATGTACATATTAGCTTTCTTGTTCCGTGACAGCAATTAGCACCTTAACTTAAATGTGTTAGCTGTGAATTCGAACTCGACTTAATTTGCTAAATATGTCTTAAATTCTGATTCATCAAATCCCCTTCATTTTCCAATATGTGGATCGTCTCATCAATTCACTGTCAGCGTGAGAGATATCCTTAAAAAAAAAAAACTGTTTTATGTCGTGTTGACTGCTCACGCACATCTTCATCTGCTCGCCTTGTGTCGAGCCGCCGTGAGTTCTCACTGTACTGTAACTTCCTCCGCTTAAAACAGAGATGCCCAAACTAGGGCTTTGGCCCGCGGTAATGTTTGATTTGGCCCGCCACACCATCCGAGAAGAAAGGGGGGGAGGGGGGGATGCCTTCGACACAGATCATTTGTAGTTTGACATAACATTTTTGTTTGTTTTATTGTTGAACTATTGAATTGCATGCGCAATTCAAGGTGCAGCACCGCCTGCTTTGCGACACTCCACGTCAATTAACGTCAACAAATTAACAAACGCAATAATAGAGAAATCAAGGCGGTGGCACACAGACAAGAGAAATTTTAAAAAAGTTTGGCAAGACGAGTTTTTATTCACTGAAGTTAAATCAAAGGCAGTATGTCTAGTTTGCAAACAGTCGGTTGCTGTTTTAAAAGAGTACAATATCTGTCGTCATTATGAAACAAAACATTCTGCAGCTTTCTCAAAGTACAGCGGCTAGGCGCGAAAACAGAAGGCTAACGAGCTGCTTGCTAAACTTCGATTCGAACAGAGCGCGCTGCTACGTCCTTCAACAGCACAAGAAAGCGCCACACGGGCCAGTTATCAGATGAATTGCTAAAAGTGGAAGAGCCTTCGCTACCGGAGAGTTCGTCAAGGAATGTCTTGCAGTGGCTGCAGAAGCAGTTTGTCCTTCTCAGGTACGAATGTTCTCACAAATTAGCCTGTCAAGAAATAGTGTCACCCGACACATAGAGGACATGGCTCAAGACATCAGCGAGCAAATCAAGACAAAGGCAAGTGCGTTCTCTGCCTATTCAATAGCCTGTGACGAGAGCACCGACATAGCTTACAGCTTGACTAGTGTGTCTGGCATTGAACTGTATTTATTGTAATAAGCTCATTAAAATGCAAAACTTTACAAATAAAATTGCATTAGTTAATCAGATTAAAGTTGTTTTATATTTATTTTAAATATTATAAAATAAATAAGGGGAAACCATAGCAACTTTAATGTAATGCAGTTTGATATATGATGCAAAATTTACTTTTGGCCCACAGCACCTCAGTCAAGTTTGATTTTTGGCCCTTCATAGGAAAAAGTATATCACCGTATTCTGTAACAAACACTGACAAAAACAAAAGGAAAAAGTAAACATACCTCATTGGCCTCGTAAGCGATATGGAAGTTAAGTGGAAATAGCTCTTTCAATAGCGAAACAACCAGGTGCTACATACTAAGTAGCATATATCTTCTTTTAACACGAACATGAACATTACCTTCGCTCGGTATCTGAATCTCGAAAAACATAATACGGCTCCAAACCAATCCGCTAGGAAACTACAACACTATCTCAGTTCCTACTTTGACTCACCTCACCGATACAGATATTTTCCCACTTAAGGACACAAAAGTAGGACAACACAAATTAAACACTGATGATTCTGATGGCAGCTCTCTCTCTCTTTCTCTCTCTATATATATATATATATATATATATATATATGGCAAATTTATTCCTGTGTGTGTGTGTGCGCAACAGTTAGTACATTGCCTCATATAATGAATTGGGTTTAGAACAGGAGTCGTCTGAATCACCTCCAAATCCAATCTACAGAAATGCCCCTGTCCCGCTTACTTGGCTGGCAGTGGCTGACCAGCAGTCAGAAAAATCTCCAAGGTGAGAGACGCTTGCCCCTCTGCTCACTTGGGTTGTGTGGGGGCAGGATAGAGCATGAAGCAGAATGCAGAGGCCCTACATCTCTCTTCTAGCAGTAGTAAAATACATAACTAGCCAGCTGTTCACACATCACGTTTTAAAACAATATGTGTACATGTCAGATGTATATAATGTTGAAAAGTACCAGTCCGTCAAATGTATATGGTCACCACTGTCCACTTCTTCAGTCTCCCAATGATGCTTTATGTGCACATGGAAAATAACAATGTCTTAAGCAAAAAAAAAAAAAAAAAAAAGCCCTTCAGAAGAGTAATGTTAAATAAGATGCAAAAACTGGCAGATTATACATGTATTCTGGTTTAAGTGAAGTATCCAGATTCTCTCTCTCCTTTATTTTGGCTCAAGAGCCTTTTACTTGTTTAAAAAACCCTTAGTCATGTATAGGGAGAATCACTTGAAAATGCTAGGGCCCCAACTCACTCTTCAGTGAGCAGTGCCATGTCAATATCTAATTTTCTATATTCATGCACCATTTGTGCTGTTCACTAGTAGGGAAATCACATACCTTTATGGGTTCTCTGCTTTAAATCCAGGATTGGTCTGGTGTGCCTCAAGGCTGTGGATCCTAGGAATGTGAGATTAAAGCATTAATCAGACACAAAGGCTAAGGAATCAGTGATCACCCATATGGATGACATCATGTGACATTTTCTCTTTAATGGCCACAGTATCATATATGTGTTCTGATGTAAGCTTTCATGCTCAATGACAGAAAATATCTTTTACAGTAATACATTTCAGAAGCACTAATTTAACCAGAAACATGTTGTATTATTTTAAAAAGTTCACAACAGTATGATTTACATATAACTCGTTCAAGCATTATGTATTTATTTTATGCAAAATAAGCTTCATCTGACGGTAGCATAGAACCTCATTAAGCTTAAACCTGCCAATACTGAATAAAAAATGAATGGTAAAAAAACAAAAGCTATTTCAAGGGATGTATTTATAACTGATGTGTTCCAAGGGTAAAAAGTTTGCCGGTGTGATAATAAATGCTGTCATGTTTCCTAAATTAAGTGTTTAATGTCCAATGACTTCTAATTATTTATACCCTTGCATGTAGAAACACTTCACTTGAGGTAGTCTATTTTGGTCTGTAATTTTTTGGTATTGGTTTTACTTTTATTGCATGCAGGTCAACTGCTGAGAATTTCCATAACTTGTTCACGTAAAATTTATCCATCATTTTTCAAAGGCAAACTTTAATTTACGAGAGGAGGCCATTCGGCCCATCAGGCTTGTTTGGGGAGAACTTAACTAATAGCTGAGAGTTATTAAAATCTTATCTAGCTCTGATTTAAAGGAACCTGGGGTTTTAGCTTCCACTACACTAACATGAAAACTATTCCATACTCTAACTACACACTGTGTAAAGAAGTGTTTTCTCAAATTCAGTTTAAAATGTTCTCCCATGCCGTCCTCATATACCAACCTAGCAATTGCGCCATCAAGCTTGACTGGGGATTACAAGGTAAATTCAAGGAGGATCTCTTTGCCTGTAGGCTGGCATCAGAAGACTTAAACTGAAGCTCTATTACTTACTTCAGCACGTCAGTGACTTTCGGTTCTTTTGAGAAACTAAACCGCGAAATCATACAACTACTAATTATATATTTTGCTTTTATAAATGCCTTCCTCAGAATTGATTTAAGGATTTCCTTATCTGTACAGATGTCTCAGAGATTGTGGAAATCCACTGCAAATATAGGCATAAAGCTGTGTACCTCCTGGTCTTGTGGTATTATCTGTGACAACCAAGACATATATTATAGTGAAAATGCATCCACTGTCTGTGTTAACCATATGAAGTAACAAATTATACTTGATTCTGAGATACTGATCTACCATGACTTATTGAAAAAGTATGTAACCCCATAGCCCTTGCGAAAAAAGGGACAGTATCAGAAAGCTATAAATATATTTTGGCAAAAGTTTTCATTCATATATTCCACAAGGAAGAATTCAAAGGCTCTTGTTTCCATGAATTCAGTGAAATCCTAGAGATGTCCAGTTGTTGTTGTTGTAGTTGGGTCTACTTAAGAAGGCTGCCAGTATAGTAAACAGTGTTGGAGCTGAATTCCAGAGATGAATGTGTCATAAAGGAAATAATGACATGGTCCTCAAATCATCTGGGGTTCTTGAGTCAATTGTCCATAATCAGTATAAAAGCGCTTGGCTCACTAACGCACACAGTTCTACTGACTGTTGGTTACTATTCAAAAAATGGTACCAGTATTTTAGTATTAACTGATTATGATACATCCACTGTTTACAGATTAAGTGAATTGTAATGTTGATCACAATATGCTAAATATAAATTTCTAAAAATGCTCAATTATTTGAACAGCGACCAAGAGTAAAAATTTTGATCAATAAATATGCAAGTTTGGATGCCAGCTTAGTTTCGCAATTTAATTAGTGAATTACAGCAGAGTTTGCTTGGTAATTAAAAGCTGTGTCTGGGCCTTTTGTATGTGAAATGCTTTAGCTGCAGGACATAATGCTCTTCATAATGGCTCACGTAGTAAGATTAGGTCATGCATCAATCTTCCCAGGTCCAGAATACTGTACCAGTCAATACTTTCTGCCTTTTTACTCATCTTACTACTCAGCACCTTCTTCTGTTGCTTTGCTTGTTGAATAGTTTCAGTGCAAAGGCAGAGCAATGAAGTTTAGTGCTACATATTCTGTAGGATGCTTTTTTTTATCTAATACTCAAAAAATTGTGTGTTCAAACAGCATGTGTAGCATTTCTTCTGAAAATGGCTGGTTAGAGCTCAGTCTTCTTTGACTAACCAGTGTGCAGACTTATACTTTTAGTTTAGTTATAGTGTGCTGTACCTGGGCTTTTCATCACAATATGTCCCCAAAAAGAGGCCAAATACATGCGGTTTCAGTGAAATATTGTGTTTTAGTGTTGATGTAAAAGATGCAATTATGGCTCATTACTGTAAGACACATGATATGCTTGGTCAATCACCAATGAAAAACAAAATCAAAATCTGTGAAAAATTTCTTCTGTATCTGTCTGGCTCAGGGAAAGAGTCTGCAATTTTAGCCTTGTGTTTTGAAATTTCAGTTATGAGCAGTTGTTCCTCATTATTAATAAATATAACAGGAATGTTATTTAAATTCAAACATATATAGTTCAGGTACCCTGGAGGTGACACAATGAAATATAGAACCCTAACACTGCTTGACACAGGGGCTTTGCTTTTTTCTATAGAAATTTGATTCAGTTGATGCAGATGTCCCATTGAACTAGAACTCTAGAATTTATGAAGGGACAGTTATCTAGCTAGTGGATGGGTTCGTCGATGCAGGCTCTAGTAAGAATAAGAGTTTGGTTTCTATAGGCATGAGTTGCTAGGAAAGTTGGGATGTGTCAACAGAAACAACATTGATTCATTGATTATTTGTGGTCCCTCAAAACAATTATCCCTGGGTTTTTCTGGCCGTGGGTGTCACGGTTCGGTGGGCAGGCGAGCGGGCAAGGAAGCGAGAGGAGCCAAAAGGACGTGGCAAACAGGGTTTACTAGGGTAACANNNAAACAATCGGGCAGGAACACAAGGTAAGGAGGTGGGCGTGGCACACGGGAGGATCGGACGGAGCGGATCATGACAGTGGGTGACTCGGGTACAGGGGAATTCTCCAAGTGCTATGCAGCACGCTGGCTGTTTATCCTTCTCAGTATGTGTCGCCATCAGAAACTTGCCAAGGTTGCAGAGATACCAAAACTTTAAGCTAATATGAAGGAGGTCCTCAGTAAAAAGAAGTTCTGTCTCCTAACAGGATATTTGAACTTGCAGTTGGTATTTTACCTGGAGAAAAGACACTGCCGTTTAGTGTTTGTCCCAAGGATATTTTTTTTTAGTAAATAAGACAGAGGACTATATCGGGCCCAGTATACATTACAGAAGCTTTAAAGCCGGTGCTGAGACACAGCTGAGGCAGCTGGGCCGCAATCAGGTGCTGAGTAGAAAAGAACGAATCCAAGGATGGGATCACAGAGGAAAGGAGGGTCAAATGAGAATCCCAGATGTTAAGCAAAGCAAAACCAGAGACCAGAAAACAAACTGGAATTATCAAAGGCAGAACAAAATCCACGGGTTTTGTAATTTAGAACCAGAACCTACACCCCATCCCCCCCCAAAAAAGGCAACATACCACTAAGATTGAATAGCTATAACTAAACCAAACGCATAAGCAAGAGGCCTTAACGACAGAGTTTACACAGGCTGACTGATAGATTTATTAACTGATAGCGCGAGTGATTCCTCTGTAAATGGGCGTGGCTATGGAGAATGACCGTGTCTTTGACCAACAAATAACAAATTTGAGTTTGGACTGGATGTGACACTTCGATGGCATGCAATTAATTCTGATAATAAAACTAAATAAAACCATCCAAAGTGGTGATATTTTTTAACAATAGGCTCATATTTTTTCTTAAAGGAAAGATTGATACTGAGCAGTTTGTCTTCAGTTATCTTCATTTGCCTGCACTGAAGCTAAATTAGAAGCAATTCAAATACAGTGGTACATTTATGTGTCAAAATCAAGACGGAAGACGGTGGCTGGAAAACAGGATCATACACCCAAACAGCATCAGACATCACTTACAGTCAAATGCAACACCTTAGCAACTTCAAGCTGGCAGAGTTCCTAAGAGTGGTTTTCCTGAATTAAATCCAAGTCAAAGACGAAGTAGTCCCACTTTATTATGCTGTTACCATGCAAATCAAAGACGGACATCCTACCGCAGTACCAAAAGTATAAAATGACCATGTGCAATGACTTGGTAAACTGAGCCATTTACATGGACAGATCAAAGAGGAGACTGGGCACCTGGACTCTGACAAGGAAGGTTTTAGCTTCTAATCGAAAACAAGTAATTGGGAACTAGCAATGGACATGCCACGCTCATATGTTTTATGTCATAAATATACTTTAATTGCCAGGAAATGCACTGTTTTAAATGGGGACATTAAACAGTCTCACTCGGACTTATTTGCAGTTGAAATTCATTGTTTTTTTCCAATTCCCACTACACCTTTAATAAAGCAGTAATAAACAGGAGTGACAGTCCTAAAGTTCCAGCCGCACTCATGGTGAGGGCCAATGGAGGCTGTGCAGAGACTCCTTTACTCCTGTCCAAATTAAATGTGCCGAATGGGTTGTGAATAACTCTACACGCTCCCACAGACATATTCATGCTTCCACAAAAGGGCAAAAAATAAGAACTCAAAAACTCTGAATCCATTTGGGCAGAAATGCAGTCCTTCACACCACGTGTAATTTTCTAGGACAGCTACTGTTTTGGGCTGAAAAGTCTTTTCTGTGCCAGCCCATTTCAGCTGTAAATATGGTACACATTTTGTTTACTATATAATGAATTTGGTACTTTGAAGGTTTAAGGTTTTGTTTAAATACATTAAATACCTTACACAATCAATGGTAAGTACAGCACCTTTCTCAAGGGCCCGTCAAGACAGGATTTACCGCTTCAGTTTGCTGGCTTGTGTTAATTTATTTATAAACCGAAATGGGAGGCAGCTTGGGCCCCTTGATCTTCCCGATGCAGTCCATGTCATCATTTTAATTGTTTTGTGAACTTCTGAGTATCACTGGGTAATTTAAAAAATTATCCAACACATTATGTCTGATAATTGGGAAACGTGGCAAATTGACAGATCGACCCGCTGAAGAACAGGAATCAGGATGGAGGAAAAACGATTATGGTTCCATCTGCTTTCTAGCTTAATGAGACAGCCGGCTCTACTTTGAGTAGAGTATGGCTGCCACTCAGAAGACAATAATGTGTGAAATAAGCCCACGTGCGATGCAGTCCCCCTTTAACCTTCCATTGAAGCTCAGAGGAGGACGTCCTCAGCAGCGCTTCTTGGCTGGCTTTCTCCGGCTCCTTCTCTGAATCACTGACTTGGCATCTTACGGGGAGTGTATCACATGCTTTTTCATTGCATCCACCAGCTCAGTTGCTTCCTATTGTAAGTTCAAGACCGTTCAGCTTTGGTTCTTTCAGCTTTTGCCCAAAGTAATATATCAAAAAGTGTAGAAAACTTACTCTGTTTTGTATATCTCTGCAATGCACCATTTCCCAGAACCATTAAAACAAACAATATGATTGCTGTGTCTGTTATTTCATGTATAGTTTACTCAATAAAACATCAAATATTAATCACAAGTTAATACAGTATGTATTATTTAAATAATACATATTAGAATGTGGTGTGGCAGCGTGGATGAAGACTGACACTATAGACTTTATATTGCAATTTTCTGCTTGAAATTACTCAGTTGCTTAACCTGGTTTAACCTGAGTAAAACATCTGAACCGTAAAACTGTACTGTCTGCCTAAGATGCACTGAATAAAAACCAGAGACTTTTCCCCAGAGCATTTTACTACATGCCCGGGTTCTCCAATTCGCTGTAATGCCAGCAAAACAGCGTTAGCATTAATCTCACAGTTCATTACATAAAGTAAATCATGCAGTGCATTAGTTATGTTAGCCTGACTTTCATATTACTGTAGTGACTGTTGAGTAGGAAAAATTTAAATGGGAATTTGATTTGCTTGAAATATAGTGTTTGCTGTATTTATATGTAATGCAATTACATCACTATAATAATCTAATAATAATAATAATAATAATAATAAAGGTGAGAGTATGGGCTTGGCATCACTGCTTAGACACCTACCCCTGTGACCTGGACCCAGATGAGTGACAGACTGACAGACAGAAAGATGAGGAAGGATGGATGGATGGATGGATGGACAGACGGACAGACAGAAAGATGGATGTCTAACAACCCTCAGAATGGGCAAAGAGGAAGACTATGATAAACATAAAGGGAACCATGCAATAAGAAGGAGATACTATGGTACCGATCATAGTTTTAGCTTCTATCCATGCAGGGAAGATTGCATAACATGCAAATGGTGTATAAAGTGCACCATTTGTACTATAGCAATTTCCATATAAATTGTAAATGGCCATAAAAAGCTATTGACATTCACCTTCATAGTTGGCAGCCAAAGCTGTTTTCTTATTCGTTTATATAGTAGGATGTTGTAGGGCGCGAGAGGTAATATGTCAAGGGGACTGCAGTGTCCTCTTGAAACTGGAACCGGCAACCTTTAACCATTACTTAATCAACTGGGCTGTCACCCTCTAGAAAAACAGTACATTTCACTGATAGTTTTTAAGTATTGTGTTAATGCAACATTCTACTAAAATCACATATTTGTCTTTGTTCCCTAAACCCACACAGATGAAATACCAAAAAAAAAATTCACTTGTGTGTTGAATGACATGAAAGTTCTCTGCTCCCATTTGTGACAATAGTCAAAATAATAGCTACACGATCTGAATGGTCAAAATAACTATACAGCCCCCCCCTCCCATTTATCTACCTGCTTATATTGGGAGGGTCACACAGGGCACCAGGCAGCAGTGCGCCCTAGACAGGAAGCAGCCAATTGCAGTAAACATATACTACAGCCATGTAAAAACTGCAGTGCCTGGAGGAAACCTATATGGCTCTGGAGGGGCATGCAAACTGCACATGCTCAGATCAAAGACAAGTATCAAACTGTGCAGGTCAGAGGCAGCAGTACTATACACTGCACAGGTTAGAGGCAGCAGTACTATACACTGCGCAGGTCAGAGGCAGCAGTACTATACACTGGGCCACCGTGGTGCCCAACTATCCTTCTGGGACATTAAGCAGAATAAACCGGCATGTGTTAAACAACCATTCTATAAACTTAAATGAAAGTAGGCTCCTGTAATATGAACGTTTATTGAGATTCAAGATTCCTTTATTTGTCACATGCACAGTTATACTACAGCAACTGGCAGTGAAATAATTACAATACCCATTCAGATTACAATTCTGAATATGGTGCGTAAAGTGTATAGCACTTATTGCAATATCAGGTGCTGTTTGGAATTGTGAACAATTCTTTTACATTCACAAGGCAGGGATGGAGGACAAAGGCGAGCCAGGGGGCAGGGCGGGCGGGACCCGGGCCCGACGCCTGTGTCCCCGTCCCTTACGGGACACGGATAGG
>JAABNX020000046.1:7732570-7761404 GCA_015163995.2 Mormyrus lacerda | reverse complement strand
AAAAATGCATGCATGCATGGAAAACATTGTTTAAACCCTTTACAATGAAGATCTGTAAAGTTATTTGGATTTTTACAGCATTATTGTTGAAATACACAGTCCTGAAAAAGGGACGTTTCTTTTTTTGCTGAGTATATATTATGCAATATAAATGTGTATCTACCCAACATAAGAGGTTTAGTTATTAATGAGAAGATTTACCAGGGCGAAATAAACAGCAAAAAAAAACAGACAAAGCACCTGCACTTACTGCAACTAACTAATAAGAGTAATATTCAAATGAACTAACAAGCCTCAGACTCGGGTAAATTATACTTAAATTAGTAAATCCAGGCCTGAGATTAGTCGTCTTCTTGCTCATCTTTACTCCTTCATCTCAAAAAGAAAAACAGGGAAGCTGTTTTTGCAGCTCTCCTTGCTTATTTCTTTGTACTTTGGGTCCTTTTGAGTTTCTAAGCTCAGAAGTGAATTCTGTCCTGTCCTGCAGGTCAGTCCTGCGGCCGTAAGCAGGGTGTCACCTTCTCATCCGATAATCCCAACCAGACTGCTTATCAGTTGGTGGGAAATCCAGAGTCATATTATACAACCACCCACCAATGTTGGTCTGAAGCTCAGGATGTTGTTATGAACAGGCACACCTTGTCAGACGCTTTAGGTCTGCAGCTAAATGAATAAAAATACTGCAGCCCAAACACATCGTCAAAGGTGCTAATCTATTCTATCCTGTAGTATTTTAGACTGATTTATCGTCATTGCAAATTTCAGTAAAACACATACAGACCAAAATTTTCTAGGGACAGAGGTTAGAGACTCATATCACCTAATAGTTGATAAAACACACTTTTTTTACCACTTTCTATTATGATATTTAATTTATATGAATATTAATAACTCATATAACTATTTAAAATAAAGTGTGTATCTACCCTGTATGGTTTTACATTAAATATATATAAAAAATCCATTTCAATCATTTAATTGCATCTCATGATGCAAGAAAAAAAATATGAAAGCAAGTCATTGCAAATGTATCAGAAAGTAATTTAAATAAGCCATCAAAAGAGCAGTTAAATTGCAGTCCTTTAACAACTTTGAAGTGGAAACGGCATGTTTAATTTAATAAGTAGTATGGTGGAGACTTACTATAAAGACGCTTCTAAGGATCAAATTGTTATGTACTTATAAAGGAAAGTGAGTCAGGCGTCACCGACTGATGAGCACTACTAGTAGCCACTATGAGCTGCTCCATGACAGGCGAGAACTGAAGCCACCACCATGAAGGTATTAGGTAATAGTGCCTAATCCTGCTTACACCTGTACCTGGGCCTTCACTGGAAGCTCAGCCAAGCTGCACTTATGCCTATTTGACTCCTGTAATGTCTTGTTTGCCTCACACATTGCTTTGTAAAGCATCTGCTAAATATTTTAACTATAATTGTAACAATAACCCACCGAACCACCGTGCTGCTCCTATGTTTTAATACAATAATACAAATTAATATCCCCAAATATCCCCACCAATCGTAAAATTGTGAGTAAAAATAGACACTCTCTTTCCAGAAATCAATGGAGGGGACACACCCGCAGTCAAGGGCTCCTCCTTCACATCAATACACGGTTCACTGACAGGGCATGCAAACGGAGATAGCATTTGTCCAGAGAATGCGGGGAGAAGGTCGGTGCTAAATGGGAAACATGGCTAAACGTTTGAGAGTCCTTTTTGAAGAAGTGTTGTAGGAAAACTATGACTGTGCCCCAAGGGGTTCTGGTGTGGCACTGGAAACGGAGGAGTGTGAAATGGTGCTGTCACTTTCTCAATGGTGCTGACACTTTCTCAGTAGTGACACACTGGCATAGCCAGTAAGTAAAATACAACTCAAGCAAGAAAATCAAACATAATTCAGTTTTGATTAATTCAGCAACCACTTAGTCTGATATAGGACTGTGTGGGGGTGTATTTACATCAATTCAGAGCCTTCATGTCATACGAGCCAGGCTTACATGTAGCAAACTCTCACTGCCTTTTACATTTTTACACTCATGCCGTCTCAGCCAACCACAAACTGCTGTTGACTGTAGCGTCACACAGAAATTACAGCTGGTAAGGAACGGGAACAGATTACATGTTGGGTTAAGACATATTATATGCACAACTATTATTCACAAGCGGAGCCAGTTCTGGGTGTTCCGATGACCCGACCCCACCCCACCCCACCCCAGAGAAGCATGAAACAAATTTTGTATAGCGTGGGCCGACTTTATTCACCGCGCTGCCACTCACTCCTAAAATACTGTTGCACATCCATATAAATCAGTCTCAGTTTTGCAGGTTTACTGAGGTGGTAAACCTGTTCATCTCTATATTCCTCCAGTGTGGGTGGATGCAGGTGCATTGTAGGTGGTTTTAGACAACAGGTGAAGCAGCATTTCACCAAAAATAAAGAAAAGCAAAAAAAACCACAACATTCACATCACATAAAATGTGGTTGCACATGAAAAAAAACTCTGGTGAACCTCATTATATTAAGACAAGTCACGCAAAGTTTTGTCGTAAAGGCACTAATAGGCTAGATCACTAAATTCACCAATTGTTGTTACAAACCTTTTTTCTTTTCTCTTAACTGACACCCTTTCAGGTAATCACACCTATTTAATGGCCTTGATCTTTAATGAAAGAGCTTCTATCTTTTGAGTACTTTATTTAAGGGATCAAGGTGATTTACACTGAATCTTCAAAAATTCTTTGTGTGTGGGTAGGTGAGAAAATGCAATGAAACCATGTTCAGCGAGCAGGTTACATGCGTACTTCTTTAATGCACTGAAAGTTTTGCAGCTCCAAAAGCCTATAAAACTTTGCTTTTAAAAAGTAGACTAAAATCTGGCAACATATTTCACTACTGGAATTGCTAAAATAAAGACTAACTTAGGTATAAATACTTTTTTAATGTGCTTGGTCAATTTTGAAATTTAGCTATAGAAAATAATGAAAATAATTGAATAATGTCAAGTGTCGGCAATAATGGGATTTTTAATTCCACCAAGAATATCCTAAACTTGAGATATTTTTTCTGCATTCTCTGCTAAGCTCGAAATGGGCCTCAGTTTGGATTTTGCGTTATCCAAACTGCGTGTGCCTGAATCGCATCAATGGAGCAGAAGTCCCCAATGGAGACCAGGAACACGGGGGCTAAAACTGCCAATGTCTGATGCCCTGGGGGACCTTTAATGCAGACTGGTTCCAAAAGCAGCCACCCGTGTCCTGTTCACAGCCGTTAATAGCTATACACAATGCAGCCTCTGACGGGGGGGTCAGATGAAGCTTTAACACTGAGCCCCCGCAGCTCACCGTGCTGTGTTTCTCTGCAATTAATGGCCCTGGTTTCTAGATTGCGGCCATGTAATTGCTCTTGCTGTAAAGGTAAAGGATTTTATCAATTTCCATTTAAAATATTTAAAAATTGCCTGCTTTTATGACTTATGGGCTTATAAACGGTAACTGTATTGTGAAAGATTTTGAGGATTGTGGTGAATTAACGAGTTCAGGGGCATCTATGCTACACTATACTTTCCACTGCCCCCTCTTCTGCCCTCATTCCCCAAAACGATACAATTATCAATTATGAAATTATAATTATAATTGTTAAACATTAGTTGCTATAAAAGAATTCCTACAAATTAAAGTCAGTTTGACACTGTATTAGACAGCAATCACATCCGAAAAACAGCAAACGGCAAGCTTACACTTTAACATCAATCATATGCAGCAACCAGAAGGAGCTCAACTGAGACCTCACTGAATAAAGGCATCTCGGTAGTAGTGCCCTTAAAGCATTACACTGTGATCAAGTGTGTCAACTGCATCCACAGTATGCACTAAAGACACATTAACCATAGACAGCATGTACAGTACCATCGATATCTTTACAGAGTGGCAAATTCCAAAAGAATATGAGACAAGGTCGTACTGTTAGGATGTTTTCTTCCACGCATTTTCGATAAAGACAGCCTCATTGTACAGAAACAGACTACACATACCAGGAAAATACCAGTTTAAAAAGAGTCCCCCATGAAAAGAGATATTTAGAAATGGTCTCCCCATTCACTTGTAACCAGTCACCAACTCCCAAGCAAATAAACGACTAATAAAGTATCACTTCTAAAAAACAATAATTTTTTTTTTTTTAAATCCTGTCCATCCTAGACAGGCCTGCTATTAATCCACCCCTAGGCAGTTATTACCTGTGGAAAAAGTCTGGCAAAAAAAACTGAAGCAGGTATTAACGATAGATGCAGTACAGGTATGTGTCATTCTGACAATGAGTTTGAAGCTAAATTTTTTTGTGAGCATAAATACAGTACACATCATTTAGTAATAATAATTACACATTTTCCCCAATTGCATAATTTGCGGTTCCTGCTGTGGTTGAGGCACCTGCATTTTTAATAAACAAACTTTATATTCAGGAGTAAGGTGAAAGTGCTACCACGCATAGAAAAAAAAATAACTCTACACATTTTTCAGTAAAAAATGAAAAGCTACAGTTGGCTACAGGCACAGGTGGGCTAACTTCTCGGGGGCCCTGATGTGAGTTTTTTTTTTGGAGCCGAGTGAAACGAGGACAAATTAAAAACAACAATGGAACATCAATAATATGCTAATCAAAGCTAGGGGTTACTTCGTTACCAACTTCCATAGCTGCTAACGAGAGCTATTGTGAAACACACACCTGGATGGGGCAGGAGTGCTGTCGGTAAAATTCGCCGATCCGACTAAAAATCCGAATCGTGCTGGCAGACTGTTCAACCATTCCCTCTTTTGCTAAGGTTAATCTTGCATTTTTGCATGCACGTTGTGTTCTCACCATGCCTGGTCACAATTTGTTTACCACTCTAGCAGGATAGTATCAGAGTCACAGGACATACAGTGTTAATTTTGTATCTTTGCTCTGTTTTTTGTTCTGTTAGGCTACTTTGTGCCAGTTTGCTAGGCGGTAATATAACCAACTTTGCCAACAGTCTTAAAAGAAAGGTGGGTAATGCAATGTTTCAAAGTAGGAATAGTCCATTACAGACAGCAGGGGGGCAACTTTGTCTATCCTAAAAATTGTTGCTAAAAATGCTAATAACAGATATATTGGTATAATGTTATATCCTTAAATGTAACCTGTGGAAATGATATCTTCTTGGCCCCCCTAGATTTGCTTTATGGTCAGTCTGCCTCTGGTTACTGGATTTAAAATCAACATTGTGCATTTTTGTGCTTTTTATAAATGACAGGCCAGCAACCCTGAATCCGGCAAATACAACTTAATTGTATTTAATCTCCTGATATAGTGTCCAAATACCATTAGATTTAGATTCAGAAGTAGAGGCTTATTAGCTAAATTAATCGTGAGCTGCACATTCCCTTGCCTAATCTCAGTGGAAAGAGAGCAGGATTTAAACTATTGTGTGTTTAGTACAATGAATTATTAAAGAAAGTAGCCTGCAAATTTATAATAGTTTTTGTTTTGGACTGAGGACCTCTGCTGGACATATTCCAAACAATGGCAGTGAACCTGAAAATTAGACGAAAATAAATTAAAGCACTACATGACTGTAAACACCTGATTTAAAAGTATGGTTAAAGCTTTGGATAATGTCAGTACTAAAGGAGAAGAGAGGTCTGTAAATGAAGGGGCAGACTTCAGGTTCAATGTGTCTGTAGTGGTTAAGTAGTTATGGATGGATGGATGGTCAGATGGATGGATAGATTTTGCCTTCTCAGACCATTCAGTACCTATTAATTTGTTTGCCATTAGTATTGAATACAATATCAAACTAATCTTATCTATCATCTCGATTGAAATGGTTCCAGACAAGGACCACAGCTAAATCCTTAGGGGTCCTTTCGGGATCTGTAGATTTTACATTTCAGTTATATACCACTTTTTATATGCAGAGGTAATTCGAGATGCTTAACAGAGAAAGAAAAAAATAATAATATAGACAAATATAGTAATAAAAGGGAAAAGGCACAAGAAAAGGTAATATGAAATAAAACAAACTGAAAATATAGTTAAAAAAAGTGCAAAGCAGTTTTCAGTCAAAGGGAACACAACAAAAGCCATCCAATAATTTAATTAAAGAAATACCATGTCAACAGACACATCCACACAATTTGCATCACACTAATTGCCTGGTAAGCGTATCCTCACTGGGCTCCCTATTCAGGGAGTGGAGGGAGGAGAATCCAGGAGATTAGACAGCATGGCATCTCTGAGACACCATCTTCCATTAAACTCTGTCTGGTAAAAAGCATCATGGCAGAAAAAATTCCATTAGGATCTGATGTCTTGAGGCTGATGTTTATTTTGCTCTGGTGACTGACATCCTGGTGCAATCACAGAGCATGATGCTTTCTCCTCTCCTCGTTGCCCTACCTGCTCTGCTTCTGATGCATGCTGGTATGAAATATGCCTCTGCTTGCAAGGATCAACATATTGGTGGTAGAGCAGAGGCAAAAATAATAATAAAAAAAATCGAGGAACATTTCTACTAACATAAGTCATCTATATCTATATTAGCAAACCCCGGTAAGCTAAAGGTTACACTGATTTGTGGTGGGCAATAATAAAAAAAAAAGGTTACACTGGTGAGCACTTTGTCCATCTGTGGTTAAGACCACTTCTTCAGTTCCCTGTCCCTCTACTGGTGTTTGTTCTAAATAATTCTTGCAGCCCACATTTCAACCTCCCACTTACTTCATTGTCCCATGACTTTTCCTTGCACTCAGCAGTATTGAAGCAAATTTCTGACACAAAGCCAATGTCTGTTGTGGCTTTCTGCGGGGAAGCAGCAGCCAGAGCTGAGGAATCAGGTGGACTAGGCATTTATTTAGCAAACAACATGAAACACGAGGTAAAGCAAAAGATGGACATCAATGACCGGACTGAGGAAACATACCTTAACGCGGACTTAAATAGACTGGACCAATCAACAATGAGAAACAGCTGGTAACACAGGGATTCAACACAAGGTAGATGAAGGGATGTGGCACATAGGAGGAGCAGGCAAGTAGGGCATGACATTGTCAAAGCATAATGACAACATCCAGGAAGAGTAATTTCTTATTGTACAAAGATGAAGTGACTGAACAGCTATAGATGTCACAGATACATCACGGCAATTCAACCCTTTGCCATATACCCTCCTGACTTACACTCCTCCGACTTTAATGTGTTCCAGAATATTGGCTTGTTAGGTGAAGTCTCACAAGCCATAGACATAATTACTATTAATTTCAAAGGGAAAATTTCAAAGCACTAGATAAATTTAGACAAGATCACGAGTTGACACAGGAGAATCACTGAGTGTACTCAAGCTTGAAACGAAGGTGGAGACAAGAATAGGTGACAGTTTCCCTAGCAAACTAGATGTAGCTGCCAACACAAACTCTAATTTCTCCACAGTCAGCTCTCAGTATTCACAAGTGAAAAGAAAATTCAGCCTTATACTTGGTCCTGACTCATTAAAAAATCTTCAGTTGCATTTGTAAAAACTTTCAAATCTCGAGGGGTACCTTAAAAAATGTATTTTTTTTATTTTTATTTAACATTCGCTGTTAATCCCCTTTAACAGAATATCAGTTTGACAGAACTCTCCTGGGCTCTTCAGCTCTCTTCTAACTACATACATTTTGATATCAAGGGCAAAGTTGAGTTAACACAACGTCATGTTAAATAAGGTGGTTGGTAGCCTCAAAGGAACAGTGGTTGACAATCCCCAAACTCCCCCAGGTTTATCTGCAAAGTGACTTTTATGGCTGTCAGCTATTTATCAAGTTGAAGACAAGAGCAGTGAGCCCAGTGCTCCGTGATATGCTGAGACGTAAGATGAGGCGAGAGAGCTCGAGGGTGTTAATAATGACTGAAGTGCGGAACAGTGTGAACAGACCCTCAATGCACGAAGGATTAAACTTACCCAGAACTGGAGAGATGCCTTTTGTTTCGCCATCATCCAAAAATGTCAAAACATTAATAGGTGAGCAGCCATGACGACTATGAGTATAGACCAGAAACAGTCAATCCAAAGCAATAGAAAAGGATAATTAGGATTGTCTTGGCTACTAATACTTACCTATATGCAGAAACACATCTTCTGTTAATGTCCCCTTAAGGTTCCATTCAGAATTCAATTTTCCGCTGTGACAGAGCTAGTTAAATAATAGAGAGAAAAGTTCTCTGTGCTTTCCTTGATGAAGTGCACCATGCCAGTTTATTTGTACCTTGAGAACAATGGTCAAGGTCTTATCTGCATGGACTTAGTCATAAATGAACCTCAGAAATGTGATTTTTCATTCGATCTACCGGCGGCATTGTCAAATCTTGCCACCAGACTAACCTGAAAATATATCTGTACGGTATGTGCTGCAAACTAGTATTAGTAACAAGCATGTGAGAGCCAATCTCTGATGACAATAAACCTTCTCTGATGTATAATTTATGAAGCAAATTCCGTGGCACATAGCTGATTGACAAGATGATTGTCTCTGTTCAGTATATTCATATTTATATTACTCTGATAGCTGAGTAAATGTTCAATAGTTGATTGAGCTCAAGTTTGCGTCAAGCTTTTGTTCAGCCCTGATAAAGGGACTCAAAAGCCACTGCCACAATGTTTTTAAATAAATCTACCTGCAATTAAACTTTTTAATATTTGAAAATGAAAATTACTCAGTGCCTTTCCTCTGGCATAATAAATGTTAGTTTGCAGGTTCCATTGTGAGGGGAAGTAAAAATACTTGGAGGTGAAGTCCACACTGGAGATAAAGATGGAATTAGATAAATTTTAAATTACTTTTGCGAATAAATATGATGTAATTTATTGGATTTGGTTGCTATGATGTCGACATGCATCAGTTTGATTAAGGCGTAAGATGGAGAGGGGCTGCAAGTGATAGATTTATAGTGAAAGTTTTTGATGCTACTTGAGTGTAATGTGTAGTGATCCCTCCATCTTGCAGGATGGATGAATAGGTTTCATTCATATCTCATGCGCATTGACTAGTGCAGAATCGATAGCATTTTAACCCATATACAGTTTAGTACTGACCTTGTGTGTTTCCTGGTTCCCATGAGGTGAATATTTGAGAAATCAGCCTCTCTTCGACATATATTTAGCTTGACACGACTGCCGAAGGAATCTCTTTCATAGACAAATGGAAATGTTTAGCTAGATTACTTATTCATCAAATGTTAATGGAAGTTACAGTATGTAAAAGATCTATATGCTATGTCTAAACAGAAATGTCAGTTGTATAAAAAACTGACTGCGCTGTATGTCCTACATGTCTCAATGCCAAACAGCTACTCACTCTGCTAATATCCATCCACCTGTCTTCAATTACCACTTATCCAGTGCAAGTGGGAAACACCTTGGCTGGGATGCCAGTCCATTGTGGGGCAGCTCACCTACGTGCATCATTACACAGTGTGCGAAGTGTAGACATACTCATTCAACAAATTGCATGTTTTTTGACTACAGGAGAACACAAGAGTACTTATCCTTACTGTTTTGTTTAAATTTGACTGAAAGTAAAACATAAAAATAAAAACCACATAAATTTCACATCCTGTGTTGCCTTCTTTATTTGTTACTCCAGTGTCAATAATATTAATATGTTATTTATTTCATTTATTCAGAGAGGTCTATTTAGTCAGTATTACCAGGATGTAATCAGCAAATGTCAGTGAGATGACAGGAAGAACAGCAGTCAAGGGCACAGGTGTATAACTGTCAAGGTTAGTTGCTCCCCTGCAAGATGCTTGGGAGGTGGGGGTTGGCTGGGGATCTAATGCTGACATGATGTTCTGGTTATCTGACTTTGGTGTTTTACAGGTACAGTATGTAGTGGGTTGTTCTGCATCTGTGTTGGTGATTGTAAGTCAATTTTGTAGCTGGTTGAATTTATTGTTTGTTTTGCAGATCTGCATACGATGGCTTTATTGGAAGCTACTGTCTTGGTAGGTGGTGGTGGGTATGTTTTACTCCATTCTGTTTCAGCTAAATTGTATTCAAATGCTGTGTGCACATTGCTACGGGTAAACAGTGGTGCTGGTGATTGTATAATGGGCTTATTTGGTAAATTTGCCCGCAAGTAATCATGTGTTTCAATTAACTTGTTTTGCCTGGCGTCATCCTTTGCAGGCATTGCGGATGGAGTTTATCTGGCTGGTTGGGAAGATCATGAACCACCTTTAAGTGCTGCTGTTTCGCCTGCTTTATTACAGCTGCAGTCGATTGCCTGCCCTACAGCTGCTGCTGCTTTGCCTCTTTGGTTGTATTGCGGCTGTGGGACTGGTGGATTGTAATTCCCTGTTTTACTGATTTTTCCAGGTTTTATTGTTTTAAAGTGAGGGTTTTTATTGTGTGCTAAGACTGTTCTGGGTGGGTACGTCACTAGGGAGCAAGGGAATTTTGTGGTGGCGTTGTGTTGTGTGCAGCAGCAGGGCACCTGTATGTGTACATGGGAGTTGTAGTGCTTTTTGTTCCAGTTTGCCATCTTCTGCCTGACTGCTTAACTTCCTATCCTGCGTGGACCAGCCCAGAGGTTCTCTTGTAGTGTGGATGGCTTTTTATTGTGATTTTACTTAATAAAAGATTTGTAAGTGGAGTCACGACTTCTGCTGCCCTGTATAACGGACCTGAGTACCTTATTGCTGTTTCATTTAGTTCAGGAACTATTTCCCTGGGCACAATTCCCAGGGTGGGGTAGTCTGTATCTCAAGGGGTAGTTCCCCAAAACTCTTAGCCCAGCACGGCAGTGTGTGTGTGTGTGTGTATACACATAATGTGTGTGCATGTGTATATATGTACATAAGTGCATTTATTTAAAAAACCTTATGAAATATTTCCTGGTTACATTGGAAAACAAATTTAAAACTTTCTGCTTCTGAAATTTAGCTGCTGAATTCAAATCTGACTTCAGTTTCTTTCTACCATGTACAGTATGAGAAACTAAAATGAAATTTTGTATAGTCAATCTGCAAATAGTAATGCATTTTCTCTAGCTTATACATCTGGAAACACTGCACAACGTTTTTTTTTTTTTTTTGAAAAGTTTTGCTGATTGAGACAGGTACCTGTTGGGTATTCACAATGTAATTTTGGTTTTGCTGCATCACGTAGGAACTCCTGAGAAATAGCCAGTTAACTCTATCAGCAGTAACGTATTAAGTCGTGTTTGTTTCTCAAACTATTATATTCAACATAATTACGAGTGTTTTGTTCTTGATTTTCATTTGTATTCAATGTCAGGTTCATCACGTCGCCGCGTTAAACAGTCAACAGAAATATTTGTACCTGGTGACATCAAAAGCCATTCCAACAGTCTTGAAGCCAACAATTTGTCTCTTGCTTTTGACAATCCCAAATCTCTGACCAGATTGTTTAATTCTGACTGTGTTATGAGATGTGGATCATCAGATGAGCATGGTTCAAAATCCGGATCAATGTCTCTGCCAGTTCCCTGCATTGCAGTTTCTTCATGTGGCACTAAGGTCCATATTCCTCTGGTGGTTTCGGAATTAGAAGACTGTGGTCATGCGGCACGAGTCTCATTGCTGAAGGCAGATTTGGGTTTTCAATTGACTACTTGTTTTTAGCAGAGAAACCAGACACATTAGTCAAACCGAAGTAACAGTCCGTCACATGGTCTTTCTGTTCCCAACATATCGGGACAGCAAACATTGTCTCTCGAGTGCCTCTGAGGCAGGGTCTCGGACAGACAGCACGTGTCGCACAACAAATATGAGGCACCCATTATTTGTCTTGATCACTGATTTTACAGCTGTACAGATGATATGCCGCCTTCACGAGAGCAGTCATTGAGCATCCGTGAGGCGTAAGCGCATATTCGCAACAAGTATACAGTCGCAGAATGTTGACGAAACATATCGAACGACACCAATCGTCCTGCAAATGTCTATAGCATCTACCTTACTTGGTACATTGCTACTAAGGCAGTGCTATATTCTGAAACAATACATGCACACTATCAATTCTGTATTAATCCAATGAGCAGCATCTGTGTATGCGAGCCGCTTTTATAGCCTGCTGAGTCAGTGTCAAGCTGGCCCCGGTCTGTCCAGGCATGCCCAGGCTGCAAACTTCCACAGATCAGTTTCCAACCTCGCCTGATTCCATTCTCAGAGTGTACAAACCATTGTTGATAGGTCTCTTACAGAAATGTTTGGAGACAAATATGAGAAAAATACATGACAAAACTGAAGATTTCGATGAAACGGTACGTGATGGGCAAATTTGGATGTGATTTTCATGATCAGCACAAAAACTGTAAGGAACACCCAATAGTGTTCAAGAAACAAAAACTTTGTTGTGCAGTGTTACAGCAACAGAAGGCTGTCAGACACTAAGGTTGACAGCGTCCCCATACTCCACAGAGCACAAGTCAGACAGGGGTTAAAATGCAAATAGGTTGGTGGTTACAAGTTTCAAATGCAAGAAATGGAAACATTATTTCTCCTCAAATCAGATAGTTCAATTTCTATACATTTAGCTAAAGATATACAGTATGTTTCATCTAAAATACATCAGAGAAAACAGTCTATCAATCTAGATGCTATGGATCAATGTTAATGAGATAGACGGTGAATGACTGTCACCTGCTGTCTTCCTCTGATCATGGTACAGTCTTGTCACTGTTCAGTCAGGGCCACCAGGGGCTGACGGCGATGGGCAGATGCGTCAGGAACTCAACCACTGGCTCTGGCTTTCCAGCACAAGTCTCCCACCTGACGGCTGCCACATGGGCAGACGCGCACCATCATCTGACATCTCAGACTGTGGTCTCCTTCCGCATTTTTTTTTTGTTCCCTTGACGAGGAAGGAAGTTAATGGACCTGTGCACTTGTTCTCACAATCTGATTAATTCCTGCTCAGGGACATTTCAGTAAAGTGTTCTGTAACTGTTACACTTTCTGTCAGTATAAACTTCCTTTCAGTGCAAGAGTTTTACTTGGATTGGCACAATTCAACCTTTAAAGGGTAGGCCCACGAAAGGCAGATATCTAAAAGCAGTCTGGGAAAAACAAAATAGCCTTTTATTCTGGAAATAACCAAGTCTGTCCATAAATCATTCAAATTAGTGTAGTTCATCATTGTCAAGTTTATCAAAAAGTGCTTTAAATTAATTTGCGGTTTATTTTAATTTTTTTAAGAGACACGAATATGTCGGTAACACTGATCAATGCAGAATTAATTAATAGTTATGTTATAGAGCAGTCAATTAGGTGCAATACGGGGGATCCTTAAGAACAACAGAACAATGAAAAGACAATGAAGAGAGCACAGGATAAATACAACCACCAGAAAAGACCAGAGACAAACAAATTCCAGAACAGGACCTATAACATCAAATCAGGGCAAGAGCAGTGTAATATTAAAAAGTTGTTGGTAAATGTCTTGGGTAGTCAAAATGGAACTCACCCGGAGGACAGGGGTCTTTGGCTCGCGGGAGGTGAATTGAATACAAGGGACTTGCTTATCCACATCGGTGATATTTCTCTTAATAACATTGCTTCTTCAGGAGGTTACAATCAGGGTACTCTGACGCTCCGCTAACGATCGCTCTCTAAAAACCTCCATTTAACGACCACAAACTCAATTGTGTTCCCCTCGTCACTTTTGAGGGTTTCCCCTATTAATTAGCCTATACATACAGAAATTAAACATTGATTTCTGTGCTTACACTAGGATAAGAGCATTAATGTCTTATCCCACCAAAAGCCTTGTGGTCAGGAGCCATTTTCCATTTAGTAACTTTAAATAGAGGCTCTGATGTAGCTTTACTGACCTTAAATACAAAGTGTGTGTTTCAGTCATGGGTGTGAGTAGATGGATTATATTGTTATTAGTCAATATGACACGGCTGTCTTCTGTATAACAACATAAACAGCATAGGGGAGCAGGCTATGAGAAAAGTAAGACCAAGACAAACTGGTGAGAGTTCATTTAAAACCTGGATGGTATTTTACATTCTACTCCACATTTTCCAGGGAGTCCAAGTGATTTCAGGGCTAGTATGTACTTGCAGGTCTTGCTGCTGCATCTTTCACAAGCTGATTACACTTTATGGATGAATTTGCGAAGCCAGAATTTAAAACAAGGTTTTTGAGCATTGACAGTCATTTGTCTAAACTTAGCTATGTCTTACAGATTAAGGAGAGACCTTAATATAAGACTGAGTTCTTCCTCATCAATTCTAATACTACAGTATTTCATGATGGTTGCTGCTATTATGACCTGAAAGCCACAGCAGTCCGATACAAAGTCTGAGAATGTAAGAAAGCAAGTAAAATGTATGTATAAAGCACCTTTCACAGACAAAGGTTAGAAGGCACTGAACAATATGAAAAGTTAGTTTGTAACGTAGCACCTGCCTACTGTGTTTTGTGTTATACTAAATCAACACAAAGAAGGCATCCAGTCCATGATGGTATTCTGTTATACAGTCCTTCAAACTTATTAGTTGACATATTTCAGTTCAGTTTGATAGAAATAGGGATACATGTATAATCTGTGCATTGTCAGTAATTAACGTCACTCTTACATGATAGCCTCGAGCCCAAAGCAGAGTCCTGTGGATATTTGTCTAGTTATTGACTATTTCTACAGTTCAGGGAAAAGACACAGACAAGAAAATCCCCATTCACTGACACCAACAAAATTCTCCAGTCTGCAGAAGAGAATATGATGATCTCTGATGTGAAAGTGGCACTTAAATCCAGGCACAAGAGCAAAGGTATTAAAATAGGAAAGGGAGCATGATATTTAGTATGTTGACGAGTCCTGGTTCAGTGCGCTTAGAGTGGCCCTTACTATCATCAATTAGATTAGAAACATATGTTGACCTAGCTGTAGTGATTACTTTTATAGTTTACTTCGCTGTCTTTCCCAAGAAAGATAAAATATCACTAATTTCACAGAGTGCAATTTGTGTTTTAATCATTGAAAAAGATACCTTAATGTCTGACTGCAGTTTTTATTCCATCTGCAATTTTTATAAAAAATATTTTTATGAGTATCACAGTATTTATTGTAGAGGTCAGAGTGGAAGAAAATATATCAGTAAGTTCCTCTGTTATACTCTTTAATTATATCAGTAAGGACAAGATTTAGGGTTTAATTATGATGATGAGTAGGTCCTGCATTACATTTTAAAAAATTAATTCCAAGATATTTGCCATTGACTTAAGATTAACACTTACATTTTTCATATAAATGTTTAAATCCCCTATATTTAGATTGTAATTGTTTCTGCCAGATGTAATTGATGCGACAATATCAAATGATAATTTTAGAAAACTAAATTTTATTGTTATCCAGTACTCGCCAATTTAACTATCACTGGTCATTCTGTCCCTTAGGATGGAGTTGACTATGGCCACTACTTATACTAACCTTGTGTTTGTGTAACCTAAGTAACTTTAATGGCTCCTTAACAGGTGTGTGTAAAATAAATTAGTTTGAAATGTGGACTGCAGGACTGGCTGGACACTGTGAGACTCACATTCTATAAATCACCTCACATTCAACCTTATCATTTTACTGGGGCTACACTAGAGGCATATATATTTGGTAGCTCAACTCAGTAATACTCTAAGCATAGTATTAATGCTGCCTAATATTTGGTGTACAGCCCAGATGAGTCCTTATAACAGAATTATCCTCTTGGCAAAAATAGAGTAAAATAATACAGGCAAGGTAATGTGTTGTGCACCACCTAGCAGTCACTTGAGGAATTGCAGACAGCCTGAAGAATAGGGTAGTAGCCTCTGTGCAAAAGAGCACATTTCAGGATTTGAAACAGTATTCTGGAAGCTACAGGTGGAAGGCAGTGAACAACCCAGGATGGGGTCAAACCCATCGCAGGGCACACACAATAATAATAATAATACTTATTATTTTAATACTATTTTTAATACTATATACTTATAATTTATGTATAACATGCATTTCTCATGCCTTGTAGCTCCTATATCTTAACAATTATAGCTTTGTGCTAGCAATTCAAAGGTCTTGGGTTCAAGAGAAATAAGTGAGTTGTGAGTCTTTACTTAAAAACTCCAAGGCTGGGTGCAGTTTTTATATCATTGTATATCACTCACTCTTATATTAAGGTCTCTCCTTAATCTGTAAGACATAGCTAAGTTTAGAGAAATGACTGTCAATGCTCAAAAACCTTGTTTTAAATTCTGGCTTCGCAAATTCATCCATAAAGTGCAATCAGCTTGTGAAAGATGCAGCAGCAAGATCTGCAAGTACATACTAGCCCTGAAATCACTTGGACTCCCTGGCAAATGTGGAGTAGAATGTAAAATACCATCCAGGTTTTAAATAAACTCTCACCAGTTTGTCTTGGTCTTACTTTTCTCATAGCCTGCTCCCCTATGCTGTTTATTTAGTTATACAGAAGACAGCCATGTCATATTAACTAATAACAATGATATACTGGCAGAGTGTTCCCCCGAATAGGGGCTCGGCAGCAAAAGGCATGATCTCCCATGCATTTCAGTTTGCCACGTGGCAGTTGAAGCACATGGAATTCACCAATTGAAAATACCCTACTATATACTATTTGCATGTCATTTTACTTTATAGTTGAAAGCAGGAATATAAAACTTATATACTATATAAAGCTAATAGCTTTGAGAATCACATTCTGCATGAATGTTATGTTAGTCTTAACAACACAGAATGATTGATTTGTTGTCATGTAAACTAGTCAAGTGCTACAGAAATTGCGGTCACTCAGAAATTGGGAAGATAATGAAGCTGTTCATCGCATTGTCAAGTAACAATTCTGGCACACAGTGAAAGTGTTCATGTGTTTGAACTCTGTACTTTTGTTATTAATATATGCCAAAGCCATCAAGCTCGTTATTGATGACTTCATTATTGAATGGTGTCTTCATTAATATGTCAGCAATAAGCACTACAAAACAGGAGTTCTATAATTAAGCCCATAAAATCCCATCATAAGGTATACAGCACAATATTACATGAACATACAGAAGAACTCTGAAACATACACAGCAGCCTCGGCCTGTAATTGGACTAGAGGGAAAACCCGGAGGCTTTAGTAAAAATGTACTAAAAAAAATACCAAACACAGGTCTTTATGTTGCACATGGTGCAATTAGAGAATATGATTATGCAGTATAGATAGAGAGCTTTCTTTAGATGATAGGTGAAACGTCAGAATCAAGTTTTCAGTTCCTTACAGACTGTAACATTTTTTCGTTGCCCTGCTGTGTTTGATGAGGTTGTGATCCTTGACCTCTTTGAAACAAAATACGATGGGTAGACTCTGTATCAGCTTTATTTATTTGTTTATTTATGCATTTATCTATTAGTGTCACAGGTGAAGCAGAGTGCTTTGGGGAGTTGTGTTGTTTACATAATACAAAATACTTTATTTTGTTTTATTTTATTTTAATGTCCGTTTGGCACTTTCTGTTTGATAAAAGACTGGGAAATGAATGGCAGTCCAGATGATTTCCTAAATGAAACGGCTGCAGTGCGTTACAGCTCATAAACTGGCTCCAGTCTTACAGCTGCCAGTGACATTACCTCCTGAACTGAATCTCTGCACCTGAGAGCTGATTTGCGGGGAGAATGAATTAGCGTACCAGATAGCTTGCTGGCTGCTATTACTAAAACCACTACAGCCTAATGTAGGAACTCAGTGCCATATGCTACTAACTATTATGATAAAACGGCACAATTTATTTCCTTGCCTTGCAAAGCTGCTTTTTTCAAATCTCTTTCATTCATTAATCTGAATGGTACCTGTGACTACAAAGCATTCAGAATAATAAGTTGATGTAAAATAAATAGCAGTTATGATGTGGGATATTATTGTTTGGCTACTTCCATCTGGAAAATACCTTTACTTTTCAAACAATTAAAGTTATATCAAGGTTATTCCGCATGAAAAAAAATAAAGTTAAACATGCCAGCAATTTTTCTAATAAGATTTCTGTAAATATAAAGATGCTGTTATTTCAATTACACCTAATGCATAAAATTGAATGTTAAGCTCTTATCCTTATCAAGGTTATGGGGTACTGTAAATATCACTTGAAATTCCTCATAGAGTTGGGTGCATGTGGGATAGTTTTCCTTGACTGACCAGGTTATTAGTTTGTGATTTATCACCTGATGTGTTTTTCAAGTTATTATCTTACCGAAGAATAAAATAGATTGGAACTGGTGTGCTTTTGAAGCATATGAGAGCAGAGATGGAAATTTCAGGTCCATAAAAATCCAGACCAAGATTTTGTTTCAACCAATCTGTTGAGTACTCTGTGACTGTGACTCTTTATGCTCAACTGGTTGGTTGAAACAAAATCTTGGTCTGGATTTTTACTTTCTAGACCTGAACGTTCCACTTATGTATGAGAGCTATGATGGTCGAGACTGGCACAGATTTGGTAAAGACCACCACCGTCATGCCCAGAAAAGCAACGTAAGACCATGACTTCCTTCATGCTTAAATGCTTAGAAATACAACAAATGGACTCAAGTATTTCTAACTTTAACTATTTAGTACATAAATCTAACTTCTGCTCCTCTTAATAGACTTGTCCAAGGAGGACTGCCATCCAAACCATAGCAAGATCACTTTCATGCAGTGTTTTCCCATCTTGAGACCACTCTGGTCTTACAGGGAACTCAACTTTGAAGCATGATTATCTGCTTTCCACACATCTTATATACCCCTCTTTGATCCCAGACCTGCAGGAAATAAATTCCCTTGGTCAACATTGAATAAAACCAGGTCACTTTCCAAAGATTCGCATAGCTTCCTGCAAGCATCTGACAGTATGTTGCTTTTAAATGGTAATGAGAAAAATATGATGTATTTTGTATTTTGACATATGTATTAATGTGCAGATGCTCCCCCGGGTTATGATGGGGTTACATTCCGATAGACCTATTGGAAAACAAAAGTATAGTAAAGAGAAAATGCATTTTAATACAGTACACCTAACCTAATAAATATCATAGCCTAGCCTACCTTAGACATGCTTAGAACATTTACATTAGCATACTGCTGGGCAAAATCGAAGCGTTGTGTAATTTCTAAAATAATATACAGAAAGTGAAAAACAGAATGGAACTAGAATACCCACCGTGAAGTTGAAATATGAACCATTGTAACCCAGGGAGTGTCTGTATACGTGTTATGTATATTTCAGTCAAATCTATCACTGAAGGTTCGCTAGTTTGTTTTTTTCCAATATCTCATTAGTCACACAAATTGTACAATCTTCCAGCCACACACACCCCTCCAGGGGTGCTGGACAAATGGATACACTCTGACCCTAATCTTTGATCTCACCTGTCTGTACATACAGGGATGTTTGTCTGTGTGTGTCCAATAGGAGGGCGAGATGGGATATGTGAAGACTGAATTTCATTAAAGTATCTGGGTGGGATTAGGACTCTATGCCTGTAATCAGAGGGTCACTGGTTTAAATTTTGTGTCTGTCTGTGTCTGTCAGAGTGAAGTCACAGTTAAGCCCTGAGGCCCTTTACCCTAATTGCACCAGATACAGTATCTGACCCTGTTCTCTGATTCTTAGTTGTACATAACTTTGGACAAAAAGTGGCTGCTGAATAAATGTAATGAGATCTAGAACACTTCCCTCAAGATGACAAAGTAACTTATCCCAGCCCTTCCAATAAAGCCATTCATTGTCATAAATCTGTGCACTTTAGTGGCAATAAATACATATAATGGAATGCAGAGACTAAATGGTTGAAGTGCTTGAAGAGGGCATGATGCAAGTTGTATTCATGCGGTTACTCACAAGGCACCATATGCATGTATGTCACTGCACTGTTTTCACAATGGCCCAGTAGTGGAGAGACACATTAGACATTTACGTACTGAGGGCAGTTGGCACAGTTATCATTTTTAGTGTATAACGCTTTATTTTTGGATGATAGCTTGGAAAAGGATTGACCACATCGCAATGATCATCCCATAGAGCCTTCCTTTCCAGTTGTTGCACTTATATCATTATCAGCAGGTTGGAAGTAGCACGGAGGCCTTATTGATGCAAGTGATCTCTTCAAATAGGATTTATTTACAATATCAATTTTAAGAAAGAGCAAAGTCTTGTTTTAAAATTCCTTGCAAGTAGTGCCATGCATTTCCTAGTGAGGTGGAGCTTATGGATTACAAAGGGGCCTTTCTCAACCCCTAATTTCTCCCAGATGTACAGTATGACAAGCCACTTGTGTAGAAGGGAAGGCAACACATTAAAGGATTTTGTCATTTGTGCTCTAGGTCACAGGCTCCAACCTGAATAGCCCAGGTGGCTGAAGGGTTTAGGTCCAGGACTGAACTGAGAGCCAGTGCTGCCTTCGTGCTTCAGAGCGGTAATTGCCACTTCAGCCCGGTCGTTCGTGGCAGATATTCAGGGAGCAGTATGAGGAGGCCACCTCTCAAAAATGAGGCTCTCTGAGGAGGGCAAGGAAACGTTCTCACTCTCCTTCACAGTAGAAAATGGAGGAATTCTTTTGAAACATCCCCACTTGAAAGTCATCTAGCAAGCTTGACATTCAAACATGGCCTGATTATACACTGAAAGGCTGGAGTTCACCTACATGATTTCCAGTTCTAGGACTCTAGAGGCTTGTGAACAGTAGGCAGAATCTCCTGCAACCAGTACTGAGTCTCTGTGGGAGCTTATGTTACTCTAGGTGTTTGAACTGTCACAGTTTAATTTGACTTTATGGAATTGTTATTTGAATCTATTGCTCTTTAGCAAATCTTTTTGATTGAGACAGGAAGTTACCAATAGCCCAATGTTAATTATCAGGATATGGTACAAGGAGAAAATCTCTGCACAACTCAGGAACACGCTGACCATAACTATCTTTAAGAAAGAGGACAAAGCAGAGTGTGAAAACTACCATGGCGGTTTCTGGATCTCTAGTACTGGGAAGGTCCCAGAGTGGTTTTCACCCCAATAGGAGCATAATGGACATGATTTTTAGTGCCAGTCAACTCCAAGAAAAATCCCACAGTCAAAGTCAACCACTATGCATGACTTTCATAGACCTAACAGAAGCCTTTGACTCTGTCAAACAGTGGGCACTCCGGCATGGTTTCACAAGAAAGGGGTGCCCAGAATAATTCATCAGAGTACTTAGACTGCTTCATAACAACACATCAGCCAGAGTACTGAGCAGGTGTGGAGTGTGGAGGTGTCCTTCAGCGGCCAGAAGGAAGACTCTCATACTCGCCCACAATAGACAATGATGAATAGTCTCTTTCCTTAAATGATTCCTTTCCCTGTTGAGACCAAGCCTTATATGATATTACCATGTTATAAAAATTTGCAGAATTTGTTTATCACATGTTTGCAGTGGTGTCTGTTTTTGTCGTTTCGGGGGAGTCATTTGAAATGTCATTTGCATGGTTTCACTGCAAGTACAATTTTCTTCCAACGATTTGTATTGTTTGCAAACCTTAACTACCATCCATATGACTCTGTATGTAATCTATAAATACTGAGAATACTGGGGTAGTCCCTATCTTTTGTGGTAGTCTTAAAATTAGTAGTTATAGCTAAGTATGTCATATCAGTCCATAGTGGTCAGCCAGCATGCTTTTCCATACTGTAGCCTTTTAGGGATTCAGCAAGCCTTATGATGCCAGAAACAAGATGTGAACTAGCAACCAGAGACAGCCACAGACCCAAATCTCCTCATGGTGGCCAGGAATCAAATGCAGGTCAGCTTCTTGGAGGGAAACAATTCTAACCATTAGTACAATCCACTATATGTTTGGTACAGTACATGCAAGACAGAGACCACTAGAGGGCACCAGTGAGCAGCCAAAAGCTGTAATTTTTGCAGCTCTGCGCTCATCCCCATGAACAGACCTGCTAACAATTACATCATTAGGCAAGTATTTGAGTCTGCTGGGTCTATCTAATGGTGCTGAGTCATTGAAGTCAATCTTTGGAGTGCTTGAAATTTCTGTTTTGTCAGGTTTTCTTTCTACTGGACCCTGGACCTCTGAGGTCTTGTTGAATTATTTGTCTTTTACAGAAGGACTCTTTGGTTAAGGACTCTTGGGGACAATTTCCTTGTACTCACCTTGCAGTTCTTTTCTTTTTCTTTGGAATTGTCTATATTAAGACGTGTGAGTTCATGTTGTTGTCTTGTGGTTTTCTGTGGGTGTGCTTGGTCAGTTTGACTGAAACTGAAGACATTTTGTATTGAGCTGACTTACCAGGAAGCCATGTAATGTGATTAGCGGAGCCAAGTTTGGCAATTTAATGAGTCAATGGTTCGATTAACCGTGGCCTGTATACCCACAGTATCAACCCTAACCCTGTTCTAGTACCGTCTTCATCCATGTTAATGTTCAGCATCAGGTAGGTCACCTCAGTACTTGAATGCAACTCCCCTGAATTATCTTTGAACTGCAGCCAGAACATGCATCATCCCATACCCTGGAGTGGGCAGCTGCCATTTTGGAGCAAGTACCTCTGTCTTTGCCTAGACAGAACTCAGTTTGTTCAACTATTCAGGAACTCTTTGATCCTCCAAGCAAGGCCTAGTTCATGGCCAGACACCTGCTTCCTCTCCAGGAAGGGAAGACACTTGCCGGCCACGTACACTATTGAGTGTAGAGGCATAGCGGCTGAAAGCATCTCAGCTTCAGAGCCAGCTTAGCTTCAACATAGCTCACTCTAGTACCCAGATGCTACTGAAGTGCCTGTTAATCTGTATCGGGTGTGTTAAATGAGGGTGGTGCCTAAGATCTGCAGGGTGGTGGATCTCCAGGAACAGGGCTGGGCCGCTCAGCTCCAGTGGAACTAGAGATATACTACACTCACAAGTTTGTTTAGAAACTCATGGGAACCTATGCAGTTAGGCTCATCCCAGCTTAATCAAGAGGAGAGAGAATGATGAATGGGGTGTGAATGATGAATATGAGGATGTTCTTGTCTATTGTTTTGCATTGGTCCACATATTTGCAATAATATCCCCTGACTTCTCTAATAACGGCTGATCTTCCTGGCTAATTTATTGCACTTGGTTTTCGAAGTCATGCAAAGTAGAGCCGATACTGAAGCACAGAATGAAGGGAATGGAGGTCCCTGGTGCAATTCTGACAGCAGTCAGAAAGCCTTGAGAACGGCCTATTCGCTTTTCAAGGACAGCTGAAAATGCACCCATCTGTGCAATCTGCGTGAGTCAATCAGCTTGGCGGTTTGTCATAAGCGCTGGATGAATAGGGTGGAGTGAGGTTGCCTAATAGGTTGATGCAGTCATGGAGCTTAAAACTGCTTAACTCCTTAGGTGTGTTCATCAGACCTCCAACCATTCATCCTGGAAAGAGTCATGAAGGGGATCCCAGGTATCACAAGGCCAGTGTAAACCCTAAACAGGGTGCCAGTCCATCACAGATCACACACTCACATGCACAGTGTATCAATGTGACTTTAAGATATTAGATATAAAATTCACCTCCAGCTAAAGCCGATTTTATTCAAGTTTACCTTTGTTTTGTTCTACTGTATTCACTCTCTACTTTATGATGTGTAAAATAAGTTTCTAATGCGTACATTTAGCTATTGTCGTACCTACCACTAATTACCTTCGGTGATTGACTCCTATTATAAATAAGAAAAAACAGGGTTTCTGACAGATGTGCTCTGACATCGGTTGAACACATTTACACATTCTTAATTTACAGAGAAAATCTAAACCAGTTGTGAAATCACTTTCTGACACGTACATGTTTGAGTTCTGCTTAGACTGAAGCCTGAAGTTTGTGATTTGGTGGGGATGGCAGGTGAGGTTAGAAGATAAATTTTCAATATTACCCATTTCATTTCTGTATTTATTAGCCTCTTAGCACTAGATGACATGGGATGAGCATTATGGAGGTGTTGACAGCAAACTGAAATGAGTGAGTCTTAACAGACCATATCTCGCGGACAGTACTGAACCTAAAAGGATATGGACCCTGCCTGAACACAACAAATCATGCTCCCGCATACAAATGTACAAGATTTTTCAAAATGACAAATGCACCTTCATTGCAAAGCCCTTTGAGAGAGTCCTTCCACAGAAGTTTCCAGTAAAGGCAATGTATTATTTAAAGAGCTCCTTATGCTTGAATCCATCTTATGGAAAGAGAAGCGATGCCACTGAGTTCAGGTAATCTCCTTTGGATTACCAAGATAACTGATGAGCAGCCTTTGCCTGCAAACATTGACTAATAAAACAGTAATTTGACTGGTCAGTGTTATGAATATTGTTTGTTTTGGAATGTACTCTGGTCGTGTTTTATTTTTGAGCTTCCTTGGTTTAACCTGGCTGTCCAGTTCCTATGTCCTGACAATCCAGTAGACCCCAAAACCTATTAAACCAAGTTAACCATCTATACAACCAACACATACAAACTTACCGGAAGGCTGCATGCTAATATGATATCAAATATTATTTGCAAAACATAACTGTAGGCATAAGCCAGCCCATGCATGGACTGGGTTCCAAAGCCCTTTTAACTTTGTAGTGATCATTCTGACATTGCTCTTGAATCATGTGGAAACTTTAAAAGCATTGACTTGATTTTCACCGATCCCACAAGATTTTAGGCTGAACGGGTGATTTAACATCTGATTTAATGAGGAAATGTCACAGCAGTATTCTGTAATTTGGTGTCTTTCGTAAGTGGTGTGCATTGAGAAAAGTGAGTTTGACTGAATCACATTAAGCTTGATATAGTTTAAAAATCTGTAGTAAAAAATGCAAAAATTATATGCATGTGTGTATTTGTGTGGGTGGGGGGGGGTTGCATAGATCATATTTGGGGACCATAATGTCCCCAAAGTGAGGTAAAACCTGAAACTTCCTTAATTTTGAGGAAATTTCTCAGGTTCCCATTTCGATAATTTCAGTTTTATAAAAATCTGTGAATGCAATCAAAAAAGAAAAATGCCAAAAGCCTTGTTTGGTTACTTTTGGACTTTTGTTTTTTTTGTTAAGGTTATGGCTGGCTTGGGGTTAAGGGTGTCATGTTCTCCCCATGTCATTCTGTGTTCTCCACTTTCTCCACACAGCCCAAAAACATGCATACTAAGGTGAGCTGGAGTTGCCACATTGTCATAGACAATGTGCCGCATTGTCATAGACAATGTGCCGCATCCTGGGTTGTTCCCTGCCTTGTACCTGTTGCTTCTGGGATCGGCTACAGACTCCTGTGACCCTGTATAGAAAAACCAAGTAAGGGAAATAGATGGATATTATTATTGTTCTGCCAGATCTGGAGTCATAGCCCTGACACTTCTTCTTCACTTGTTCACGCACAATGTCCTCCAAATAAGAGGTCAAGTTCCAACAAACCTAAGCATGTAACATCTTGTCAGTTTCTCAACCCAATGGAATGTAAAAGGATGAATTAACATAACCCTCCGACATCCTATTTCTTGCCTCAACATCTCGAGGCTGTCAGGTCCTACCCACCACGTCCGCCTGACTCCCATGTTTCCTCCCTCACGCGGCCTTACAGGGCTGCACCTGATGCTTGTCGCCCCTTAGCAATCTATGTATGAAAGTACTTGTTTGTCCTGTTTTTGGTGGTCCGGTCATTGACGTCGTTCTTCCCGTTGCCTGTGCCCTACCTTTTGCTAGCCTTCTTCTTTTGATCCCTGTTGGTACCGTTTTATTTCACTGCTCCCATCTCTTAACCTCAATAAAGTCCCCCTTTGTTTATCTTACTCCTGCCCCTGAGTTGCTACTTTCCTCAGCGTGACATATGCCTCTTATTAGTGGGTTTTTTACCCTCCATAAAAGCCAGAGTTCCTGTAGTCTGACATTTAGTTTTATTAAGTGGGGCAACAGGGAGTGACGAAGTATTGCTCTGCAAATTCTCATGGCAATTAAAAGAAGGGAGCCAACTTTCTTGTTGGCATTTTTCCCTCAAATCCTGAATATTAAAGTAGCAGGCAGTATTATTGTGCAAGCCCTCTATGGTATTGGCCATAGATCTGATGTTGGTGTTTTGTTAAATTACCCCAAGCAGATAACTCCTAGAATCATGATAAAACAGTGGACTGCATAGCTTCTGAGTATTTTATTGCATTTTTAAACTACACACAAAAATAGTTTTTAGATTGTAAGTGTGCTAAAATGGTATAATTTATTTGATATGTTTTTTTATTACTGGGAAATTTACACTTCTATAGTTCATACCTCAATGTCTTGACTTTTCCTTCTCTTGTGGAAAGTCTTACTTCTTGTAACACTTACAGGGTGTGTCCTGCAGTTCTCTGAGCATGAAGGGATAATATTACATTTAATGCTTTCATCCAGTGGCATAGGAGATAATTGAAATACAACAGTCTGTTTTTTGGTGGGGTGAATGAAGACAAATTAAATATTGGGGGGGGGGGGGCTTACATGCCCCCCGTGCCCCCTCAGTACCTACACCCCTGCTTTCACCATAACAAGTTATGGCATGTTATTTTCACCCAAGCTGAATAATCACACAGTGATTAATTACTAGTTAAATTGTGATGATTATTCCCTTGCCATTACAGAAGTGCCCTGATTGCTTATATATGATTTAGCAGTATTTGCACCTTACATTTTATCACCTTTGAATAATGGACCTGCTGCATTGTATTTATGGTTGTTCTTCACCACCCCATGTAGTTAGTTTATCATACCTGACTTGCAAGCTCATCACTTCTTATCTAGCTATTTAAAACTCCAGCTACAAAGGATGAGGGAATGCAGTGTTTGTGGTTACACCCCAAATGTACAAAATCGGTGAACATGTGTACTTGTCATACTGTGAACACTGCAACAATTTACCGAGCCGCCTGTAAATATGGTTGTCGTGCAGAATGATCATTGACTAGTCTGGACAATCATGAAGAAATTTGCACCTTTTGCGAGTTTGACATGAGCGCTTCCAAACTGGCTAGCTGAAAAATATAGTTCAGTTTGAGGTAATTTTATATAGTATCATTGCCAAGATGGTTTTCCTGATAAATGCATCACAGACTTATTAGATTAAAAGCAGCTTTCCAGTCAGACATTATCAAATCAAATGTCTGACTGGGAAAAAAGCCAGGAGAGAAAGGATTAACAGAAGAGAGGGGGGGGAACTGGGGGTGACAAAATCTGGTTATTTTTGGATGAAGCTTGGATTGAGATACGAAATTCTCTGGCTTGGATAGCACATAGCCCAGTTAGTAGCATTGCTCTATTATACCTCCAGCAGTTGATTAATGATAATTGGTAAAAAGACACATGGAAGTCTTTGGAAGAAGATTGGATATTTTTTTATCCATTAACCCAGGGCTGCTCAGTCCTTCTCCTGGGGAGCTACCACTCTGCAGAGCTTAGGTACAGCCCTAATTCAACACACCTGATACAGATAATCCGGCCCTTCAGTTATATCTCAGCATGAGAACCAGCTTAACTTCAACATAGCTGACTCTAATACTGAGGTGATACTGAAGTCCTGCATTGACCCAAATTCTGTACAATGTTTTGCATGTTTCTTTAAAGAAAGTATAATGTTATCGGCAACCGGATGCTTACATAATTGATTTTCATATAATTATATATGAAAATGGCATGTTGCATGGGACAAAGGACTCGAGGGCACGCATTGTGCAAAACAAAAGGGGGTTCATTGAACTCAGAGAACAGACACTAGAAATAAACTGGATCTTGAGGGATCAAGAAACGGGAGGAGTGAAACTAGGAAGGGCACAGGTAACAAGAGGGCTCAATGTCAATGAGCGGACTGGGGAACACAGGACTGGAAAGCAGGTAAATACAGGACTAATGAGGGATTAAAAGATCCAGGTGCGGCTCATCAGGGCCACGTTAGGGAGGAGAGGAGGGTCAGACATGCACAACGTGACAAAAGCAAACATTTTTGTGGGATTAAAATAAAATAGAAAAAAAGTCTTATGAAAAGTCAGATTGTGCTTGGTATAAGTTATACAGTGGTATTAGTATAGTTCCATTGTATAAGTTAATGTTAACTCGTAATGTTGTGTTTTCAGCTGATTCAGCATTTAATCTTATACTGTTCTCATTTTCATTGGAAGATGTTATGTAGCTCCTGCTCCAGTGCTGATTACACCTGTACCTGGGCATTATTTAGAAGCTCAGCCTAGCTGCACTTGTGCCTAGTCAATTTTCTGACAGCCACACATTTGTAATGTGCTGTTTGTTTCACCTGGGTGTCACAATGGACAAAAGTATCTGCTAAATAAAATAAGTGTTACTGTCGCGTTGAGGAGCGGGCAAGCCAGAAAGCAGGCGAATGGAGCCGGATGAACAAAGAAAACGGGGTTTATTTTGGACAGGTCGGGTACTCACACAAGCGATGAAGACAGTACAATGACGGATCTGACGTACTGGGGAAAGACGCGGACTAAATACACAGGCAGGTCAGGAATTAACAGGACACCGGTGTTCACGATCGGGGTATCACACGAGGTAATGAGGTAGGCGTGGCACACGGGAGGATGGTACGGAGCTGGGCGTGACAGTTACTGAAACTGAACTGAAAAAAAATGCTTCTTACCTTACAGTAACTGGTCGAAGTAAATATTAGAGTGATGCATAAATTCAGTCATGGAAGACTGTCTGCTGGCAGATCCGATTTACTTGCAAAAATTCTAAGTAGCAGGCCCACTACTACAAGAAAAGAAGCTAAAAGTGCCAGCATACTCAACACTAATATATATCCAAAACAAAATATGAT
>JAABNX020000046.1:7718449-7732470 GCA_015163995.2 Mormyrus lacerda | reverse complement strand
ATTATACTTGACCATATAAATCAAAAATATAAACTGTAACAAACCCAGAATAGTGTATTTTTTTATTGATCCATCCATCTGCTCACCACTTTCCAATATACATTTTAGTTGAATAGTGTTACTGGCATCAAGTTATCCAAACATCTATCTGCTTCCAGCCATCTTCCAGCTTCTTATCAAATACAGGTTCACAGAGAACCAGGACACCGTGAATAGGATGGCAGCATAAGTATCTAAAGGAAAACGAAAGAATCAGGCAACGCAAGCTGCATTCCATCAGCCGTAAAGAAACTCACAGAGTATTTGTAACTTAGTCCAATCGCAGCTATTACTTTCTGGGGCCACAGGTGGGTTGTATGAATAACCATGTCCTCCAGTACTGATTGTTAACCTCGCTTGAGGAAGCCTGCAAAAAAATGAAGCGAAATGAGAGTGAAACCGGGTTAAAAACAGACTATCCGCCGTGATTAATGTTAGTAACTGTGGGTAATGTAGAATGATCGGTTGAACACAGAATGACTGCCCTTCGTTTGTCATTGTAGCCTCCAGACCTCAATCAATTCAAACATTTGAGGTTCTGACTCAGGAAAGCAGGCCACTGAGAAAGAAAGAAAAACAGGAGAAAGAAGAAGCAGAGAGACATGCTTGCTAAGTCACTGCACGAAGCATCCTTTCTGAGAGTTCAAAGCAAGAAGGTGCAAGTTCAAGTGGCTGAATTTAAAGAGGATTTATTTTGAAAAAGGCTACATTTATTTTGTGTTTTTGAAACTGTACATAAATCTGTTTTTCTACACAATACACATGTTTTTGGATAAAAGGGAGAATGACTGCAATTTTATAAGCACTTGCCCACTCCGAATTACACATTCAGCTACCTTTGTATCTGATTCTCCTTATGCACCATAACAGACTTCTTCTCATACAGAAGGACAGGACAATGGCGGCACAGGATTTGTTAACAAAGCTTAGACAGAAAAAAGTATTTAAAAATATCGGGACACAGCTATGCATCCTGAATCATTACATAACACATGGAAACACAACATAATGCGGCTTTAGCCAAATGAAAATGAAGGTACCGTCTCTTTACTGCAAAAAAATATCCAGTGTTCGTTCTTGTCAAGCGAAAATGACACCGAATGAGACACCGTATAACGTGGTATACGGCAGTAGTTTGGGTACATTGTGGTCATTTCATTCAGCTAATGAACAGTGTCGCTTTTGGAAATATGATTTGGTAAGGTATATTAGATGTATGATAGATAGTGATATGTCATGAACTGGGATTGACATAACTGCTACGCAAGTACACACTAGCAGTATGAAGGGTTAAATGCGCTGTTAATTTCTTGTCATCACAGCACAACTGTTTTCTTCTTTGACAGTTTTTTATGCAGTTCTGTGAAACTATGGGGTCAATCACACCCATGCCACACCAGATTGGTTTAGCAAATCAAATTTGATGGGTCAAAGTCCATTTCAATTAACTGAGCGAAAACGCCCCGCGAATTCTCTGCACTACCAGAAGTGAATGTTCTACTTGTCATGTTGAGCTGCTAGAATGGAACTGAATGAGAGGCAAATATTTTATCATGCTATTGTGACCACATCTTCAAGAGGTTTGCAAATGAATGGCTATTGGAAGTTTACAATGTAATTTTTGCTATTTCAGTGGCAAATGTAAATGACAGCACTCTGATTTGTCTGAGTTGTCACTATCAGCAACATTATCAGAGTGTGGATCTTAAAGAGTGAGGGTTGGCCTTTTTTATGCCACTACCGAATCCTATTACTCTGCTTCGCACATTGATTTCCCTCCATCAGCATGTTCAGTTAAAATAGTTTTGAGCCATTTGTAGCATATATTTCTGGCACTGGCAGTTGTTCACAGCATAGTCAAAGGAGGATATTCCACAAGTCATCAATGAATGACTATTCTTCGAGGAGCTGTTTTAGAACATGGGGTTATGTCACTTTTTGGTTTGTTTCGCTGTCTTAAAAAGACTGAATATGTTTTATCTTGCTGTTTCAGGGTTATATAGCACTATATAAGTTGAAGAATCTTACTTATAAAACGCACATGGCATTTAACATATGTGAATCATTTCAGTCAGATCAGATGTCAAGTAGAGTCATGTAGTGTAGAAAAGTACAAGCTTTGCCTTTTCAATACTAAGATACAAGAACCGGGTCAACACAATAAAGATGAGAAACCAAAGTACACAAAATAACATTCCCCTGGGATGTAACATACTTATAAAGAAACAGAGTACCTTCTAAAGTGTTCTGAATACATTGTTATGAAAGAAATGTGGTTGAATGAATCAAGTAATTTGTTCACTTGCAAGTCTTCAGAAGTCACTCAACAGTTTGAAAAATCAAATTTTATATATAAAAATAAAAAACGTGGCCGCCATTAAATATTTATTCAGTAGGTGAAATGTACAATATTTTTATAGGTTTGATTTCAGCAATACATATTTCAACACTGCCATCAAGCGGTCAAAAAATGAACAGCAGCCAAACCTTTTGCTATTTCAGAATTACCACAAGCCTACTGAAAAATTTATTACTAGCACTGAATGAATTGCAGACGTAGTTTTACGTACACATTTACAAAAATACTTCAAGGAACTTGTGGAAAATCTGAACCCGGAATCTAAAAAATCTAAACAAAAATCTAAAACAATTGGTGTCCCCTCTTACATATGAAAGGAGACCATATGGATACGGCTGGAGATGGTCATCAAACTTTTATACTGGCTCTGGGTTCCATCTGTAATAGACAGAGAAAGTTGGTGCTCCAGGGTGCTGAAGTACAGCCACTTGCCAATCAGCCGGAGCAGCATGGATAGTAGCCCAAAGGTATCAATGCGACACCTTCCGTTCTTTAGTGATGCTCTTGGCTGAGGAGGGGGTCCGGTCCAAAGTGTATCCAAATGGGATAATCCACATTGATATGCCCGCACTCAGGTTGGTGATGAAGGTGAGGCATAGGCCTGCAGAGAGAGGTGGTGATGAGAACTGGGGTCTTTGGTGATATGGGAACTGGTACCCTTGGTGATATGGGAATTTGGGTAATCAGTGATATGGGATTTGGGGCCCTGGGTGACATAGAAACTGGTGTCCTTGTCTCAAGAAAGCTACTTAAGAGTCAAGTCATCTTGAGTTATATTGCACAGTTAAAACACATCAAGTGTCAACCAAAGTGCTGCACAATAAAATCAGCTAAGGCATTAGAACATTAAAATAAGTAAAAGGGAGAAAAAGTAATGAAAGTAACACCAGGTAGGAGAAGCACAACCCAGAATGCATCTTTGGAGTGTAAACCCCTCACAGAGAGGAAACAGGAGGGGCAGGGTATACATAATGGCCATGATGGGCAGCAGGCAACAAGTAATGTGAAACTGAAAGTAAGGAGCAGTACTCTATATGGGAATGATGCTCTGTACTGGAGTGATGCTCTATACGAGAATAATGCTCGTTATGGGAGTGATGCTCTGTACTGGAGTGACACTTTATATGGGAGTGATGCTCTGAATTGAAATGATGCTCTGTACGGGAGTGACACTCTATATGGGAGTGATGCTCTGTACTGGAGTGATGCCACATACAGGTGTGACACTCTATATGGGAGTGATGCTCTGTACGGGAGTGACACTCTATATGGGAGTGATGCTCTGTACGGGAGTGACACTTTATATGAGAGTGATGCTCTGTACGGGAGTGACACTCTATATGGGAGTGATGCTCTGTAAGGGAGTGTTGCTCTCTCTTTTTTTGATACCTGTCAGGAGTCTTGCATTCTGGTACCACATAGAGAGAGTTACAATAGTCAACACTGAATGAGATAAAAGCATGAATTCCATATCCATAAAAGACAAAATATGTTTCAGTTTTGCTATATCTCTGAGTTGAAAGATACTGAGTTTAGTTGTTTATCAATCTTAAGAGCAGAATTGAACACAAAACCAAGATTTTTAACATGACTTTCTACATTAGCTGACAGAGGGCCCAGGTCACTTGCTATAACTCTGACAGCATAAGGAGTCCCGAATATTATAACATCAGTTTTATTTTGGTTTAATTTAAGAAAATATTTTGACATCCAGCACTGTGCATCTCTTAGACAGTTAGAGATTCACTGGAGTGCACCATTTTTACCTGGCATGAGTGGAAGGTATAAATGAGTGTCATCTGCATAACAGTGATACGATATACTGTATTATACTCCTAAAAGATGGATTCAAGAGGGAGCATATACAAAGAGAACAAGACAGGGCCCAAAATAGAACCCTGAAATAAGTAATGCTTGCTGATGATATTAAATATTCTATTTTCTAAGTAAGAGGCAAACCACTTCAGTACAGTAGCCTGGTTGCCAACATCACATTTCAGGTGGTTTAATAAAATTATGATTGATTTTGTGATCAACAGTGTCAAAGGCGGCACTCAGATCTATAAGAATTAAAACAGCACATTGAGCTCTAAAGTCTGACTGAAATTTGCCCAGAATATTGTGGACAGCTGGTAGAAGACAATTGAGGAGGCAGATGGTCAGTCACCAACATAAGCTGTCTTCCGGACAGGTAATAGTGGAGTTCAGTGACAGCCCACTTGACAGCCAGAGCATCCATCTCCACTGTGACATACCAGCTTTTAGTCACAGTGAGCTTCCTGCCCGTCAAACTCCTGGGCTACCATCATGCCATGTTCAATGTCAAAGATGTCTATCTGCAGTATAAGAGGCTGGGGTTCTCAGGACTGACTCGATTGTCAGTCCTCTCAGTCAGGTGTCTGCAGCAACACAGTTTCAAACCACCATCTTTTCTAGAGTCCTCTTCTTCATGAGGTCTGAGAGAGGAGCAGCTAGGGAAGAGAATGAGAGGATATCCCACAAATCCCAGCAAAGCTCAAACCTAGATGTTGTGGCACTTCCATTTCCTTCTTAGCAGCCTTTATATTTACATTTACATCCCCAGTCTCGACCTGAAAGGGTCAAGGGTGAAAGCACTGGCTGCCTGATGATCCTTTTTCAGCTAAGGTTTCTCCAATGTTTCCATGATCATCTTAAAGTCTCCCACGGTGGACAGTGTCAAGGTAGAAAATAGTAACCAACAGCATACTCCAACTTTTACAAAAAAACTTTATTATATTCAATACTTTAGCACTGGAGGTACCCATAGCGCAGCTCAAGATGTAGAACCAGTAATTGGCTTCTATTGTGTTGTTATTATGTAGTGATGTTATGTGTCTGTGTGTGTGAATAACGTGTGCGTGCGCAGAGGGCGTGGGCAGAGTGCATCTTTGGCATGGGTGTGTTTGTACTTGTTGACTGTGTAGGGGCCGTATAAGGATAAGGAACAGAAGAGCACTCCCGCTTATACAAGACCTCCTCATCTGGTTCTTGCCGCCAGGTCACCTGGGTCTGCTGCTGGGTCTTGCCAAACGCTACAATTCGCAACAGTTTAAAGGGGCAGTTTACCCTAAAGCTAAAAAACAGTAAAAGCAGAGGATATGAGCACTAGCAGCCTGGGGACATCTTCCGCACATTGATATGATTGGTGTGTGGAGCTCAGGAGAAGGAAATAGTTTGTACGTTAAACTGCTCACAACATCTGTACCGGATCATGATTTTTGGTAAGAGACACTGCTGTAGAGGGTTTGGCAGGGTGATGCAGTGGTTAGCACTACTGCCTCACTTCTTGGACCAGGGTTCAAGTTACTGCCAGCGTTCCATGTGTGTGGGCTTTGCGTGTTCTCCATGTTCTCCATGTTCTCCCTGTGTCATCAAGGGGCTTCCTCCAGGTGCTCTGGTTCCCCTCCACAATCCATAAACATGCTGAGGCTAATTGGCGCTACCAAATTGCCCATATGTGTGATGAGAATGGTGCGTGAGTGTGCCCTGCAATGGGTTGGCACCCCACCCTAGGTTGTTCCCTGCCTTTCATGCATAGCTCCAGAGCTCCCACAATCCTGAATAGGACAAGCAGTTTCAGAAAATGGACTCTTAAATTTCTTAAATGTATTTTTACATGTACTTTTAGCCACCATAGAAATAATGCCATTTACTCCAATTATATTTGAGAGTTCTCCAGCCAATATCTCCAAAACTCCTAACCCTAACTCCCAGCAGAATTACCTAGATCGACACATACCACTAAAGTTCCTCTAAAACATAACTTTTTTCATTTTTACAGCAAACTGTCCCTTTAATGTGTAGTGGACATTACTGAAGAATTTGGACTGGAAACTTCTTTGCTTTCCCTTTAAGGGTGTTAGGGTTAGGGTTAGTCTAAAGAGACAAAGCAATCTATTTGGTGTATTTAGAAAACTGTTCTGGCTGTAGTAGGGACTTGTTGGTGTGTGCAGATCGCAGTATCTTGAGCTCGCAAAGCTCTAGGTGGACACAAGAAGTGGAAACCAGGAGATGAAAATGGGTATGGTGCAGCAAAGAAATGATTCCCGCTGATGTCATTCATAAAGCAGAGGCATTAAAGGAATCCTGCAGGAGGGGAAGTAAAGATTTGTTCACAGGTACAGTATGTGTGGTGATCAATCTGTCAGGTAATGAAAAGGAGTAAAAAAAAAGAAGGCTGTGGCTCTGAAAAGCAGGGCTAAGAATTAAGCTTACACACTTGCCTGAAGCAAGTAATTTAGACAGTGTGAGTACAAAACACTGAACACAAGCCTGCTAGTTAGTAAAAATAATTCCATGTCAGACCACATTTTTGCTGAACTAGCCCAGTTGGCCAGAAGCAAAAATTCTTAAGTTCCAACCCTGCTACTGACCTTTAATCGTTTGACAACATTGCAGCCCATAACTTGTAAATCATAAGCAGCAGACAAAATTATAGCCCAATTTATTTATTAGTCTATTAATCTTCATGCCTACAACCAGATTATGTTTATAGATAGTTACAGCAACAAATTTCTAAAGATAGATATATTGGTATTCCAAAGTTGTTTGCAGGTGTTTTGGTTAAAAGAGAGATTGTATGTTTTACAGATTTTGGACCAACTCCTTGATGTTTGGTCCATTGTCAACCATTAAGGAAGATGAATGCCATGAGGCTTACAAAGAGTTAATATTAGGTTAGTCAATCAATCAATCAACCAACCCAGTGTTACAATCCCCAGTCTAGGGTCTAAATTTCCAGTTTACTTGACCTGCAATACAATGGTCAGTGAAAAGATGAACAAACAACAAATAAAACTTCAACAGGGCCAAGCTGTTGAACACAAAATTTTTTAAACAGGACGGATGAAATGTAGGAGAAACAAAGTACAGTTCATTCCTTATCAGTTATAAGTAGAATCTCTAGGATTAGTGGTAAATTATAAGTGCAACTAAAAATTTGATTTCTATTTAAACTCAGAGTTACGGCTTGTCCAGGCAGTAGGAGAGAGCAGAATACCTTGTTTTCCACAAGGACCGGTGCAACAGGAATTGGCTCCTTCGGAAACCTTTAATTTGGTGGCAGAGTGTCGTCTCTCTCACCCAATCGCGACCTTGTCTCAGCTTTTATGATGCCTTCCTGCGCACCAAAAGAAATTTCAGCATTTATATCAATAACATAGTCAATTCTAAAATGTTTCATTGTGTCAATATGTCACAACAATCATACCTTTAAGGATAAAGCAGATTACATCTGTTCTGGCTAATCTGTGCTAATTAGTAATACTGTTACCATACACTGTATAGTACAATATATGCACCACTGCTTTTACTCAGCTGGAAATTTATTATAATTAGTAGTATATGTAATTCAAAATGAATGATTTCCCCGTATCTGTATTTTCATTATGAAGATGTTTGATTTCTGTGATTTATGTACCTCAACAACAGCTGCAGGTTGAGCCCTTGGTGCTGGCTTTGAAGCAGGCAGGTTGTTTGAAACATTACTGAAGGCAGACACGTGCTTCGAATGACTCTAGATACACAAACATGGGATACTTACAAATACAAGTATTTTTTGTCTTCAGTACATTCACATACATTCATTTTGCAGATGTTTTTGTCCAAACCAACATTCAGGTGAGGATCAGAGAGCAGCCAGTGCCGCTGGAATTATGTGGGATCAGAGCGTTACACAAGGTCCCCATGGTAACATGGTCAGATGGTACTATGAGGGAAGAGTGTGGCTCACAGACCTCTGTGCTTGGGAACAGAAGGCTGTCTGTTTGAGTCCCAACCTCAGTGGAAAAGTCACTTCCTTTAATTTCATTGCTTATCAGTTATAAGTAGAATCTCTAGGATTTAGGTAAATTAGAAGTGCAACCAAAAATTTGATCTCTATTTAAACTGAGAGCTACGACTTGTCCGAGCAGTAGGAGAGAGCAGAGTACCTTGTTTTCCACAGGAACTGGTGCAACAGGAATTGGCTCCTTCGGAAACCTGTACTTTGGGAGCAGAGTGTCGTCTCTCTCACCCAATCGCGACCTTGTCTCAGCTTTTATGATGCCTTCCTGCGCACCAAAAGAAATTTCAGCATTTATATCAATAACATAGTCAACTTTGTCCCATTGTGTCAATATGTCACAACAGTCAAAAACAATAACTGACAATGAATGAGTAAAACATAGACATGACTAATGTTACATTCATTATCCTGAAAACACATGAAAACATCTAGTTTGCAGACTGAATGTTTTTTTTGTCTTAAGCTGGGACTTTCACACAGTAAATAAATGCTGACAAACATAGGGTGGATACTTACAACAGACACAACATCCACTGGGTACCTTCTGGTGTCACAACGTGTTGTGGTCTGTGTTTGCTGAAATATACGAACAGAAGGAAATATAAGAGACAGTGTCTTGAATGTAACATAACTGAGACGCACACAACACCAGTTATCTTATATTTATGTACTACATTATGAAACAAGGTATAAGGAATGTAGTAATCTTTGTACTCATACAGTGTTACATTTGTGCGATTTGTGATGCTAACAGTGACTTTGTATCGGATAAACGGAGTCTGTTCGGCATGACAGAGTACTTTTGCTTAACAGCAAAAAAAAGGTCTTACAAGCAAAGCATACAATGCACTTGTTGTGCTATATTATCTGTCTAAAAATTCTGCAGAGTCATTGCCCTAGACAATCAGCTACATCGCAACTTATTTTTATCAAATATTGTAATTACATAATTACATAGTCTGAAACAAGCAGCATGTATTTTGTTCCTGTACCAACTCAATTCAGACTGACTTTAAAAAAAACAGTATTATATCATAATAGGTTACATTAAAATGACTGTAAAACCATCCATTACAGGAATGTATTTTCATTTACTCCAAAAAAATTGTCAAGATAAAATACAATAAATTGCTTATGAAATTCGCAGAAACAAACACATATAACCAAAATCATCTTTTGCTTATTATATGAAACTTGCATTGCCGCTTTTCATTTCTGCACTTGCTAAAGCTCTGTTCCCCTCTCCCCTCTTACAGTGACCTGGAGTAACCTGCCTGTGCTCCAGCCTACCTGTTTTTCTGCCTGCCTTTTGCCTCCCTGTGCCGCCCTGTCATCTCACCTAAAGAACCTGAAGTCCCACACTCATTACAGGTCCCTGGATCCTGGACCAATCCACTGTCCTGCTGGCCCCTGTGCTTCTGGCTGTTCCTCTGAGCTATTGCCTCCCAGTCCTTCCTCTGCACCCCGTCCAGGGTCCATTGTCACTTCGTTCACCCACCCACCCGGTAAGCATGTGTTCTACTGACCTTCATCACCATAGAAGCCGAGGATGTCCACAGTCTCCTCTCCTGGTCCCTCACCGGCACCCACCTCATCTCCTGGTCCCTCGCCGGGGCCCACCTCATCTCGTGGCCCCTAGCCGACGGCCATCTCATCTCCTGGTCCCTCGCCGTGGCCCACCTCATCTCGCGGCCCCTAGCCGATGGCCATCTCATCTCCTGGTCCCTCGCCGTGGCCCACCTCATCTCGCGGCCCCTAGCCGATGGCCATCTCATCTCCTGGTTCCTCGCCGGCACCTGTTTCATGTCCTGGCAACCCATTGAAATGACAATTGACAACACATAGTCTGTTACTTAACTTTTTGTTTTAGAATATATTTTTTTAGTTTAATCCATCCATCCACCTTCTACAACCACTTGTCCATTGCAGGTTCACAGGGGTCTGGAGCCTATCCTGGAAACTACGTACAAAAGGCAGGGAATAATCCAGGATGGGGCACCAACCCATCACAATACACACAGAGAGATAGAACTATAGGCAATTTGGGAACTCCAATTCAGCTCAGCATGTTTTTAGACTGTAGGGAGAAACCAGAGAACCTGGGGGAAAAAAAACCTACGACATCATGGGGAGAACAGGCAAACTCCATCCATGTAAATCCAGTGTGTGTGTGTGTGTGTGTGTGTGTGTGTGTGTGTGTGTGTGTATGTGTGTGTATCTGTTCTCTTGAATTAGTGATTCATGATCTCAAATTAATCAGCAATAGGATGTCAGGGTCAGCTCCTGTTGTTCTACTCTGTGTCCCTTCCCCATTTGGCCAGCAGGTGTTGCTGGTCATCCCGTCCCTCCTGTTAATAATAATAATGGAACTTTATTGATCCCCGTGGGGAAATTATTTTTACGCCTCTCTCAACTTGCTCTTTTTGTAGAGCAAGTTGTCTGCGAAGACAACTTGTTGTAGGTCTGTGTGTTTTCCCCTGCATCCTGTCAGCCTGTCTCATTGAGCCTGTCTCAATTGTCTATGTGTCAATCCTGCTGTGCCATTACCCAGTTTAGTTTTTGTATTTAAGTTCCTGATCCTGTTCTGTTCATTTTTGAGTCATTGATGTTTGTTTGAGGTCTTATGCAGTGTTCTTTGTTGCCCACCCTGACTCATTTTGTAATTAGTCTTTGTTTATTCCCGTTTACTTTTGACCTCTCGTGGTTCTTTTATTTTGTAGCGTTTCTTGTGTTTTTCTGTTTGTTAATAAATCCCCATTTGCCCTCTGAGCTGCCAGTGGGTTGCCCACATTCTCTTCCCCACCTGCACAATGCCTTGCCGTTGCCCCAAATCCACTCCATTTAAAAGAGAGTTAAAAACCCAAGCACATTGATTAGTAACTCAAGTGCATGAATTACTAACTGAAGCACACAGATTAGTAACTCAAGAGCAGAAATTATTACCTTGAGCTCAGTTATTAGTAACTTTTATTATGCGGCGAATGGGTACAGAGCGGGGACAGAGGAGCAGGAGACCAGCAGGAACTGGGGAAATGAGGGATTTATTAGGCAAACAGCAAGGCACGCGGGGCAAAACAGGTAACAACATCAAAGACTGGGGGAAGACGAACAGGGACGCACTTAAATGCACCAGACTACATTGAACAAGGCTAGACACAGCTGGTAACACGGGGATTCCACACAAAGTAGCAAGGGGGTATGCCACACGGGAGGATCGGACGAGCGGGGCATGACCACTTTATTAAGTCAACAGCATGAATTAGTAATTCGAGTGCATGAATTACCAATACAAAAGCACAGATTACTATGAGATAATATTTTTTCTACCATAACACTGAAGGGCCTCCATAGAAGATATAGAAGACAGTACATTCTGGAGAAGGACAGCCTAAATACAGTACATTGCTGTTCAGATTTTAATTTGAATGTATTCTGTGTAACCTACCAGTTAATGGACAACCTACATGTTTTACCTTTGAGCTGATGAACTATTTTATGAATATTATATGAAAACGGTCACAACTACCACCCCTCCACCCGGGTGCCATTTGTAGTCCGGGTCCCATGTTCTTTATTAAATCTTAAACAGTTCAGTTGTGGTTAAGTGTTACTTTGCAATTTTATAACCAATAAAAATCTGTCACAGCCCACCTGTCAAATCACAATTTTCATTCCCATCCCCCCTGCCTTAATTAGCTCAAAAAAGTAGTTATTCACACCAACTTTTCACACCTATACCATATTCGTATCAAGCATTAAGTTCATTAGCGTATATACTCCTAAGGTATATTAGCTGCATTTCACATTAAAGAAAAAAACATTAGACATCTTATTGTAATATAACTAATGACCCACTCCAGCCCACAGCGGAAACTAACTCTTGACTCTTCTGTGGAATAACTTTAAGACGGTAATAACTATAAGAAAATAGTCTGACAAGTAAACTCCACCAAAAAAAAAAAAAAACAAATTCGTTTTCTTCATTACTAGATTATGAGTCTAATATCCTAAGACTTTATTGCGCTATATCTTACTGATTTTATATATAAATACCAATATATGCTAGCTTGCTTTCCAGGACCTTATTTCAAGGACTCAATTCCATTTTTAATTTCGGTCAGTACTCACAAAAGACATCCAGTATTTTGCGTAGGCCATCGCAGCAGCACTCAGGGATTGTGTTTGGTATTAAGGTGAAAATCGAAATCCGCCAATCCGGTAACCTACGAAATGACTGGAGGAAATCCAGCTTTGTGTTTCTTCAGTAGTGCTTTAAGAGGACAGTTTTTTAGGATTGTCGCCAAACTTGATGGGCGTAAATCGAGCGGTGATGCGTCGGTGATGTCAGAAATTAATTTGTATTTACCTACTCCTGATAAACCTTCTTTACTTTCACTTAAACTGCTTATACTAAAATTACTTCGGAAAATCACGTTATAATGTCACACTCACAAACTGCAGCATGAAAATTTAACTTTGGTAAAAACTATGAAATCTAATTAATAAATTGCCTAATGTACTATTATGTACAATTTAATTTACTGTCTAAAGCCGTGATCAGTAGCAGATCGTGGCAAGTTCTAGGGACAGCATCCCGGAGCGGGCGACGTCTCGACGGACAACTTTTTCTCCGGCCCCCGCCCCCCGTGCAGAGATCGGCTGCCTTGGGCGCAACACGGGTTTCGACCACCAATCCTGTTAACGTAAAATATTCGACTTTTCACTTTCACTATTTAGCTTTACTGTGAACACAGTGAATTTAGGACTTATTAGTAAAGGTGGGCATGACTCATTTGGACAGTATATACTGTATAGAGTGTCATAGTATTACGTATACACCAGTTTTATTTTAGTTTAAAAAAATAATTATATAAATCATCATAAAACGTGAAATGCTATTTATTTGAACTGAATTAACACAAAAATGAGGGGTGGAAGAAGGACAAACAAGGGCTGGAATGTAGGTGACGGTACCATGAGGGAAAACACAACAATCAGAGAATACTTATGAACAAACCGCAATAACCAACAAAAACCAGCACAAAGCAAGGGCAGGCACATATACACACACACACACACACGGGTAGCGGTATAACGATATACTAAACCCAGAAGACCAGACGAGATATATTATTGAGTTCTTGAGGATAAGACGATATTTTAAGGAAAACTTCAAAGAGGGAATATATTACCTGAAAGCAGCCTTTTATATGATTAAGTTGAAACACAAAAAATGCTAAATAATGCAGACATATGCTGAAATGTTTTAAATAATCAAAATCATCATATGCAGTAAAGAACTGAACAAATATCCAACACCATGAAATATTTCACCATAAACTCAAATGACAGGCTTCTCTCATATTTGACTACTCAGTTGAACATAAAATAGAATTTAAATAAAGCAATATAAATAACAAACATAAAACAATATCTTTTTTCCCCGGTACAGTAGATTTAAGTAAAGAGCTACAATGGTGCCTGAAATGGCAAAAGGTTTAAAAGTGTATGGGCCATCTACTGTGGTAATTTCGTCACACACCGTCATACTTACATCATCTGATTTGCAGCGCCTTCCGGTATTCACTCCGACAAGAAATCCCATCATGTTGTAATATCACAAGATCTCATGACAGGTGACACCCTGCACAAGGGTAACAAGGGCTAAACAAGGTACAGGGGGAATCCATTACAATCAACTAAAAACTATAGACTAGGGGCAACAAGGAGCAGGTGATGTTCATTAGCTCCAAACCAACAAGGAGCAGGTGATGGTCATTAGCTCCAAACCAACAAGGAGCAGGTGATGGTCATTAG
>JAABNX020000046.1:7693037-7703295 GCA_015163995.2 Mormyrus lacerda | reverse complement strand
GTAAAAAAAAAATGCACATTTACACAGAATCCAAAAGTTTTTAGATTTCCCTGCTGAAACATGACATAAACCTGGTAATTAGTGGGTTAAAATGTATTTGAGCAAACTGGTCCAATTTGACCACCTCATTGCATTGCATTGCAGTGAAGTGAATAAAGAGAAGGAGAGGTAATAGACACAAATGTTAGTAATCAAAAATGAAACCACAAAGGACCATATCACCGGACATTCTGCGTGAAAACTGGAAACTGGTAAATCTACCAGTTGCCATGTACAAATACATAGATGATCATTTATGTATGCATATATACACACACACTTTTCATTTCCTCCACCAAACTAGCTGTTAAACAGCTAAGCAAATGATATAATTTCAAGCTCTTTTGAAATATTAAACAGGCAGTCGCAGGGTAAGATTTATGTATTTTTTTACCTATACTGTAATTATTTTGCAGGAAATAACGTTTTTCCTCCGGCATTTTGTAATTTTCACTACTATGTCATGCTAGATACCACACCCACTGATCACTGTCATTCTAAACTAACGCTTCCATTTGACAATGCTGAACTCCTATGAAATACTACACAGCATTTATTTGTGTGTTACATGTTCTCCTTGCGTCGTGTGGGTTCCTCTTGCAGTGGAAGAGCACTGATGATTTAGTGTCTCTAAGCTGCCTGTTGATAGCGTGTGAATGTGGATTGGCATTTCATCCCAGGCGGCACACCCTTGCACCCTGGGCTTATTGTGTACCTGTCCTGGATGAAGCAATTACGGAAAATTGGTTTTGAAAATATACGATATTGTAGACGTATGTAAACTTGTACAGAAGAGGCGGATACTCTGCATGTCAGTATCTCTCTGAAATTAGTCTCATCACCGAAAATCTTTCAGATGTTTATATATTCAGAAATAAGAATATATAACAATGTATCTTGTATTTTGAAATTTGTGTTTGAAATTTTTATTTTTTATTTTTTTTTGGGGGGGGGGGGGGCACTGCTATTTCAACTGTGCCAGCAGCACATAGGACAAGAAAGCAAGTGTCCAACACAGGACGCCTACACACATGCAATCATACAATACGGCCAATTCAGAGATGCTGATTAGCTTAGCTGTATATCTCCAGACTGTGGCACTGGAAACAAAGTGTCCAGAGGAAACACACAAGACATGAAGAGAACGTGCAAACTCTACACATGGAGGTGGGATTGAAGCCCTCAACCGTGGAGGTGAGAAGCAACCTTTTCTCCCACTGAACCACTGCTGTATAGTTTAAAGCAATTAGCCATCCATAGTGCTTACCTTTGGACCTGTTTAATAGAATAGAGGAAAAAAAACTTCACATCTTATTCTCAGGTTTCTTAAAAATGGATCTGTATTGATCTGACTGGTAATAATCAGAGTCAAGAGAACCAGGAAAGTCATTCAGTGTAACAAAAATGTCTCCATTTATTTCCTTTACCAGATGAACCCGCTGCTTTATTCCTTTGGAGGTCCATTTGGGTTTGAGGACCTTCTGACTTGGATCCACAGCTTGATATAATCCTTCACCTTCCAAAAGGGTGATTTTATACTTATGCCACGGACATACGATGCAAAGTTTGCCACTGAATTCCTGTATTTAAAGTAGACAAAGAAACAGGTCAGCTGATGGTATCTTTACATCTAAAGTGACGAAGACAGGATCTAAGCAAGCATATGTCGTCGTTGCCAAGGTAATACCTCATATGTGCACATATATTATATGTGGACATACGAGGTATTACCTTGGCAACGACGATGTGATGAAATTCATGACCTGCCTCGATATCTCCATTTTGTAGTGGTCCCCCAGAATCTGTGAAGAAGTCCGAGAAGAAGTGTTACAATTTCATGCTGTTATCTGGGAGCATTTTTCCTCAATAAGCATAAACTGGTTTTAAGTACAACCTAACAATAGAAGACAGAAGACTGCCTAGCAAAAAAAAAAACTCACAGCAAGAGTATGATTAACATGCTTAAAAGTGTGAGTGCAAATTAAATCTTGTGAACTGTTAAGAGAAACTACAAGAATACTGAGGGGATATGAATGCGTACATAGTAACTTGCTGTGTGTACTTACGATAGCAGCGCACGTCCATAGCATGGAATGTGCCATTGTGGTAGAGGACCAATACATCCCTTCCATTTATGAATTTGGTCACCCTTTTGACCTTGATTATGTCTTCTGTTCTCCCTATGAAATAGGAGGATGGTGGCGATGGGTCTTCATTCTTCTCCTCAGCAGACATAAGGACCAGGCCAGCAGCAAGGGCAGGCTGCAGGAAAACGAATTGTTACTAAAATCGGGAGAATAATGGATAATCAAACAGAATCTTATGATATAATACACTAACACGCCAAATGTCCGAGGAACAAATTAACAAAACTTACTGACTTAACGACTGAAACGAAAGTTTCTTGCCCAAAACAAACTGGGTAACAGTTTACTTAATAGGCACAAAGTAACTTACTGTAACTCAGTTACTACTCAAGAACAAATCATGAACAAATGCGGTACCTGCATGAAATACACTAACCTTTATAATTTATTAATAGCGAACATGGGATCAGTGCGTAACTAACGTTTATATTTCTGGTTAATTAATACATTGTGTAAGAGTGTACTGCTACATTATATGTACCCCTAAAGTTACGTAAAAGTAAAGTGTTACCACACAATGTAACAAGAAGACATACCTTACTGCCTCAAGTTAGAAAAAAGACGAAGCCAAATAAAATAAAAAAGCCAGTCCGGACAAGATATTAACTCATATTTAAAATACTGTTGCAGAGGTGCAAAACTGCTATTCCATGACGTAAAGGAGTAAACACAGTCTAAAGTTAATAGTTAAATAACAATCGAAAAGAGGTTTAGGAACATCGTAATCTATTTAAAAAAAAAAAACTGTAGTCAAAAACCAATACTCAAATCAAAACGAATGTAGCAACATTTTTTTAAAAAAATAAAAAAAAGCACAAAAACGCGAAGAGAACCTGCATCTAAAGCCCACATACGCCTATTTAAAAGATGTACAGGAAGTGGGTGAACCGGAAACAGCCAGTAAGGCGGAAACGCCGGACGGGATTCGGAGCGGGATTGAAGTAGAAAGCGAACTGCCTGGAATGGAGTGAAGAATGTAGACATACATATCAGGAAATAGAAACCACTCCATATGGTTTGAAAATCTATATCGTAAGATCCTGGATTAATCCTGGTTTTGCGTGGCAGAAGACTGCACTGAGAGGCAGGCTGCTTCAAAGCTCAAAGTTTCTAAGACAGCAGTACACAAGAATAGGGTGAAGCAAGAGACTTTGGGAACGACAATAAAACTAGCCAAGTAGAGGGCAGAAGCAACCTTTTAATGCCAGAGATGACTATCAACTTATCCAGCCGTGCTTCATTAATCAAAGGATGACATCAAGTGACCTTCAAAAAGAATGGAAAACATTAAGTGATGTGAAGTGCACTGCTAGCACAGTTCGTATCAGGGTCCTAGAAGAAAACCCATAAAGCAAGGAAGAAGCTCTTCAGTAATTATAAACAAAGAAGAAACAGGTTGTAGCTTACAAAAAGTGTGTATTTTACACAGAAGCATGGCCATAAATTGAGAAATAAGTGAAACTAAACATTTTGTGGTCTGTTAATTTTTTCCAGAGTTGTATATGCACAAAACCAGAGGTTGATAGCTCAGGTCCAGAAAGTAATTATCCAGAAGTAAGATTTTGTTTCAACCATCCAGTTGAGTACTGCATGACTGTGACTCTTTATACTCAACTGGTTAGTTGAAACAAAATCTTCCTCTGAATTATTACTTTATGGACCTAAACTATCCACCTTTGCACAAAACAGAGACACGTAACACATGAAACACAAAATGAAAATGCAAATCCCACAAACAAAGAATAAGGGTGGAACCCGAACCCTGGAGGTAAGAGGTAACAGTGCTACCTGCAGATATCTGTGTGACTTTCCTTCTGCAGACCAAAACATGAAGCGCAAATTACCTGGTGCCTTTAAATAACCCATTGTATGTGGCTGTGTGGCTAAAAAACCAAAAAGAGCAAAAAAAAAAAATCTCTGGGAGTGAAAGCAGACATAAAGAAAGAGGTCAGGCATTTTAGATTTCAGATTGAGCAAGAGTTTAAAAAATATTGAAAGTGTTACAGGTTATTCAAATTTGTATCCAGGCCAAAGGCATATGTAATTTGAAATAGTAAATAAACTTATGTGCTTTGGGTCAACAGCATCTGCAGCCAGCAGCAAGACTAGCAACTGTCTTCATCTTGTAACTTGAGATGTCATCATTAAAGGAGGCTGTACCTCCAAGTCAACCTTCGGACCTTTTTTTGCAACGTAATGCCATCTCATGTACTTGCATGTGAAGAGGAATAAAAGACTCCTTGTCATGGGATCCAAGAATAGGCTTATCTATTACAAGATAGGTAACTGAGGCTGACCTTGAATCTTAGGCTGCTACCAGTATACTATTGTGAGACTGAACAGGCTTTGAAACACTCAGTGAAAGAGGCTGTTACTTCCTGTCCATCCATTATCTTGTCAAAAGGCATGGGTGATGAAGGAATTGTATATCAGTTGCATTGCATGTTACCATTTGTTTTCAGTCGTAACATATTGTGCCTAATCACATGCCTGCCTTATGGCATATTTCAAATATACAGTACCTCAATTCACAACAAATGTAGTGTCCTATACAAAACCAGTAAGCTGCTCTGTTAACAGACCAGTGATTTGAGCTCACACGTTTTCTTTGAACATCCCTATGTGCATAGCAGTTGTTTTCTAGTAAAATTCATCATGCATTCAAGATTCAAGAGATTTGTCACATGCAGTACAACATGCAGTGAAATGTACCTCTGTGTCGCCCTAATTTGGCTGTGTAAAAATAGAAGAGAAAAAAGAAGTAAAGCAGGAGTAAAAAGAGAAATTACAATATAATTGTTTTTGTTATTTTGTTTTTTACTTAATTTTTTTTATTGCTTATGTAAATCATGGCTCTGAGGCTAGAGATCTGCACCAACAATAGGAATGTTGCTGGCTCGAATCCTGTGAATGCCAGGAGCGATTCTATTCCATTGGGCCCTTGAGCAACATCCCTTAACTTATAATTGCGTCATCCTGGGTATGACGTTAACGTACATCCAGCCCTGCAAGCAGGTCCTCTTACTTACAGGGCAACTTGGGGGTTGGTGGAAGGATTAGTACTCCAGCCAACAGAAAAGAACTTCACTCTATTCCATTCCATTCAAATTAGTGTGGCGCTGACGTACCACCTGCGACACGGCTGCAGCCAGGATCTCATCCCTGGGGTGGTTTGTCGTGTGCTCCTACCCTCTTACTGTCACTCAGTCGTTTTATGCTACAGTTTGAGGATGGAAGGAAGGATAATACACTTTATGTTATATCAATCACACAGCAAACTTTATTTCACGTTAATATTTCTCATTAAATTGATGCAAAGAGACAAATCTACAGTGAGACTAAGAAAGATGGAGAGAAATTAAGGAATTAAATAAACACTGATTGCCCAGAGAAGATAAAATCAAAAATAAAAATAAGCTAACCAGTGTACAACACGAGAAACTGAGTGTGAATGTCATTTAGGATGAAGACAGATGAATATAAAGTTCCTACATTTAAACTTGTAGCTCTTTTTTGTGCCCCTTGTAATCAGCATTTCATGACAAATACCATCTGTTCACTTAAAAATAAAATCAGCTTGGAGTGTTACAGAGCGCGAACACAGAAGTCACATGACCTGCACACTAAACTGGGTGTGTTCCTCTTAGACACACAAAACCAACTGCAACGCTTTTCATAAAAGAAGGCTGAAATATGAGGCAGAAGTTGCTACAACAGCAGTAAAAATACTCTACTATGATTTGCTGCATTAGGGTCACTGATGTATATGCAGATGCAATGGCGATTTCCCAGAGAATGGTGCACATATACACAGTTATCTATATTCCAACCATATGGTTACACATTGTGCCTGTAACCGAGGAGCATTTGTGAGGTTTTACATAGAAAATAATTCTGTAATTGCACTCTAGAGCTACATACATGACCAATGGGGGGGGGGGGTAAAACCTAACAGCTTGTGTTTTTTTCCATAATCATGCTTTACAAGACAGAAAACACTGGCTTATAGGAACTTTAGCAGAGCGAAACAGATTTAAAGAGTATTTCTGCCACCAGTTTTAGTTATCTTCATTAATTTGTTAGACCAAAGCCAAAATAAAATCCACAAATATGACAATTTCTATACAAACATTCATTTTGCTGAGTATATCAGAGGGGTCTGCTAAACAATGTGGTGTGTTACAGGTGATTATGTGAAATCGTTTCACCATCTCTGTAAGTTTTTCCAGTACCACTGAACAAGCATTTCCTACTTATCACTGTTTCCTGTATTATTTGTTGCAATTCCTCCAGTATCTTTGGCTATACTAATGATCCACAAGCATAATAACAAACACCTCCAAACCTAGATTGGTCCACATCAATACCTGTTATACTACAGCAAAAAATTGTAACAGGTGAGAGGATGGACACACCTACATGACTGACTGCGCAACGCCCAATCTTTATCTGGAGCAACTGACGCTGAATTATTCTAGTTTGCTACAATGCTTTTTTCAGATCAATAATCCGATAGTACCTCGGATAGGTTCTAGCTACACCACAAATAAGTTATTGCTTTCCTGGAGATTTTTAAGGAATAGGCTTCATTAAATCAAGTAACTCAAGGGCAATCTTCTACACTTTCTACACGTTGAAAGTATTCCATTATTGCAGCAAGTTATTTTCATCAATTGTCTCATTCCTTACAAAACAACAGGTAATGATGATGGAAAAACTACACAATATTTTGGTATCAACTGTGTATAAGTTCTAGCAACACTTAAATATTGTTTAATGGTTTAATAGTACGTGTGGTTCTCTTATCTGTTATCAGAAATGGGAGAGCAGATTTGCCAGGAAAAAAATATATCGAGCTGTTCTTATTTTTTCACAATTTATGACTGTTAAACGCTGTTGGGAGACTCCACAAAGCTGTTTCTTAGGCAGTATATGGTGCTCCAGAAGCTCTCTGCCGCCCAACACAAGCTGCATATACCAAGAAAGCTTCTCTGCTCACATGTCCACGTTCTGAAACCTTCCCCTCCAGAGACAAGGCCATAACTCCACACTCATGGTCCAGAAGCTGTCTGATTACTTCCTCACATGTCCTTCATGCATCACAATATTAATTACATTAACAACGCCTAGATTTTTGAAGGTCACAATTTAAAGAGCAGAAGACACAAAGACAATGAACTGCCGTTTCCCGGACCTATATCATATTTGTTGCTGCTCTTGGTGTAGAAAAATGTGACTGAGACACGTGATGGAACAGGCAGAGAATGGACATGTGGAATCCAATACTTGCATCAAGTCTTCTTCAGAACTGAAAGAGGCTGTTACCTGTATATCCTATGCTGGGTTTATCATTGTAAAAAATACAATTTGCAGTTGTGTATATGCAGCTCTTGGAAGGTTGTGACTACTAAAAAATAGTCAATTTTATGTTCACACGCAAGCAGGAACACAGTTGCACTATGATGGTGCACTCTGGCCCCCTGCTTGACCTTGAGAGCTCAGGCGTTCTGTGCATCCACTGAACAGGTAGTGATCATTAGCAGGTCATTTCTGCACATCCACATCCCTGGCAGGGAATCCTGCTCTGTCGTCCCAAAGCTGAAAGGAGAAAAGTCCCCCTGCGCCATCAACTGCAGACTGTAAAATATTCCTCTTGGTGAGAGGAAAGGAACATACTTGCAAGGAGGCAGGGCACATGGTGCAAACACAGATAACATGAGCAAGTATCTGAGCAAGTATTTAAAAAAAAAAACATGGAAACAAAACAGTAGCTGATATCCATTTATACATCCAGTCAAGCAGTACTCTGAAATATGCATGCAAAGCCCTTACTTTCTCCAAAAAAAAAGAACATTTTGTTCAAACATCAAAAATTAGTGCAGAGAAAATAAAACAGTAATGAACTGCAGGATATATCTGAAGAATTCTTAGACCCTGACTCCGCTTTGCATCCTGACAGTCAGTGCCATGGTAAATCAAATTCACACCTGCAGACAAGACTTCAAGTGTAAGGATCTTTTCATGGGGCATTCTATTAAGATTGGCGTTAATGGTTTGACAGTGTTGCTGCCATATGTAGAGCAAATACAGTTCAGTGAGGGATTGTTCAATATGATAAGAGTACAGAAATCACGGGCAAATGATTCGTTTCAGAAATCGTGAGCAAATGATTCATTTTAGAAAGAAAGGTCATATTGTAGTACTACGGGACAAGCCCATCTCACCCACCAAAAGCAGAAGATTGTCTACTAGAAATGTTATGTCATTGCTGGGTTTAGGACTGACATTACTGATTTGGTGGCTTTTAGCAGGGACATCTGGAAATGTTCGTTTGCACGGTCTTGGTACTTTGTGATAATGCTACACTTGTCTGCAAATGGTGGTTTTGGGAGGAAGGTTTTGAAATGATGTGGGTCTGAAGGTGCATGGATTCTTTTAAACAACAAAAAAAGCACTGGTTTTCATGAGGAAGAGTGTGCACAAGGAAGGAGGAGACAGATAGGGACAGACGTGCTTTTGTTCAGAGACATATTCAGGGAGAGGGCATCTGAACAGGAACATTAATGCGAGGAGGAGGTGTTGAGGGGATGAAGCAGCCACGGGGGGGAAAGGTCAGGACTCCTCGTTGCCAGAGTCCTCATCGTCATTGTAATAGTCAGCACCCTCTCCACTGTTCTCTCCACCAGTCCCTCCTGCCTCCCCATCATCATCATCATCCTCTTCCTCAATGTCATCGTCATGCAGGTCATCATAGAGCAAGTCAGAGCTGCTGTCGTGGGAAGGCACTTTGGTCTGGATGCAGTACTCAGCCAGCGTGATAGGAACTTTGACTCCATCCCGCTCTGCGTCTGCTTTAGTGGACAGAATTTGCTTCCTAAGCCCAGAGAATCAGAGAGTGAAAATGTTACTATCATTTGTAATATTCTTTTACTATTCACCACATACAGTTAGTTTCAAATATTTACATTGCTTCAAAAGTTACACAATATTCTGTTCCGCCTTGACCTGTACCATGTTACATATTATACTATACTATGCTATACTATATTATATGCTATGCCACACCTGTATTTCCTATACAATACTACACACTATATACTAATACACTACTGTGCTACAGTATACTACACACTATACTATAGAATACTGTAGAATACTATACTATACCATACTATACTATACTATACTATATATAAATACCCTAGAAGAGTTTATAGTAATTAATGATAATATTATTATTGTTCTGGAATGTTTTCCAACCTGATTATTTCAGCATACTCCTTATCCTTGCCCTTGCTGTCCCTCCATTTGCGGAACATCACGGAGGCATCTACGTTGGCCGGTGAGAAAGTGTTGGGCTCATTCAGCAGTGAGATTACACTCAGCAGAATAGTCCTGAACAAGTAGAAAAGTATGTGCGTAACTGTACTTGGTCATATATACCAGTGGTTTTATTTGTTATACCAGCCCATGCCAATGATACCTGACGTTCTGGGTAGGGTTCCACCTCTCCGATGGCAGCTCCCCACTCTGGGGATCATCCACAGGTGGGTGCAAGATTGAAATACATACATCGCCATTCTGCAAAAAACAACTGTTGATTAGGCATACAGTAAAATAAACACACACACACAGAGCAAGTTCTGATTCATTCATATTTGATGCACAGATCTACACGCCTCTCCTGGAGCCAACACCTTATTGTGGTGGAGGGGTTTACGTGTTCCAATGATCCCAGGAGCTAAGTTGCCTGGGGCTTTATGCCCCTGGTAGGGTCACCCAAGGCAAGCAGGTCCTGAGTGAGGAACCAGACGAAGTGCGGGTAATAACAAGGATCCACGATTTCCCTTGCCCGGACGGGGGTCACCAGGGCCCCCCCCTGGAGCCAGGCCTGGGGGGTGGGGCTCGATGGCGAATGCCTGGTGGCCAGGCCTGCACCCATGGGGCCTGGCCAGGCACAGCCCGAACAAGGCACGAGGGTCCCCCCTCCAATGAGCTCACCACCTGTAGGAGGGGCCAAAGGGGTCGGGTGCAGTGTGAGTTGGGCAGTGGCCGAAGGCGGGGACCTTGGC
>JAABNX020000046.1:7672569-7682979 GCA_015163995.2 Mormyrus lacerda | reverse complement strand
GAGCTATTAGTTAAGTTCTCCCCAAGCGAGCTTGATGGGCCGAATGGCCTCCTCTCGTTTGTATATTTCTTATGTTCCATGGGAACACATGGAATTTCTCCCACATCTCTAAGTTACCTTGTAGCACACGTACTGTATGTCCATAGAATAGGTTCCAGGCCACATTGTGATGCTGACCAGGATAAGTAATGGATGGAAATACATTTTACATTTTTACATTTGTGAATATAAACACTTTCGACATTCAACCAGCTGAATAATAAAGTTGTAAAAATTAGTTTTATCCTTTTTTCAGACTTTCATGATCTGATGTATAGACAATCCAAACAGGAGTGGTCTACAACATTACCAACAAAAAACACTGTTCACTGGCCTGTGTTTTTGTAAGATTTCAGTTGTATAAGTTAATAGGTGTCACAATGCACACAGAATACTCTAAATTATATAAACGAAACATGAACACTCCCCTCTAGCAGAACGAGGAAGATATTCAGATGTCTATTATCATATCTTAATGGAATAATGGAATATTCAGGCTTATGTGTTGCGTTTGGCTCAATTATTGACAAAAAGAATGCACACAGAAGTCTAAATGACTGTAGTACAAGTGTAAGCATTTTGAACAATGTTTTTGTCCAACCAAGAACCTAATCAATAATAAACTTACATAAATTTGCTAGTGTATGTTCATTAATTGTTAATGTGAACAGTCATGTTTCAAACCAAGTTGGTAACCAGCATATGGACGAATATAACAATAGAATAATTCATCTTAGATATTTGTAATCCAGTCCCCTGTCATCAGATATGCATTTTGAATGATTTATCATACTGTGCATGACTGAGAAAAAGTATGTAGTTTGTTTAAGCATCACAGGACATTGTTTGGTACTACATCAAATGTGAGATTTCAAGCCACAAAGCAATGGGTGATAAATTTACCTAAGAGCTTGAATAAGATCTGAATCACCAATATAAAGCCAACAGGGTAACACACAAGGAGATCTAATTTTAAACTTAAAATCCACATTAATTCATTCATTTTCTTCTGTTAGGCCATTCTTTCCCAAGTTAACTGTGTGAAATGCAAGTTAAAAATCTATAATCTACAATCTAAAAATCTCAGCTATGCCATTACTTTTGAAGGAATGTTACACAAAAAGGGTAGTTTGAAGCAAATGTCAGGAACACACTCGCCAGTGTGTAGCTACGTGCGTTAGGGATCTGCGCCTGCATCCAGAAAGTCGTGGGTTTGAATCATATGGCCAGCAGAACATCTAGATCACCACTGGACCCTTAACCCCAGCTGCTCCAGAGACACTGTAAGCTGAAGGACCCATTCATTCATTACAAAACAAAACAAAAAAAAGATGTATGTAAAATACGATGAATTCCTATGTACCTTGTACAAATGGAAAATAAATAAAATACCTTATCAAGAAAACAAGATAAAAGGTTTTCTTCATGCATGGGCTTTGAAATTTCATTCGTCAAAGTAGTATTTTGCAGCTATATATGAGGAGAGCACAGAAATAAATGCTGTACAGTTAAACACAAAAAAAAAACTTATTTCTACCTTTGTGTTTATCGTCCTTATATCCATAAACTATGTTGGTACCCCTTTCCCTGAGACTGCCAGATGATCCAAAGCTTACCTTGAAATAGCCCCCTTCATAGAGTGTGTTAGGTGGTCCAAAGATGGCCACCTGCCAGTTGTACAGGTCTGACTCCTCTACTAATGTGATGCGAAATCCCTCAACTGGCTCCTCCTGCAAAGACTTCAGCTCCAACATGAGAGCTTTCTGAGAACTTGGCATCTGCTGTTGCGCCATTGCGATCCTGCTCCACAGTCGAATCGAGACGGTGCAAGGAAAAATATTTGTGTGGACGAAGGAGAATATGTAGGGATATGGTATCCAAACTCGTCTGATTATCCGTGAATGGTAGGAGCACAAGTCACTCTTTCTTGTGTTTTGCTGAAAAAGCCCTTCTCCAGCTGCTCAGTTAACCAAATGTCGGGCATGCAGAAAATCCAGGCGTCATAAACTGTAAAATTTTTGATCAAATTAAACAGTTTTAATTCAAATTAATAGTGATGACTCAGATAAGAACTAGCTGAAATGCTGCAGGTGAATAAAAACCTGGGGCTGCAAGACGTAAGACAAAGCAGTCATTTACTCTCATTAGAGACCACATAAACATTCAAATAAATGTAGGTTTTAAGAAACAATGTTCCAGATGGTATTCATTACTGCTATTCAATACTTATTTATAAACATAAATTTGTAATATTTAGGAATTAAAGGACAGAACAGGGGGACAACAAAGCTTCATACTGTAGGCTAACTTGCAAGCAAAATATTAGTTTATGCAAACAGATTTACTAAGCTACCTCAGATAGCGACAATACTCAATTTAATAATAGATTATAACATTTTTCTTACGGATTCGCTCATGTTGATTTAAGTTTAAAAATGCGTAACACTAAAATGCAAGGCAGTAGACTAGATAATGACAGAAAGATAGCACAAATGCAGTTAAGACTCCCCTAAAGGTCTAGAAGAGCCTGAGAAGATAAACGACGGGTGCATGTGAGCAGGTAGGTTAGTGCCACCCTTTCCTGCACCATGCATAGAAAGCGCCGCGGCCGGTAACTTAAACACCAGCTGATAAAACCTGAGCTGCTGGCAAAGCAGTTTTTTTCTCAGGGGGGCGAGAAGGGACGGATGGGCCAGCGTATGGTGTATCCTCCAAATTCACGTTATCTGATAAACAGTTGGCTCCTTCTCCGTTCAAGTCCTTAAGTCCAAATGGAAAAAAGATAGCAGTTCCGAGTTTCTTGCTATGCACCGTGCGCGTCCTGCAGCCTATGCAATGGTGGTCTGTATTTGTGTGTGCACAGCTGTATGCTCCTCTGTTTACATGTGCGCAGCGATCTTCTACCGCTAAGCCGCCTTAATGGCGTATTCAGTCTCTAGCTCCCGCTTCGATCCACACCCGCACTCCTCCAAAGCGGCGAACACGGGTCGCGGATTTGACTTTCGCAATGCAGACATGCACAGACCCACACAAGGGTGTAAAACTGGTTTCTGTCAGGATGTTTGAGCTGTCTTCCTGTTTTCCTCGTAGCTTCCGGCACGCAGCGTGCATCAGGAGCGACCGGGCGCGCGCCTATACACGAGCGCAGTCGTCACCCCGCGTTATGTTTAAATACAGAAAGTGTCTGGTGGTGCAGACTGCGCTTACGACCACAGGCATCCATAAATGCGCTCATATATTTAACTTAATAAAATGCTGCGTATCTACTACTGTAACTATCATACCTACTGACAGCAAGCAGTAACTGTTTCACACAAACCCTTATTTAAACATCACAGCTACGGCACATTTTTCTGGAAAGGCTCATGATCTGATTTATTAGAATAAGCATTTTTAATAGGAAAAAAAGTATTACATATATCCAGTCACAGATGCACCTCCATGCGGAGGATTTTTCCATATTTGGAATCTTAGCCATGCTGTTTCATCTGCTTATAAAAAGGACAACCACAGTGAACCACAACTCAACAGCAAACCTAATGAAATGGTTTTGGAATACTAAACAAGGATATATGAAATGTAAACCTTGTCATATTTATGATACAGTTTTTACCTCATAAACTTGAATGTTGGAAAGGCATGGGTATATTGGCTGATTTAGGGGAGGGCAGCACAGTACTATAGGGGCCCCTGAAAACAATAAAATTATAATTTATCGATATGCAGAACATGGGGGTCCCCGACTTGGCAAATTGTACTGTGGGAGTTTCATGTTCATTTGGATTGGAAGTAGCAAACATAGAAGGGGGCTCAACCTGGCATTTGCCAGGTGGGTCCAGCATTTCTAGCCACACCCCTGCTTATATATCTACGTTTTAAGCAAATGCACCAATTAAAAAACCTGTAGTCAAAAACCATTTTTATAATATCAGAATGTTTCTTTGCCACTCTGCATTGTGAAGTCTGTACCCCATCACCCTACAGCAACATGAAGCATGACAGCTGGAAAGCTACAAGCCTGTTTCCAAAGGTTGGGCCACTGTGTAAAATGTAAGTAAAAACAGAATGCAGTGATCTGAAAATCATATAAACCAATATTTATTAAAAATAGAACAAAGACAACATATCAAATGTTGAAAATGAGAAACTGTATTGTTTTATGACAAATATATGCTCGATTTGAATTTGATGCCAGCAACATGTTTCAAAAAAGTTGGGACAGGGGTTACAAAAGACTATAAAGCTAAAATAAACCACCTGGTAGAATATCTCACAATTAATTAGGTTAATCGGCAACAGGTCAGTAAGATCATTGGTTATAAAAAGAGCCTCCCAGAGAAGCAGCGTCTCTGTGCAGTGAAGTTGGGGAGAGGTTCACCATGCTGTGAAAGATAGTGTGTGCAAATAGTGCAACAGTTTAAGAATTTTATTCCACAATGTAGTTTTACAAAGAATTTGTAAATGATCATCATATTATATGGGTTTATATGATTCGCAAATCATTTCATTGTTTTTATTTGCATTTTACACACCATCCCAACTTTTTTTGGAAATGGGGTTGTGAACAAGCTTTCCAGTTTGCTCTCTGCCTCTCCAAAAATCACCACAAACACTGAAGAGAGGGATAAAGGGAGAGGCATTGCTCTTCCTCTTTCAAATGAGATGTTTAAAACCAGTTACCAGTCACAATTCACCTCCAGTTGGGTGACAACAGCTTGCTCTATGATCTCCTGTCATGTATCATATCTATGTATCTGGCTCCTATTTTTGTATCTGACATAAGTTCTCTTGCATATGTGTCAGTAAAACTACAATAGTGCGATATAATGGATTGATTTTCATTTAAACCATCTTGGGCAAACTATTTTGTTAAACTTTGAACCTATGACAGTGTTTGCTGCTGTGAATGTCTTCACCTACAGTAACAAAGATACAGACAGTGGAACATTGGTGAATTTGAAATAGGTACCTGGTTCTGTGTGTGTGGCGTTTGCATGTTCTACCCACCTCTGCACAGTTTTCCTTCCACAGTGAGTAGTGAGTGATTGTGCTCAGTGTGGACTGACAACCCTTATGAGACACACCTCTGATACACCATCAGGCAGGTACAATGGGGTACCTGAGCACTGGCCAGTTTTGCCTGAACTATTTAATATAAACTGGTGCATGAGCTTTAAAGGTACTGAGTGCACCTTTAACCTGTCACCATCTGCTCACCGTGACAATCTACTGCATATGTGGATGGATAGAAATTGGCGATACAGCCCTCTTGTAATTCACATAGTTGAGTCTCACAAAACCGGATATTTATGCCTGACACTTTGCATGAGGTTGTTTATAATCACAAATGCCAATTTCCAAAAAAAATACAATTTCTCACTTTCTTAGTGACTGCTTGTCAGGATCAGCAGTGGAGCACAAAGAGAGAGACGACCATAAAACAATTTCTAACAAAATTTCCAACTTTCCAATGTTACACCAAGGCAATCATCTCATAAATGTCTGACTGTTGTATAAGAACAAAAACATAGCTATTTATAGCATTTAGTCTGGATATTTAAAGTATAGATTAATACAGAATTAATACATTCATTAATTCAGAATTAATACATTCATCTTCCAACTGCTTATCTTTCACAGTACAATGCTATTATATACTTATACTTATGTGTATTATAATATACTATATGCACTTTCTTTCTTCATCGTTCTGTGATGTTAGTACTTATTCCTTTTGTATGTATAGCACAGGTAGGGTACTTTTTTGCCAGAAAAAGCATTTCACTGTATGTTGTAGCAGCTATTACATGTGACAAATAAAGAATCTACATCTACATCAGAAGGCAGTTCTAGTGTGCTTGTGTGTTCATGCATTTTTCCTCTGAGTACTCAGACTGCATCTCATAGGTTAAATAAGTTTATTAATTAATTAATAACATAATTACAAACAGAGTACAGGTGTCTCTGAATTGCCCTTAGTGAGTGATTCGGCGTCCGATAGCCTACACAGAGAGTTAATTCCCTAGCTTGTGACCTTCTTACTGGGATAGGCTCCATGTCACTGCAAGCCTGTACTGGATAAAGCTGGAGCAGAAGGAAATCTCAGAGAGATAATTTGGCGTCCTACAGAAAGCATACCAAGTATAACTTTACTGCCATATCACCGTGGAGCTGGTTTGTCTGTCGGGATCATTTTTGTATTCGGTGTGGCTGCTCACGCCCAGTGATTCATTCATCTTCCAACTGCTTATCTATTACAGGGTGACACGGAATCTGGAGCTTATCCTATCCTGTTTGGTAAGAAAGAAAAATTATCTCAAAGCTTTTAAGTTAGATAAATGAATGTTATCATGATTATATTACACTCACAACAGGTCACTGATTTTTCAAATCACAGATGTGTTACTTTTTATTGTAGTAATTTCACAGCGCTAGGACTTAAACCGGCCCCTACATCGCCTTGTGCCCCCTGCTGTCCTTGCTTCCTGCATGTAAGTTTTTAATTAATTTCTCTTATCCCCGATGTTGCTTCTGCTGCGGACTCGAATGCCCAGGAAAGGGACACTAGCTGCATAACATAGTCCTGGTGGCTTTAAAGGGTGAAAATAGGATACTCGGTCTTATGTTATTTTAACTAGCCATCTGAAAGAGAAAGTAATACAGTACTGAAGTCGCTAATGAAGCAAGGCCGTCTGGGCTTCTGGTTTGTCGACGATTGAGTTTAGTGCGCCTGCGCACGCCAGGTCGTTGCTGTTGGTGACGCAGCGTTCAGACGGTTTTAGGTCGGTGCTGGAGCGCTTTGCTAAGCAGGCCGAAGGGCTATTATGAAGCCCTTGGTAGATACTGTAGGGAAACTTGCATAGACATTTATTTTGGGGCTGTTTCGCTGCTTATTTGAGGGAGGGGTAAACCGACGCTACGTTTTGTCCGTTGTGTTTCAAGTAGTTAGCCTTAGTGCTAACGAGCGACACGGTTGCCCTTAGGTCATCTGCTTCGCATCGAGCGAAAAAACCACGGAGTGCCGTTATATGACCCAGTACCCGGCGCCAGTGCTGTCCTCCATGTGGGTCAGGGACCTGTGTGTGTCGGACTATGGCGAGAAAAACAGTTAGCAGGAAAAGGAAGGCGGCAGAGCCCAAGGAACAACAGGTAGGCTGGATCGGACGAGGTCGGGCTGTCCTCGGACTTGACCCAGTTCGCCGCTGCCCACAAAACAGGGCTGATGAGCTACCGCATTATATGTTAATCACCTGGCGAGAAGCCCGATGTAAAATCTGAGCTAAAGCTGCGATTTCACACGGGAAGAGATGTCGAGTTGGCCTACGTAAAATGCGCTACTTTAATAGTCTTTAGAAAATCGAATTTACTGGGTCAGGCCAGATGATTCGTGTATCCCATAATGCATTTTTTATTTATCTAACGTCAAAACACTGAGTTAATAATATATCATTATAAAATATATTCTAGTAAATTAAATGCTTGGTTTGAATTGCACACTGGCATTAGTGTATTATCTGCAGTGTTACACCGGTGTTATCTGTTTTGCGCACAACCGGAGATAGCGATATATTTACTAGGAATGACAATCTGCACCGATACCTTGCGGCCCGTATTGTTTGTGTGTGTAGCTATTTTTATGTAGTTTGGTGCTCGGGATTATTTATCAAAAGTACTTGGTCATTTTTGGGAATTATTCGCCTTCCTGTAGAGCAAACAGAGAAGCAGCTGTACAACAGTTTCACGCATCTAAATGATCTGAATGATAGGCATTTAAGTTTTATTTACCTTATTAATATCATTGACATTATTAATATTATTCGTTATTGGATAATTGATCTATATCCAAGGGTCAAGTTTTCAATAAATCATTGATAGAGAAATCAGTTATTACTTGCTTTTCTAATGTGGAATGAAAATGCTTCTTTTTAGATAATATAGATTTGCCAGTCCCCACCCTATGACTACCCTTTACACTTACGGAAAATAGCGGTGGATTGAATTTTGAAATGTATTAATGTGTTCCTTTTAACCTGTGAAGTGTGAAGTGGCTTGATTGTATGTAGTGTGTGTGCGTGTGCGCGTTTGTGTGTGTGTTTTTTTTTTTTAAAGAATGCCGTTATAATCATGATTAGATACAAAGAGCCAGTGGTAGATTGGAGGTGGCCCTCCATTGACAAGTGCGTGCTGCATAGTGCCTCACTTCCTGCCTGTTAAATGAATGTTACAGCAATTCTGACTTTTTACAGAGGTGACTTCAGCTCATTGCTCAGTTTTGATTATGGGATAAAACAAATATTTACATCAAAATGTTTGTAAATGTTTTTGAATAGGTGTTTTTATTAATTATAATTTCTATCTAGCTTGATAGTATAACCATTTTTTTTTATTAGATCACTAATATGTATTCAGCTAGATAACATTTATTGTTATTCTGTATTTAGTTTGACTACATGTTTGCTTAATTGGCATGATCGTAATTATTGCCATGAGAAATCGTTAATATTAGGGATTTTGTTTTACTGATATGAATTTAATTGCAGAACTAGTTGTATGACGTAATCTAAATTTTCAGGCCCAGAGTGAATTGGTTATAAATACTACAATGCTGAATAGTTATGAACACAATGATTCTCCATATATATCTGTCCGTGTGAAGGGTACACAGAGTTAACAGGGATCCCCTCTCAATGCACTCTGCACAACAATCCACAGCACTTCTAGCAGCGAACAATATAATATAATTTGCTGCCTATTGAAGTGTTACGGCTGTTGTTTCAGCTATGCTGCAGTATGATGGTGTATGAACGATTCATACCTTACAGGAAATTAAAACTGGTATACTGGATGAACCGGTGCCCTGTTATGATTTTTCTCTCAAGTTCGTTCGTTGAGAATCTGCTAGTGTCTTACATTTTGGGCTGGGTGATATAGCAATAATATCACGGTTTTCCTCTATCAATATAACACATGCTTGATGAAAGTTCAGTGTAATTTGGCATTCAGTGTCCCCCTGCGTCGTTTTGCATTGCGATGAAATGATGTTGCCTTCTCAGTGACTGTCAAGATCGGAGCTCAAGCACTGACACAGCCATCAAAACACAAAGCGAACAGCCCATATTTTCTGGCTGGGCAATAAGACGGTTCTCCACATTCACATAAGCTATATGAGCATACTTTTGTGCACAAGTGTGGATAGCGAGCGACTTTGCCGTTCAGTGGCAAATGTTTTAGACAAGAACTATTTTGTCACGATTTTGTCTTCGTCTGTGGCGTCCACCCAGATTGTGTTTGGCACAATGGGAAATTCTATGTATCATCCATCCATTTACTGAACCCACTTGTCCTATTAATGGTTGCTGGTCTGTGTGTCATTTATTTACTCATTTTCTTGCAATGCAGAAAATTAATTTAGAAAAACGAAAGAAGGTGGATTTTTGATCTTCTCTGATATAATTGCAGGAAATTGTCAGATGAAAGACTCCAGATTCAGGCAGATGAACACTGCGCAAACCAAGCCATTATAATCATCACTATCATTGCTACCTTCTTCATCATCGCCATCATCTATACACTTGGTTTTGAGTAATTCTGGGCAACATGAAGCTCTTAAAAGATATTCAAAATGGTTCTTTTAGTCTGGGAAGGTGGTAGCATGATGGGCCATGTGCGTTACATGTTAAGCTTTGAAATACTTAAGGATTAAGGAACAATGTCAGAAAGCATATCAAATGCATGTCTATGTGTATTTATGTTGTAGTTCAGCAGCATCTAAATGTAGAGGGCCACACAGTTATGCTGGAAATAATATCTAATAATACCTAAGCTTCATAATTGTCTGATATAAGCTAGCAAATAAGGCACACACTCTGTCGTACTCAATGAGGCTAACTGACACTGGATCATATGTCAGCATACATTTAAGTAACTCTTCATAAATGCCTCTTTTGACAGCTGGGCTGGTGCCATTCGAGTTACAAGCGTCTGCGCTCTACTGACGCCTCCTCATCGCAGCACCCGCGGCTGTCATGGCGCCGGCAGCGCTCTGTGGTGTGTGCCCTCCAAGGCCGGGAATTTCAGCCACGGCAGCAACACGAACGGAATCTCCAGCGCAGTCTGCGGGGATTTGCTGCCGCCCGGCTGCCTACCATGCTGAGAGAGAGGGAGTTCTCCCTAGGATGCCTCAACAAGGTGTTCGCGTCCCAGTGGCTCAACCATCGGCAGGTGGTGTGTGGAACCAAGTGCAACATGGTCAGAGAAAAAAAGAAAGTGTCTGTCTACCTGTCTGTCTGTCTGCGCATGCGTCTGTCATTCTGCGAGGGTACCTGTCTGTCTGTGCATGCGTCTGTCATTCTGCGAGGGTACCTGTCTGTC
>JAABNX020000046.1:7625290-7654592 GCA_015163995.2 Mormyrus lacerda | reverse complement strand
CCCCCCCCCCTCTCTTGTCCCACAGGCAAAGCTCCGCCCAATCTTGCCCAGGGCGTGCCTCCTTTACTGCCAAGCCAGTACATCATGGGGCCAGGGGGTCTTCTTCCCGCATACCCGGTAACCCATCCGCCCTCTCTATCCCTGTGCCGTGAACCTGCATGCTGAGTACAGTACAGTTTGAGTAGTGCTTTAGTGACACTGTTTTGTGTACCAAAGCAGATCTATGGGTATGAAGACCTCCAGATGCTGCAGTCCCGACTGCCCATGGTGAGAGGAGATTGCCTTTTTCCTCCCTTTGCTTGTTTCTCTGAAAGCATACATTGGCGTTCCTTATCCTCTTTGTGCTCCTGTCTGTGCAGGATTACTATGGGGTCACATTCCCAGGTCCTGCAGCATCACTCACTGGCAGAGATGGGAGTCTGTCCAACAGCCCTTACTCAGGTAGGGCTGTGTCACCTCTTGGCCTTTTAGCACAGCATTCCCTAACTGCTCCCATTAAACTCCTCCTTTCTCCTGCCACGCAGGTGAAATGACAAAGTTTGGCAGGGGTGATTCTGCCTCCCCTGCCCCCTCTACCAGCCTGTCTGCACCTCCTCCTCCGCAAGCCCAGCAGCCCCTCCAGAGCCAAGCCCAGCAGCAGCCGCCAGGCCACCACAGCGGCCAGCAGGCCTTCCTGAACCCCGCCTTACCGCCGGGCTATGGCTACACGGGTCTGCCCTACTATCCCGGGTTGCCGGGGATGCCCAGCCCGTTCCAGTACGGGCCCATGTTCGTGTCGCCTGCCTCAGCCAAGCAGCACGGCGTTGGCCTCAACACTCCTTCCAACCAGTTCCAGCAGGCCAGCGGTTATGGGCAGCATGCCTATGGTTCAGGTTTGCCCTCTCATTCTTGTTAATTGTCTGCTTGACAGACATTTTAACCAAGGTTTATGAAGGGCGCTGGCAACCCTGATCCTGGAGTGCCGGTATCCAGCAGGTTTTCCATCCTACTTCATCTCTGATGAACCACATCTGATCTCAGTCAGATATAACTAATCAGGCGGAATAGAAAACATGCTGGATACTAGCGCTCCAGGATCAGGGTTGCCTATCCCTGATTCCTGGAATTCCTTAACGCCACCTGCATTTCGAGTCTGTCTTTTCCAAAAAGAATAATTAATAGACTGAAGAGAATTCTTAAAGAGCACATACATCAAATTATTGTGTAATTTTTCATGCCTTTTTTTTGTAGGGTTTGATGATCTGACACAAGGCCCGACGGGTGGAGAATATGGCAAAGGGGCTTATGGCAGCTCCACCCAAACACAGGCCAAATCAGCTGCTACTGGACCTGGGAAAGGTCTTTGGAATCCAACATATAACTGAAGTGGATTTTTTCCTTAGCATGCAGAAGCACATTTAAAAACAAATTGCTTTTTGGGGAACTTCCAGTTGAAGCTGACATGAGGTATTCTGTTTTTAACAGGTATATCGGTCTCATCTAGCAATGCCGTAGGGCCAGACTTGAGTGCCACAGTTTACAATAAAGCCCAGGTGAGATGCATCATTTCAAAAGCAGCCTTCTGGAAGCTGCAAGGATGTTTCACTACTGAGCAAACAACTTGTGACCGAATATATGTCTCTGTTCATTTGCCATCCCCGTTACCTTCTAGTCCTTCGACAAGCAAGGTTTTCACACTGGGACACCCCCACCTTTCAACCTACCCTCGGCACTAGGGGGAGCGGGCCCCTTAAATCCAGGGAGTGGCCCTGGTTATGCCCCCGCCCCTTTCCTTCATATCCTACCGGCACATCAGCAGCCCCACTCCCAACTGCTGCATCACCACCACGCGCAGGACAGTCAGGTGAGCAGCAGTGCTGCGTGCTGTACGCATGCTAATCAGCATCAGTTGATATAAGTCAGTTACACACTACAGAGCCTCTAATGGTTTAAAGAATTGCCCCCCACCCCCCTCCGTTGGGCTAGACTTGTTCAACCAAATGTTGGAACATTTAATGCTAATAATGATTAATGCTAAATGTAAGCAGATTAATGTTACGCGTAGATCACATTGTTTGGCTTATTAATAAAGGTGTGTGTGTGAGATAAGATCATGTTCTTCAATATCTGTTAATGTTTTGTGTGGAAGTTCTTGTCTTATTGGAATGTGGGCTCCCCCTACAGGGCAACTCTAGCCAACGCAGTCAGTCAAGCAGCATACAGCAGAAGACCCCAGCCAACAAGTCAACCTACGGCAGCTCTGCTTACTGGGGCAACTAATCGAGGGGTGCAAAGAGCTTCCCTCCCTGTGCTCTCACCCTACCTCTCGTGTGCTGACCGTCTCCCGGTAGCACAGTCTGACTGGTGTGAAGCTAAACAGATACACACATACACAAGCGCACCCACACACACACTACCGATTTGCTTCCCCCAGTTCTCCTTTTACTTTTTCTTTTTTCTCAATCTCCTGGTTGTTATACGTGTAAGATATTTATGTATTTATATACTGTATATGTAATAGTAGAAATGTGATTTCTGCATTTGAAGGATTTTTGTTTACAAGTTGTAGGAAGATGATGCATTATAGAAAAGAAAAAAGAAAACTTAAGAGAGAACTTTAATTGGGGGGCATTTTAAATTGTCCTTAAGTTAATTTTAATGTGAACTTTTTAGAAGAATTTTTGTATTTTCATTTAATATCGCAGGGTTGGTTCACGGTTCTTGACCAACACCATGATGTTCTTGATTGACCCACACAAGTACCATCCCAACTGTTACTTCATTTTAGTCCATATTATACACCAAATAAAAGTTCTGAAGTCAGTGTGTAAGTTGTCATAAGGAGTTAATGTGTAGCCTTGTTTTTAAGATTATTCTAATTTTCAAAATATTAATCAGCCATGTTTACACTGAATTTGATGAAAGGATATTATTGCTACACAAAATAGCCTTTTGAAAAATATTCTGTACCTTTTATACATACAAAGTGTCCTTACTGCTTTTAGTTATTCATAGAGAACCCCCCCCTAACAAATGATTTTTTTGTCTTTACCTGATCTGTCTGTTTCCAACCCTCGGCTGTTTCACACACGTTCCTTTTTATCCTTGACTGGTTATCTTCCACAGTGTCTTTCTAATGATTTCTTATTCATATGGGCTCTTCACCCTTTATTTGGAAACAGAAGTTTCAGTTTTTGTTTTCTCTGCTTCCTTCAGATCTTTGGATTAGTAATTTTTGTCAAATGTCATTTTTTATGGATGTATCTAAGTGTTTTAAATACAACACAAGTCCCTGTTCCATTGTTCTGTTAAATCAGTTGACTACATGCCTTACTGTAGTCTGGGTATTTGACCAGTAAGCCAGATGTTCAAAACTGTAACTATGACACAGTCAATTCAATTACGTTTGACTGACTGGATGACTCAAATTTGTCTTTGTACCTGCTACCATATCAAAAAATTGCTATTCAGAGTAAGGAGACAAAGTGATACTCTGGCATCCTGCGCAATGCAGTGTTTTAGCATTGATAGAACTTTCAGAAGCGCACTTTAAAAGGCCTTATTTTACTTTATGGTGCAATGTAGATCCTCCTCAACCAAGCGGTGGTAGTGGTTTTCTATTTCACACCAAAAGGCACCTAGAAGGTCAGAAGTGTACATCACCACAAAGTCAAATATTTAATTACTTTGCAATCAGATTTTACAGGTGGCACAATGTCTTATGAACTACCAAGTTTAGGGGTTTGAATCCTGGTCCTGACTTTTTGTGGAGATTGAGATTATATGCTGTCAAACGGTATTTTCGTTTATTTTGATTCCCGATTGTAGTCGTTTTACAGTTTTTAAAGGTTGCCAAATATTCTCAGCCAACAAAAGGCTTGAGGGAAAAAAAATCCTCACCATATATCCTATAAATCGCGTTTATCTCACTATCCGCGAAGCATATATTCAACTATCCCACAAGTTTAACCCTCAAATTAAATTTTCTATCGATTTAGTCTACACACAGACGTGACATGTACAAATAATCATTATGGAAACATGGATATTTAGCATTATTTTCATGCTGCAATAAAGGAGGAACAATACTTTCAAGCTGCCGTGTTTAAAAAATACGCGACGTGTTAGGATGAATGCTTGTTTTTCTACTGGAACAAAATATGGGGTTTAATTGTATTTATCTAGCCCTAAAACGATTAAATGTCTACTGTTTTCTCACCGATCGATAAAATTACTCTTAAAGTTCACAATGCTTTAGGAAGTTAAAATAGGCAACTATTTCCCTCACTTACATGTAACTGAAATACTTAACTTTTATGTGAAACAAAGTATATGGTATATAAAAACTACGGTATATAAAAGACAAGTCTTGCCACGGACACTTTCGCCCATGTACGGACCAGCTGACGATCCCGGTTTGTGACGAGTACGTAATTTATACTCCTTTTCCGGCTGGCCCTCCAAAGTAGGCGGAAGACGGCAGTGGATTACCTCGGTGTGGAAATTCACCTGGAGTGTGTCTGTAAAAACAAACAAACAACAGATTCGGTAATTACGTGTTTTAATACCCTCATATTTGGGGGAGGGATAACGAGGAATGGAAGGTACTGTATGATTGAAAGGTTGCGCAAGTTTATTTCCCATTCCAACAGAAAGCTAGTGTTTACGATGATGTAATCGTAAGAAAACTTACAATTTTTAAGAAATAGTTTTGTTTTATAAGAGTAATAGACATATTTTGAAAGAAGGCGATTATACAGACGAAAGAAATAATCCCGCTCCCGGCAGCCCTTAACAGGGTAAGAGGCAGAGGTGGAGATTTCAGGTCCAGAAAGTACAAATCCAGACCAAGGTTTTGTTTCGACTAACCAGTTGAGTACTCTGTGACTGTCACTTGTACTTGTACTCAACTGGTTGGTTGAAACAAAATCCTGGTCTGGATTTCTACTTTCGGGACCTGAAATCTCCACCTCTGAAGAAAATGTATATAATTGAACTTTGTTTTTGCTTTATTGTAACAGGAGGAGTTTGAGATGCCTCTTTTCAGAAGATCTGAGGCTTGCTTGGTTAAAAAGGGGGCAAAGAAGAAGAGGAAAAGTCAACAAGGCAAGAGAGAAAATGAAGGAGACTGCAGTTCTCTCATTCGTTTATGTCTATGGAGTTTGGTTGAAAACATGAAAGATGTCTGGACCAAAGACTATGCCGAGATGTACATGGACCAGTACTCCTTCCGTTACATCATGGGGCCATTCAACATGCTGCGTTGAGTATTTATGGTTTAATTTCAAACCTTTGGTGAACTGACTGTGAATGGTTGCATTAGTGTTTCAAAATGAGTAAATTTGTTGCTTGATGTTTTTTGCTCCCTTGCATTTTGTCCCAACAGCAGGACATCTTATAGAGGAGCTACTCTTTCTACTTTCCTCCCACCGTTTGATGACACGTCCTGCCCTGCACCTCCTACTAGTGCCACAAGTGAACTCGCTGTCACTCTCTGCCTGTTCTAGCCTGGTTACCCCACACATCTGCCAGCTGATTGGAATTCGCTGCCAGGTCAGGTCCAGTATGTCAAGAAAATTCAACATGCAAGCAATAGTCTTTCTCCTTTGGGCAGTTTTGGTGATTATTGTGTCAAATGTCCAAAAGGGAATGCCCTCTTATTGTAACCTGTTTGTAACCTTCCCATATGTTATTGCTTAAGTAATGATGCCTTTATGATGGGCAGTGGTGGCTTAATGGTTAGGGAAGTGCACTTGTAATTGAAAGATTGCAGGTTCAAATCCCTGACACGGAAGGCACCATTGAGCTACCCTGAGCAAGGTACTGCCCCCAAGCACTGCTTCCCGGGTGCTGAATTAGTTGCCGCCTGCTATGTCACGACATCACGTATGGGTTAATTGTGCAAAAACACATTTTGTCGTTGTGTGCTGTGGTGTGTCAACAATGACCAGTGATCACTAAATTCTAAAATTCTAAATGATGTGTTATGTGATTTGCATGTTTGATCTCTATCTCAGGCTCTACTCTCACTGGATCTGTCAGGTGCTCAGCACCTCTCTGCCCGGGTCCTGAGTGAGCTGCTGGGGCATCTTACCAGGCTTCATTCTCTCGACCTGGCAGGTACTCAGTGTGATGGTCCTGTGTTGCAAATTGTGGGTAGCAACTGCAGAGTACTGCGGCACCTGGATGTATCGAGTTGCTATCAGCTCACCCCCGTCAGCTTGCTGTCTTTGGTTCATCCACCAGCTTCTCACACACGCTTGCCTCTACGGAGCCTCGTGGCTTCAGACATAGGTTTTGCAAAAGTAGATGATGAACGAGTGGCAGTGGCAGTGTTTCTCCTGCTCACATTGCCTTGCTTGGTAAAAACTGCTCTAGATGGCCTGGGTGATGCTCTTGATGTAATAGAAAGCCAGGATTTTGCAGATTTGGAAGCTTTCTGTTCTCGTAATGGAATGCCAAGCCTTAAAGAACTATGGGATGAATGGATAAAAATACAAGGAAATTTAAAGGAAGAGAAAGAAACAAAAACTGAAGGGTTGTTAAACGGTCAAGGAATGGAAATATGGCTGTCGGAAAGTGAACAACCTGATGGTGATGATGAGAGTGAAAATGGATCAGAGCATGAAGAGGCTGACGGTGGAAAAGTGAAGGTACAAGAGAAGATTTTGCTTCACTGTGATAGGCAAGTAGAAGTGAAGGACATAGGCACGACTGAAGGACAAATCAGGTATGCAAAGAGTGTCTTACAAGACCACTTGACCTTTCCTTTGAGGGAAGCTCAGGGAATATCCTGCAGGAATATGAGGGCATTGGGGAGACTTTGTCCAGATTTGTGTGCGCTCTCCCTGGACTGTGACGATACTGAACTTGGACAGTTAGCAGTTGCATTGGAACAACGGACACATGAGTTACTCAGCCTTAGTCTGCATTTTGCAGGGATTTTGACTGAAATTCTACCTGCCATACAAACTGTGGGGGCCACATTACACCATCTACACTTAGAAGGTGTCAAGATCAGTGATGATGCTTCTTTCCTACAACTACTCTGCTTCTGCACCAAGCTAAAGACACTGGCAATACACATAGAGTCTCTCATTCTAAATGAGGAGGAAGAAGAAGAAGAAAATGAAGAGCAAGGTATTCAGGGACTGCCCTGCCTGTCCCGGCTCCGTTTTCTATCAGTCAAGTGAGTATACATTCACTGCACGGCTGTTGGAGTAGTACTGTATATCTATTTATACTTATAAATACAATATTTATACATTCTATTTATTTTAATGTTACGCATAAAGTATATTCTATGCATTCTAGAACCACACTGTGAATCTGATAAACTAGTTTTATGTTTAGATATGTGGACCTGTCATGTAAAACAAGATTGACCCAGAATGGGAACAAATAAGAATTAAAATGAGAGAAGCAACGTTACGAATGTCAAATCTTTAACTAATACTTCAGGCTGCCTATAATGGTAATAAATTGAATTGCACTATATACTGATTGTTCTCTTTGATTCGTAGGTTCTTCATTGATCACAGTAAAAGGAAACCTTTGATGTGTTGGAGGTCTCTGAAATGGGTACTGCTGGGCCTGCTAAGAGGATCTCCTCTTCTTGAAAAAGTTACACTGGTTGCTATTCCATGCTCTATAAATTCTGTATTCCAAATGCTTCTGGAAACTCATCATTTACCTCAAGCGACTGACAGAATTCCACCACTGTGTCAATTGCGATATTTGAGTCTGGCCTACTGTGATGTTTCCATGGAAACTGCAACCCGACTAGTGACCTTGGACAGCTGGTTGTCTACACTAGATCTAAGTGGTTGCTGGGCTGTGAGTGCTGACAATATTGAGCAGTTACAATGGAATACCAGCAGGAGGAAGCATTCACTCAAAATTGTCTGGACTTAGACTATTTCATATTGTATCGATTGTATTGATACATTTAAATAAATAATAATTAGTTCACTTTTTTTTATTTTTATTTTTTTTTAAAAAAGCAAATCACGTTGTTATTCATTCATCCTTAGTTTTACTCCTTGTGCTTATTGTTTTAGGCACCGATGTACTGACACCATTACTGATACTTTGCATAGAAAAGGTCAGCATTGCTGCTTAATGGTAATCAGATAAACTTTGAGGGTTGTGCATTTCATACACACCTCCGGCTCAGTGTCTATGAAGTTTACATGTTTTGTCCGTATCTGTGGGTGTTTTTGATTTTTAATTTTTATGATCACCACCTTGTAACAATGTCTTATATGATTTTTTTCCCTAGTTAAATTAATTTTATAGAATGTTATAGTCTTTCCTAACATGGCTATATATATAATACACAGCAGTCTGTGTAGACAGCCAGAGGACAACAAAGGAGGAAGAAGAAGAAACCTTTAAGTTGGGATAGTATGGGATATTGTCAGTGCACCTGTCCAGGGCATGTTACCCATACATGTTCAAATACATGTCCAAATATCAGCAGATAACTAGGTATGCAAGTAATGTTCAGCTGGTCTGGTTCTGCTTCAGTTTTCTGTTTGTCTATCCTAGCTATGTCCTGGTTGTATATTGAATCAGTGATTGTGAAGTTCAGCCCATGTGAGTTTAGCATTGATAAATCATTGTCTGTTTTTTTTTTTTTTTAATTTTTCACCTGTGTTTCACTTCAGTGTAACAATGCACTAAAGCTCTAAGCCTAATACTTTGCAGTTTGAAAATAGAATTTAGTGTTATTGGCGTAATAGTGAAAATTTGTTTAATTTTTTTCTTCCCTATAGTGGAAGCACATGCACAGAGTCTTTATACTGAGTCCTGTAGAACTTAAAATTTAACTATTGATGTAAATGAGTCACAGTCGTCAGAATTCAGGATGTGCTGCACACGGTTTCTAGGTATGAGATAAACAATTGTATTATTATCATTGTGTTTTTCAGCTACTGGATGCTTAAATTTCCTTTGGGTTTAATAAAGTATCTATCTCTCAATCCATCCATCCATCTCATTTCAGCCCAAGTCCATAAAGCCTTACAAAAGGCTGGAGATTTTTCTGCACAATTGTACAGTCAATTTTATCAAAGGTTACCATTAAGTCTAGCGATATTCAATATCTGTTATATTTCTTTCAACATACAATGTTGACTCATCATTTACTTACCCATTTAATACAGAACCTGTCTGGGTATATTTTTAGTTGTGTTGATTTGTTCTGAGTTTTTTCGAAGGAAGGGTAAGGTTGACACTTGTTTTTGTAATTAAGTGTTTGTGGTTTATTTATTTTTATTAGTAGTTTGATTACAACCAAGTATCTTAGAACAGCATTCATGAAAGTAAGATCCAAGAGAGCAAAAATTCCTTAAGCCGTTTTATGGGAATAGGATTCATAAGACAGGTAGTGCATTTTCAAAGGCTTAGGAAAGGTGTGTTGATCAACAATAATGTGTCATTGTGGGACCTACTCTTTATGAAACTGACTTCTTGTTTGTGGGTCAAGTTATAGTTTGAAAAGAAAGTGAGAGTTTTTTTTTTTACTTTAGCTTTGGCTAGAATAAGAGGCAGAGCAGGTGATATATAAGGCTTTTTATAGTATGACACTAGTTAATCAAGCCGACCTGAGAACTTGTAATTTGATGGCCTGCGGCATTCTTATTTGAATGATCACATGGAGTCACTGAACCATAGGGAGTATCAGGTTATTACTGGCCTGTTTGACAGTTGCATTGCAGTCATTGAAATTGAATTAAACATTAACATAATGTTACTTTATTTCTCTTTAATATTCTCCATGTCCATAGGATGTACAGGCAGTTTTACTCATCGTCTCTTTTCATTATGGTGCCTGATTGCCCAAACATCTTGCACTTTAAAATGGGAACGGGGTAATAAATGTTATTTTTAGAGAACATCCCCTAGGACAAGGTGTATCTTGCATCAGAGATCCATCCCTGCTGCGTGCTTGTACCATTCCATGGATCTTCAGTGTTTTTTTCCCATCATTGAAAAAGGAGCCAAAAATAACTTTCGAAAACGCTTTTAATAAAAATACATTTGTCAAAAATAGAAATATATCTAGAAAAACGAATACTTTGAAACTGCATCCCTCGAGTGCACATTATTAAAATAAGTTAAGAAATATAAAAGAAAGTAACATACAAAGGATACACTGACTTACATCCATAAAATAGACGGCTTTGCATCAAAGAGGTTCATAAACAAGTAAACAGTTTAAGACTGCAGAAAGAGGGGATTTATGATCAAAAAGGAACCAATCAAATATCAGATCGAGGAGCTCGCGAGGTTTTCGCGCCGCTGGCGTAGTCCGCCTGTGCTTTGTCCGATTTTTATTAATCAGTTAAGTGAAGAGGGCGGTGATGGGCACATTAAAGCACTAGATTAATAAAAACTATAGTTGAAAGCTTATTTCTTTAAGGGATGGAGAGTGGGAATTTGTCAGACTCCGAAGGAAGGTCTGTAGTATGAGATTCTGATCCAGAAAACCAAGCCAATGAAAATCTGTACATGGACAGGTGAGTATCCCTAGTTAATGTTTAATAAATATTTTAATCATCAGGTATTTATATTATACATGAAGATATGAATAAAAATCTGTACGTAGGCAAGCAATTGACTGCACTATAATAGGAAATGAACCATTAAAACTGGTCAAAGTTAGTTATTTATACTATAGGTCATAACCACGACTTCCCAAGTCACATGCACGCGCTGCCATATAAGCGCGCGGCAGAGCGATCAATAACACGGTTATTGCGGAAAAACGTTCTACTATTACTACTGCAGAGTTAATACAGTCAGTGACATTTCATACAGGCACAATAATAATATAAGAATTACGTAAGACGTTTAAGAGCCTAATCAGAGCAAACAAATAAAAAAAATCACAGAGCAGAGGGACACACGTAACATATTTATGCTTCTCATACACACCCCTTCAAGAACAAAAGATCAAATAAACCAAAAAGTTTAGCCCCGACATACTGAATAAAACGCTTAACATCTATTCCATTCAAATATCACGCCGACTCAATGATCAGGTTCAGGTGGATACGTGAATGTAGTAATTCGAGTGCAGCGCCGAAACGCATGGAAGGCCACAGCAGGAATCGACCGAATTGCCATCAGATATTACATGTAATTCGACAGTCCCACTTTCTATTGTTTTAATTGATTACCGACAGCCTATCAGAGTCCGGAATAGGTAAGAACTGAGGCAGAACTGAGTCATTAGTTGACAGCATTACATGTATAACGCGTTTGCTTTAGCAAAGAGACGGAAGTTCTTTCTTTATGGAAGTAAATCTGTCTCATCACAATTTTATTCTAAATTCTAAATCTTGAATTGAATGGTGATCAGTGTTAACACACCACAGCACACAACAACGAAATGTGTCCTCTGCATTTAACTGACTTTCGTGATATAGCAGGGGGCAGCTAATTCAGTGCTTGGGGATGATACCTTGGTCAGGGTACCTCAGTGGTGACTTGCTGGTTGGAGATTCGAACCTGCAATCGTTTGATTACAAGTGTGCTTCCCTAACCATCAAGCCACTGCCCCTCGCTATCCCCGATGTATAACTCGTATTTGATTACAACCAAGTATCTTAGAACAACATTCATGAAAATAAGATCCAAGAGAGTAAAGATTCCTTAAGCCGTTTTATGGGAATAGGATTCATAAGACAGGTAGTGCATAACAATCTAACAGTCTATCAACGTAAGTATTTATGAACAGGGACGTGCACGGGGTGTGCTGGGCCCCTTTTGTACGAACGATTGCTTCCGTTCTAAGTCCCAAGTGTCCCTTTTTATATAGCAGGCTCAGGTTTTCACCTCTAATCTTCAGTTTCCATGTGACTTTTGAACATAGTTTTGGGAGCTTTAAAGAAAACAATATTTAAGTTAAGAGGTCACATTATACATCTTTTTAAATATGAAGCTCTTTAATAGCTTTAAACACAGAGTTTTCGGGTTGTTTTATTCAGTTTTATTGGAAATTGCAGATCTGCAGGCTCAGAGGGAAATGAAGAAAGAAGCAGTACCACAGAAAACAGAGGTAGGTCCACTGGTCAGAAACAGGAATTGGCTACCAGAGCATCTTCCAGAGTGTCTTGTGCACCATTTTAATTTCAGCTGTTATTTGAATATGAATTAACAAAAAGATGGATGGATGTACCTAAGAGCGTTTTTGTTGCTATTGACTGTTGTCTTTTAAAAGATCCCCGTATTGCTTGTACCTTCACTACCCAGAATGCTCCTTCATCGCTATGGCAATGCTTAGGCATATCTATTTCAGCAGCCATTCATGCTGCTCAGACTCAGGTTCTGGAAACACCTAAGGTAGCTGTCCCAATGATGCAATAAATGGCAATGAAAGCAAAAGCTGAAAACACTTTACTTGAGGGGGCACAAGTAACTTAGTAACTCAGTTACTTCTCAAGTACAAATCATGAACTAATATAATAACTGCATGAAATATATGAACCATTATGACTTATAAATGATTTACATGGGATCAGTATGTAGCTAATACTTTCTGGGTTATTAATACATGAAACTAAAGGGAGGCGGTACTACTACATTATTTATAATCACTCGAGTAAAGTGTTAGTTAAAAGTAAAGCTAATGCATATAAGTTCCACTTCCCAGGAAGATTACAGTGTGAGTATGTTGAGTCATGATGGTGCTTTAGCCCCAGTGGTGGTGCGACGTAGTGCAAGGCTGAGCAACAGGAAGCCATCAGGGGAGAGGTATGCAAAAATGTTCTGTACACAAAATGCAATGCAGACCACATAGTTTACAATCCACTGACTAAATGTTCTTTTTATATGTAGTAGTGACAGCAGAGGCCAAATTGTCGTCAGGGAACAGATATCTCATTTTAAAATCCTTAAATCCTTAAAATCTGTAATTACATAATAAACCTTTCAAAGGTAACTTGTTGCACAGAAGTATTATTTTCATTCATTTGTCATAGACATACAGTGACTTTGTTGGTAGCAGACCAGAACATAATGGTTTCTGTATAGAGTGCATAGAGTCATTGTCATCTCTAAATGCTTTCTGCTTCCCAGGAGTACATATGCTGCGGTCTTTTGCATGTCACAGCAATGCACTGCGTGCAGTGAAAGACCAAGGACAGTGAACCAAGACTGTGCTCGCAGAGGCAAGCGTGAAGTACAGTCAGAAAACACCGATATCACCATTCCATATATGCTGATCTGAATGAGATTTGAGTGGTGATTTTGGACCTTGTCAGATTTTATCAGAGTATTTTTTTCCATATTCTAGTAGTTACTGAAAAAGAATTGTTAGGATTATTACACATCCGCTGTTTTTTATTTCATTTTGTCTGTTTTGTCTTTAGCAAGTTTGATTTACTTAATCATAGTACCATACATGTTAAGAAAATACAAGGTTAATGGCCCAATTGTTCTGAAAGGTTATTTTCCAGGCAACACAACAAGGAAGTCTTTGTCTGAGATCATCGGCATTAAAAAATGCTGCACAGTGAACGAACTGGATCAAGCTACACAGTTTTTGGGGGGCAAATCTGATCGTGGCAGAGGTATTTGTAGGTTCATGATTTGGACTTTAGCTAAATGAAGCTTGGGAGGCCAAGATTGCCCCTTGCAGACTCTTTCGTGGTGCTTTCTTGTGAATATTGATATTTATGCAACAATTTCTTATAGGAATTCTGTTGACCTCCCAGGATACATTTATAAAAAGGCAAATTTGTTTTTAATTTCTTTGATTTTTTTAAGGCATAAATATGGTTTTAAGATCAAAGATGCCGAAGAACTTGTCCCTCAGCAGAGTTAACAGACGAAACAGGTTTGGAGAAACCCTGCTCCATCTAGCTGTGATGGATGAAGATGTACGTTTGGTGAGAGAGATATTAAAAATTGGTGCCTGTGCAAACAAAGCTGACTATGCAGGTGATGTATTAAAGGCAACATGTCTTGCGCTGCATGCTTCCAATGAATATAAATACCCAGTTGAGTCAATAAGGCAGCCCAGAATGAATTTGTATTTCATTAAAGTGTTATCATCTATAACCCATAATGAAGACATTTGTTTAGGGTAAATATGGTAGTATTTTGTGAAAGTAAAAGATGCCTAGAACACTATAGAAACTCAGTGGGGGAAGTAGCATGACAAACTGTTATCACATAAGCAGTATTTGAATAAGTACAAATGCAAAAAGAATCTCTATTATGACAAAAGGCTGAATTGCTTCAGTGTAATGCTTGAACTGCCTGTTATCAGGCTGGACTCCACTACATGTGGCAGCTGCTACAAGTCATTACGGCATCGTGGTGACCCTGCTTGAGGCTGGGGCTGTGGTTAACTTCTCTGGAGACAAGGGTGTCACTCCACTTCATGATGCCGTAGAGTCTGGAGATTATAAGGTAAGATAAGCACAGAAATTCAAATCAATATTGCAGTGGATGTAGACTACTACATAGAATTAATATAACCAAAAAAATGCTAAATATAATTAGCTACATATTTCTGTAGTGACATGTAGATTTGTAGTTGTAGATGTACTCATAATTACATAATGTACCCTTAAGTAAAACTGACGTGGTAATCGAATGCTTAATCGCAGACTGCTCTGTGCTTCTAGATTGTAGAGCTGCTTTTGAGCAGTGGGGCAGATCCATTGCAGAGAACAGATGATGGAAGATCAGCCTTAGACATGGCTATGGATGCTTCCTTGAGGAAACTGATAGAAAGATACCAGCCCAAAGCCAGTCAATCATCCCCAGGTCTGAAAATATATTAAATGACTATTTAAAAAAAATTTTATTCCCTCTGCATTTATTGTATGTCCATTGCATGACAATGTTTACAAAATTAAGTTTTTACTTGTACGACACAGAACATCAAAGTGTTCTGAATTTGAAGAAATCAGAAGTACAGTAAGCACTCAAATACCAAAACATGGTAAAGGCTGCTTTCAGGGGTTCTGTGTGTATGAAATTGAAATTATTTCTGAGGTGTTGACAAAGGAGTAGTTGTTTCGATTTTGGATATTGTTAGGAAATGGTAGGCAAAGAAATACTTTAAAAATGTATTTAGACTTATATGGTGATTAGGGGAAAATCAGTTAATTTATTAGTGCAAAGGCATTAAAATATTGTTGAATTAATAATTTTCTGTTTGTTTTTGATAAGGACGATGTGAGCTTTGGAAATGGTGTTGCCAAGATGGGTTCAAGGTTGGTGAAATCATTGAACGTCACTATTGAAATGGTAAAATGGAGCAGTCAAAGTAAAAAGCTTACTGTCTAACCTTTACGTCCCTGCTTGTTTGTCATATTCCATTAATTGAATAGTATTTCACCAGATACTGATTAATCCAGATTTTCACCCTGTTTGTTTCTTGCATAAATTACAATTTCAGTAGCATAACTAACAATAACAGTAGCAATATAAGAACTACAGATTGTGCACTACATGGTTTGTAATTAGACTAGCTTTAAGATGCTGTCAATAAATGTTCTGAATTTATGTAATTATGGTGAATGTTCATTTTGAATTTAAATTAAACCAAAAATTTGAGAAATAAATTGGAAAACTCTTGGGTTTCAGGTAGCAAAGTCTGTACTCAACAGTGATGCCAAAGCAAGTTCCAGTTCTAGAGGTTTTTCTCCAAAAAAGATTGCATGCAATAAAAACCAGCAATCATTTGGCGTGGAAGAACTGTTAAAATGTAAGAGAGGGAAAAAATTATTTAATTGTCTAATTTTCTAAGAAATTTCACTCAAAAACTCAATGGAATTTACTTGTAGGTAGAGATTCAATAACTGCTGGGAACAAGGATGCGGTTTTATCAAAACCTGCCATTGTTTTTGACAAAGCTAGAAATGGACAAGTTATTGCAGAAGGAACTGAAGAGGATAGTCAGGATTCCGATTTCACACCAGCCATAACAGGGGACAATGTAAAAGAACACTCAGAATTGTCTCTGTCACAAAACAATGAGAGCATAATCATTTGTACTGAAGATTTATTGGGGAATGGTAGAAACTCAGATGGTAACCTCGTGGCTGATGGTGAACAGTTTATTCATCAAATCTCGGAAGACAAAACTCAAGAGTGTCCTGAATCTTTCACAGCCTATTTAGAAGAAGCTACAGCTTGCTGTAGAGTCAGAAATCACATGAAAGAGCAAAATGATTTACAAACAAATTTTGACTTGGAGCAACACGAAGATGGTAAAAATGAAACAGTGAGATGTGATTTGAACATAAAGCAGAACTTTGGCTGCCAAACTGCTAAGCCTATAAGAAATCCCAGGATTGCCAATGATTCTGTTGGAAATTGTGAAATCAGTACATCATTTGAATCCAGAAAAAGTGACCCTGAAGATGATGTGAATGAAAATATGAATGAGTGCAGCATATCATTGCAATGTCTTTATGCAAGGGATTCAGATCTTCCATGTGTTCCAAAGGCTTGGCATAGCCTGAATGCTTGTGATGGCGAAAGATTGTCTACAGCAAGCAATTCAGCACCATCGATCAAAAGATCGTCTAGCTTCTCGGACAGTAGCACCCCATCACTACTTTTAGAAAAAAGCAGAATTTATGATAGATTTTCAGCTTCTGATTTATGTAAAACTACAACTGCAGAATTGCCTGTTTCACAGCATGAAGTTTCAAGTTTTGGTGAAAAATGTGATGTTGCCCTGTCTGAAAGAAATTCTGAATCTTTCAAGATTAAAAAACAGTCGGTTGAGCCATTAATTGCCTGTGAAAACAGAAAAAACAGCACTGAAGTGAACCAAATGTTGTTGGAACAAGAAGATAATAACCGATATGAACCCACAGTGTGCATGGAGCCTATAGAAATAACAGAAATGATTCGTTTGTTGTCAGACAGTGAACTTTCCAACTTATCTAATTCTGAGACTCTATACCCAGAGAAGGATGCATCAATCTGTGTACCTGTAAATCCTGTAGATGTAGAATTTTTTTGCAACTCACTTGAAGATGATTGTGGTACCCTTTTAGCTTTGAGGGGTTCTGGAAGTTGCAGCTCCCAAGCATTATCACAAGAAAAAGGATGTGGCATCACTAAGTGGTTGCTTGACTCTACCACCCAGGTGGGATCACCAGAAGCTGTAGGGTGTGTAGATCTTATCTGTCAGACAATAGAGGACATTTCACAAGGAGCAATTGAAAAGGCAGGTTTACAATGTGGCCAGGAGCTTCTCAACCAACAAACCTTGTCATGTCAGTCTGAGTTCCATATAAGCAAACAAGTTTCAGAGAATGCAACGAGTCATAATTCTGGCTCTGTATCCAAAAAGGAAGGGCTGTTAGAATCAGAAAACAACTTAAGCCCTCATGTACTGATGTCCACTACTGAAAATCTCCTGCGAAATTTTTCCTGCAGTTCAAGTAAATCACAGCCAATGTGTCAGGACACACACAATGATGACGAAAACTGTTCATTTGATTCTGATTGTACTTATGTTTCAGAATCTTGCTTTTTGAAAGGTACAGAAATTGAGAAGTTGAACAATGACCACGTAAATTCAGGTAAAATTATTTTTAGGAAAGAAAATACAGACGCTCCTCTACTTCCGAACTTTCAGCTTTCAAACTTTCAGACATACGAGGAACTGTGAGTCCGAATTGTCTTCATTGGGCTCCTGCTTCCTGTCCTCAACATCAATTTTTTTTCTTCTGGCTGCTTCTCCCGCCGCTCAGCAGCGTAGCATGCGTACTCCCAGCATCCTAGTTCTTTGTACTTGCTTATACCCGTAAAATAATGTTGAACATTTCAAGTTACGAACGGCTGCTCGGAAAATATCTCATTCGTAGGTAGAGGAGCTTCTGTAAATTATAACTACAGATTTAAAAGTTCCATTTTGGGCAATTAATGATTCTGGCGTGATTTTTATTCTTTCTGAGGCAAACAACAAAAATGTGTTTCTTGCTGTAGGTACCAGCCAGGATGCAAGCAATAAAAATTTGAAGAGGCAGAGTAAGAAGCAGCACGATAAATTTGGCAAAGGGTCTGACCAGCAAAAGGGTAAATTAATACAAGACAACGTTTCCAACATGGATTCAATCTACATTCAAGAAGATTGTGACCCAACTAACCAATCTGCCAATATCCTAAAAAACCTGCCAAGTGGAAGTGACTCCATTATCCCAGTTCCTTGCTCAGGTATTTAAACAAATGGTGTATAAATATTCTCCCCAGACTTCAGCAGGACTTTTTGGTATATAATTTGTTAGATTTTCAAATCAGAGTTTTTGATTGTGTGCTGCTAGCTCAACATTATCGCAAACATAGCAGATAACTTTCATTGCTGCTTATGCTGAAGGACAGTTCCTTTGCTTTTTTATTCTTTTTTATTCTTTTGGGGGTTTCACAGAGACATTGTTTGGCTAAATGTCATATATATATGTATGTATATATATATATATATATATATATATATATGTAGTTTTTTTGCCACCAAAGTCCATTCATTCATCCATCCATTGTCCTGGCTCATCCAGGTCTGGGTTGCAGGGGCAGCAGTCTGAGCAGAGATGCCCAGGCCTCCGTCCTCCCTCTCCCCATCCAGCTCCTCTGGGGGGGATACCAATGCGTTCCCAGAGCAGTCAGGAGATAGAATCTCTCCGGCATGTTCTGGGTCTGCCTCTGTAGTTTTTTATCTTAATGATAGAGAGGAATAATGCAAGGCAAGCTCTAAGTGACACCTATTACCAAAAAAAAGTAATAATGATCTTTTGACCACTTGCTACTCTGTCCTTTCTCTATATTCAATATTTTTGGTCTATTATAGTGCGTATGAATATATTTAAACTGGGGTGCTAGACTTCAGGCCCCCTGCAACTCTGACTAAGATAAGCGGTTAGAAGATGAATGGATGGATGCTGAGTGGATCATTGTATAGTTTCTTGAGAGCTCCACTGATGCCATATAGTGTCTGTACCTCTTTTAGCACATCAAGTCCAGTTGAAAAGGAAATCAGCTCCTCAGAGGACTTGCTGCATGGACTATTTGACTGAAGTTCTACCCAGCAAAAAGCGCAGAAGTAGCAAAAAAGTAGGTATTTCTTGGTGTTTTGCACCTACTTCAAAATACAGTGAAGTCCTGTTTTGGGTGTGTTTCTGAGTGTTGGAAACAGATATAACAAACATAATAAAAGAAATTGCATACAACCCTGGTAACAATGCAAAAGCAACCACATTGTTACATGATTATTACATTTGACAGTCACCATGCAGAAAGGTTACGGGTGTATATTTAGTATGCTGTGAGTAGACTTTACATATTGGTAAATTCACAGTAGCGTCTGTGACTGGCATAAACACAAAACACGCATTTCTTCTCTTCCCTCTAGTTTTCTTTTGACTCTTGGCCAATGGGAATACAACAGCATGATCTGGAAACAGAGACACATGAACAGTCCTATATACACACACAAAACAAAAAACAACACATGACAGCCTAACCCCCCCAGAGGGCATTTAATGGCTTTACAGTGGATATTTGAGAGGGGACCTTTTAAACACTGGCCCAAATCTACTTTGCCCTTCTCTTCACTGCACTGGCACTGGCCCCTTTCCTTGCCTTTTCCTTTTTTAGGTCTGCCACTGTCACTTTCTCTTGGGTCCTGGCAGGTACCTCATAGGTCCTGGGAGAATCCGTGGCTCCTGTACACACACCCTGCCTTTCTCACTTTCTGTTGATAGACATTCTGGGCGGCATAGCAACTGCCTCGTCAGCTCTATCCTCGCTTCTGTTATCACTCTGTTATGCCCAGCAGTGTTATAACTGTCTCTCACCCTCCTGTACAAATTCTCTGCTTTGTCACTGCTGCAGATTCTGTTGTCTGCACACCCTTGCCTGTGGCTCCATTTACATCCCTCCTGGTTCCATGTGGCCCCTCAGCTGGCTCCTTGTCCTCTGTTCTGTTTTTTCAAGCATCTGTCTGCTCCTTTGGGGAGTGGTGAGGTTTTATTTTCCACATGCTAGACATTTCCCAGTAAAATGCATGGCCAGAATGTGTCACTGGAACTTGTGCCCAGTTAGGGAGCAGCTCTAGGCTCCCACATGATGTCACGTCCTATATTTCCACATGTGCCAACAATATAATATGCACTTTAGACATGATTCATTTTATATACACATTCTGGATCATGTAGAAATTGTCCTGAGTCCTTCACTGTTGAGTGTTGTTGTTATTTTTGTTATAATTAATATTATTAAGAAGTGGATAGTTCAGAAGTCCAGGAAGTAAAAATCCAGACTAAGATTTTATTTCAATCAGCCAGTTGAGTTGAGTCTGTGACTGTGACTCTTTAAACACAACTGGTTAGTTGAAACAAAATTTTGGTCTGTATTAATACTTCCTGGGCTTTAACTATCAGCTTCTGAGGGTGATAATAATGATAATAATACATCTATCTTATGTGTAAATATCTGTCTGTACTGAACCCTGGGATCCACTGGAGTTGACCTTTTAAATATACACATAATTGTACACCATAATTCAGAGATGGTGTTTCCCTAATCCTGAGACTGCATGTGCTTGGATTGTGGGAAGGAACCTGTGAGATGGAGAGAACACAATTCCACCTACATCATGGACATGGCATTTGAACCCCTAACCCAAGTGGGCAATAATTTCTCAGCAGCATGAGAGTAACCATTTCTAGCTATCCAAACATAAACGTTTGGCGGCTGCCAAGACAGTGGCGGTTTTTTATGCAATTTATACATTTAGTGAACCAGTGGTTTAAAGGTGTTTTTTATTAGATTCAAGATATCTGCATTTATCCCAGTGAAAATGTTAGCTCGTAAAATCCATAGTGTAAGAGGAAAACAGTTTAACCTGGTAACAGTGTTTGTACAATCTGCTCCAACAAATGTTTCCCTTAGGTATCAATTTCATTACAAATATAGATTTAACACATCTTTATGAACATAAATAATGGATTTTTTTCTCGGAAATTAGTAGTTTAAATTAAATGAGTATTCCGAGTGAATTGCCTCATGAAGTATAGTAGATGTCTGGATTATAATTAAAAGGTTCTATTCCACATGTTGAAATGTAGTGCAGTTTCACTGAGTATTTATTCATGTCATCAGCCGAGGATTGGTTTCCCATACACCTTTATATTTCAGTTTCAATCTACCTCATTCGCATTAGACAAAGTGAAAAAGAAGCAAGACAAAATGCTGGCCATGGATTTGACAGACCCAGAGCATACAGGTAATTTATCTGTAATACTCTCCGTGAAAAGTGTCATGTTATAAAAAAATCAAACGCAACACAGCATAATTCCATGACGCTGATTTACCTTCATCAGTTTGTGTTAGACATTCAGTGTTCTGAGTTTGCAATGTATTTTTTTCTCTTCGGCTAAACTGTCTGCAAATTAAACCTACAGTAGTGTGGTCCTACATTTGCAGGATGTATTCCTGTCGTGAGCACACAGAAACACAGGCATTGCTGAATGACAAATTTCACTGCTTTTATTAGGTAAATTTACTGAGGCATTTGCCCAGATCCAGACATTGCTCAATGATGTGCTGAACAAACACAAGGCAGAAAATGAAAATCTGACCAGAAAGTACAGGTAAATTCTCCTTTGTACTTGGCACATAGAAACACCCATCTGTCTAACAACCATTTAATGAGTTTTTTTTTTCCAGGATTGCCTCTGATTCTTTTAAGCATGGCACACTCAGAGAACAAGTATCATCACTTTCTTCAAGGCAAAAACGACTGTTGGACATCCTTCAAAGACAGAACAATCTCAGAGTTAGATTTCAGATGTTCCAGAATAAGCCTTTTGAGAGTCAAACCACCACAGAAGCTCCTTGGACAAGTATGAACATATGTGATGCTGAAACAATTCACAAAACCCAATGGAGAGACTGTCGCACTGGTACTCTGGAGCAGCTTTCAGAAGAGAACTGTTCAGGTTTCAGCTCAGCTTTGAGCCTCTGCAATGAAGCTGTTTTTCCGAACTGCAGTGACCAAGCCCGAGTTACTTTGGGTACCAGTTATGCAGGACCCCAGTTCACAGTTAACAATCTACCCACAGATTCAGGCACATTTTTTGACGGCTTTGTGAATGTTGATAACCAAGCAGACATGCCACCCAGTTTCACAGTGCAGGCTAGCCCAGTTGCAGTTCACAATGAACACATTCAATCACAGATTATTAAGACACCATCTGAGCTGACTCATCTTATTAAACAAGGCACCATCAAACCTGGAGAGAATGTATTCAGGCTAAAGTTGAAGGTGATTTCATTTTTATGATGTCTTAAAAATTATGCAAAAAATACAATAATCCTAGTGGCATAATGTTTTTGTCAAATGGTTGTTTTCGCTACTTTATACAAACACTTTATAGACACTGCTTATGTAGTTAGAGGTAGATGGCCTAAAATCAGTGTAATACTTATATATAATCATAAATATAATGTTTAATACTAAAATGCTCATTTCTGCAAGAGAACATGTTTAATCAAGTCATTCATATTGTTTCAGTGTATGAAAGCTGAGCTTCTGGATGCAATTCCACTTTCTTAACCAGCAGTGTGGTTTCATAGGTATCATTGGCTTGAACGGTTTTACTTTTTATATTTTGGTGCTTAGGGTAATTGTCACACAGCTTCCCTCCTGGAAAATGGATCTATAAAGGACACAGGAGGTCGAGTCTACATTTCTCCAGAGCAGTGGATTGGATCTGTTTTGGGGCCCAGTGTTCCTATGAGCCCAACATATGCATGGAAAAAGGTAGAAAGAAAGATAGAAAGAAAGAAAGCAGTTGAGACAAAACTTGTCTCTATTAATTGTGTACCTAGGGTTGGTTATGGAAAACGGACATTTATGTTAGGGTGGGGCCACCTTCCCAAAATAGATGCTGTATAGCACTTATACATAAGCAAACACAAACATCAAAAAAGTGCAGGACAACAAATGAGAATAACAAAAATGTCTTTGGTTGGACTAATTACTTTGGGGGGTAATTAGGTCTGTGTTGTCATCTATAGATGGTCATTTATGTTTTAATTTCAGTAAAAACGTGTGCTGCCTTAGAATAGGTAACTGATGTCCGAGGAGTCTAACTAACTAAGTGTTCTAAGACCCTAGTTATATTGAGACCCTTGAACTGTATGGTGTCACCTGGAGGGTAGTCTGAAATCAAAGCACTTAACTGCTGTCCAAAGGCACACTTGGAACTTTGCTTTCTTGATTTGTTGTGCTGCTTGTGTTAAATGTTTAATAATGAATCCAAAATTATTGCTGTGAATAATGTCTGTTTTTATTTTAGGTGACATATATGTCCAAACCACTCTTAGAATACGTAAAGAAGGCTGGTCCAGTGGCCGACGACTCCACGGCATCACAGCAAAACTATCCATCCAAAGTCATACCTCCAGGAGATCTCCTTAAAGGTTAAGTAAGAGTTGGGGAAAAATGTTCAGAACACAGTGGGGAAAATTTATTCTTAAGCTTCTTTGTATGTAAAGTGCCTAGTGGAGTTCTTTGAGGGAAAGTCTTGAACTGTACCTTTTGATTGTTTGCTATATAATAACCATTTGATGAGGCGGATACACATACTGCAGGATACAAAGCGCTTTGAGTGTGTGCCATAATTGGTACACCCCAGTACTTACTTGCCTTGTAATGAGTGATGCTTTTTTTGTTTGCAGATTGTGCACCTCTGGGTTCATAATATAAGTCTTTGCTTTTTTACAAATTTATTAATTCTTTCTCCAGACAAATATAGAAAGTATCTCACTAGCTTGTTGGGGCAGAGAATGGCTAGAAATACTAGCTGTGCCCTCATTATCGAGTGTGTGAAAGCTGTGTTTAAGTATTTTTTTCCATAAATTTCATAGGCTTTTTAAAATGGTTTTATAGATGCATCCTCTCCTTTTTATATAACTAACTTGTGATCATATAACATAATCTAATTTGTTCATTTTAATGTTGTTTGCACAGAGTTGTGTACCGAGTCCTCCATCAGTGACTTAATGAGGATACAGAGCATTCTTCTAGTAAGTGACAGCGAGTTCCTGAACAACTATGAACTGGACCAACATTGGCATAGGCTGTTAGAGTCTGATGACTGGACCATTTGAGGAGACTTTTTTATGTTCACATGCATGCAATGTTTATATTAAATAGATTCGGTTATAATTATTTTGACCTATTGATCATATCGAATTTGTATATTTGTCTGTTCTTAAAATTCTAGTTATGTTCTTAAAATGTTCCTGTTTTACGTAACATGAACATTAAGCATTAAGTTTTGCAGTTCTTGTTGAGCACTCAAAACTAAAATAAAACAGCTTTTGATTAGGTCATGATTTTTTTTCTTAGTTAACTTTGACTGCTTTCTAGATAGTTCAAGAATACATATACGTAACACAATGTGGCACATTTTGAATTCCACAAAACACATTTTCAATTCCCCAGCTCAACATAAAAGCATCCAGTTGATTGATTAGTATGTAGTAGACATTAGCATTTGACAGAATTATTGGTCAAATTTTAGCAGTCATTATTCTAACAATATCACATTGTTCCTGCCCTCACTTCACGCCCACCATACACAGAGAGAACCGTGTGTGGAGTAGAGATCACAACATTTCTTTCCATACTGATTAAAATGATTGACCTATAGTTTGCTGGATTACTTCTATCCCCTTTTTTGAATATGGGCGTTACATTAGCATGCTTCCAATCTGAAGGGACCGCAACAGAACAGTAGCATACAATGCCATACAACGAAAGACAAATGTCTTCCGGTAATCCATTCTTGTGTGCTTATTCTTCTCACTCATTTTTGTGAAATTTCTCACAAACACACCACACCATGAATATATCGGTGACCTTCCAATCACAGGCACAGAGGCCTGACCCATTGACCATAAACCTTTAATTGTACTGTAGCATTGTCTTCTATTGTCGGTCTAATTTCTTTTTTATTATTATTTTTATTCAAGAAAGGAAATACAAATATAAAACTGAATAGATAGAACATCTTGTTTTTACATCAGTTCTGAACACCCCGTATCACCCACCTGCATACTGCCTTAAAAAAAAAAAAAAAAACAGGGAGACAGGAAAGGAGGGGGTATTGGAGGGAGGCCAAAACACAAACTGCTTGTTTGCAATGAGAGTATATTATATTATTATTTATTTTTTCTAATTTCAAAGCCAGAGAGGTACTTTAGGTGGGTCAGGAGATTTTCACTCCATCACTATTCTTCTCCGTGCTAGTAGGGAAGCAAAAGCAAAAGTATTTTTCTTCTTCATGGGCATTGAGGGCTCACTAACAAAAACACCAAAAATAGCCATCTCAGCAATTGGTTGTACATTGGTTTGGAATACAACATTCAAAGTTCTGAAAATGAATGACCAAAACTCTCTCAGCCTAGGACATGACGAAAACATGTGAGACATATCAGCTAGGGTGGAGTTATAACTGTTACACCTGTCCTCAACATCTGGATATATCCTAGAAAGTTTAGCCTTGGTATAGTAAATTTGGTGAAAGAGTTTAAATTGTATCATGCTAAGGCGGGCACAAGAGGATGTATTGTTAACTCCCAGGCTGCATCAGAAATTTCTGTCCCAGGTTCTTCAACCCACGCCCGTTTAATTTTATCCAATGATATCATTTGAAGAGAAGTAATAGTATGTACTATCATTGAAATCTGGCCTTTATAATGCACTGGCATCAAGAAAGATGTCTTCCAGCCCTGTGTGAGCAGGTAAAATTGGAAAGGTTGGACTACAACTCTGCTCGGTCTCATTTCTTGATGGTTATCTTATATATACAACAAAGTGGCCGATTCATGTCATCTACAAAGCAGAGTTTGAAAATGGATGCAAGTATGACGTGATTAGCCTTCTAAAGTGTGCCACACTGCACTGCAAGGGGAAGACCTTTTTTACATTAAGTACATGGTTAGCTTGGCTTTATGAATTTGTGACTGGTTAAATGAATACAGGGGATGGGATTGTTGAATCGAAACTGAATGACACTCTACTTACCACCATTGTGTTTGTAACTGAAAAATCGGCTTTTTTTGTGCAAGAAAATCCAAAAGTCCTTAAGATGTTTTTGAAAAGAGTCTTGCATAACTTTGATTTGATAAAGATTTTTTTCGAGTGGTAAAGTTTCATGGGTGTTAAGTGGTGGTCTGTAAAGCCAACAGGAAGAATGGCACTATGTGTAAGGCTGATGGTTTTTGTTTATATATATACAAGATCAGTCCTGCCTGCACATAACATATTTCCTGATGCCTTCACCTATGTGTATTGCCTGATGCCAAGAAGCCAAACCGGATTTAAAAACATAAGACAGCTCTAGGTGAATATAGTTGTAATTCTTCTCTGGTCCAATTTACATCATAATCCACGATTTCAGTTCCCCTGCTATAATGAAGTGCTGCTTGCTGTCCTGTTTTTCCCGGGACCCCCATTAACTGTTAAAAAGGCTACATGTTCAGCACCCTAATTTGGTGCGTAGACATTAACAAAACCAAAAACAAACCAACAAAACAAAACCTCCCTTCTAACCGCACCACAAGTGTTCCCTCATTCACTGTTTGCTCTGAGAATAATAAACGAAAAGCAAAATTCACAGTGAAAAAAATTGCCACCCCTGAACTAAGATTTGTGCAGGAACTCGAACAGCATCCCAAACCCCAATCTACCTCATTCTTCTCATCACTGTGTGTTTCCTAGAGAAATGACATCAAAGCATCTTTGAAATGCCACCTCAAAAGGCAAACAACTCTTGTCTGTCCCTCCCACCATTTATACTGAGGGATACAAAATTAGTAAACTACAGTACGTGAAGGGCTAAATAGGAAAACAGTAAAATAGAAGGACTGACAGAAATACTTTTTGTATTATTAACTACACCTCCTTATATTTTGTGACCCTTTTGTTTGTTGTTTTATGTTGATATTTTTAACAACATAACATGTTTCTATAACTTGTTTTCTGGTTTAGAACATCAGTGCCAACTTGTTCTCTTAATGTAGTTAAGTAACCTCCACTTAATTTAATGAATTTCTCAACATCAGGGAAGTGGTGTTTAACTTTTATTTCTTTTCCCAAATGTGTTATCTTAAAAGTAATTAATTTCTTGCAGTGTATACAGATTGTGCTTTTGGAAAACGAAGTCAGTGACAGGCGTGCATTCAGAACTGAATTCACAATCATAACCATTTTGTGCAGGTGTTGCTGCACAGTAAAACAATGCACCACCACTCTCAAGTTTCGCTTTCCGTAAACTTTTCTACCACACAACCCGATTCGTTCAGCGGCTTTAGCCACATTATGGGCCACAGGAACATCTATGAGATATCCTGCACACAGAGCTGCTGTACTTGGTCGGGGGGTTCAACATTCTGCCTGCTGGTGTCTTCCCCCGGTCATCTCTAGCCTCTTCATACCACAGGGTGCCTGGCCCTTTGCCCGAGTTGGCGGGCTCAGCCCCCACCTCTGTGTGCAGGTCATGTGGAGATGATATTTGATATTTGCTTACCCAGGGAGAGAAAAGTTCTTTGGCAAAGCTTATCTGAGAACTCAAACCTCAACTGTCCATTTTGATAACAAATTTGCGACAATCTTCAAAGCTCATTAGGGCTATGGCTTATTCACAGTCTTTATTAGGAAGTGATGCAAATTTCAAAGCTGTATAAATACTCTAACTCCTCAGACTTTGTCCAATAGTCAACAGCTACGGACTCTGCTAAGCAGATCTCTTGCACTCTGAAAAATAAAAATAATTGATGCCTACAAAGCAGGAAGCAGCTATAAGAAGATAGCAAATTATTTCCAGGTAGTTATTTCCTCAGTCTATAATGCAATTAAGAAATGACAGTTAATAGTAATGGTGGAGGTCAAGTTGAGGTCCGGAAGACCAAGAAAACTTTCTGAGAGAACTTCTCGTAGGATTGCTAGAAAGGCAGATCAAAACCCCTAATTGACTGTAGACCTTTAAGTCGATTTACCAGACTCCAGAGTGGTAGTGCATTGTTTTACTGTGCAGCAACACCTGCACAAATATGACCTTCAAAGAAAAACCATCAGAAGAAAACCTTTCTGGCATTCTCACCACATAATTCAACAACAGAAGTTTGCAAATTAACATCTAAATAAGCCTGATACAGTCATGTAATCTGATGAAGTTAAAATAGAACTTTTTGGCCACTATAAGCAAAAGTATGTTGGGAGAAAGGGCACAGAATTTCATGAACACCTCTCCAGCCATTAAGCACAGAGGTGGATTGATCATTTTGTACTTTTGTACTTGTACTGCAACCAGTGGCACAAGGAACATTCCATTGGTAGAGGGAAGAATGGATTAAATTAAATACCAGCAAATTCTGGAAGCAAACACACTGTAAAAAAGCTGAATTTGAAAAGGGTGTGCCTTCTACAGCAGGACAATAATCTTAAACACGCCTTAAAATCCACAATGAACTTCCTCAAGGGGCACAAACTGAAGGTTTTGGCATGGCCCTCACCATGCTCTCACCTAAACATCATCGAAGATCTGTAGCTAGACTTCAAAAGAGCAGTGCTTGCCCAAGAATCTCAGACCTCGAAACCTTTTACAAGGAAGATTTGGTGAAAATCCCCCAAACAAGAACTGAAAGACTCTTAGCTGTGCTACTTGCCAAAGGGGGTATTACTAAGGACTGATCATGCAATATACTTAAACTTCAGCCTTTTCCTTTTTTGTTATGAAACTGTGAACAATGGAAGTAAAAAGTAATTTTGCTAATCACAGAAATGTGTGACCTTGCTTAGCTATTCACAGTAACCGACATTTTGACTAGAGGTGACCAAACTTTTGCATACCACTGTAGATGGACAGACAGAATGACTGACTAACTGACTGACTACATGGCCAAACTCATGTGGACACCCCTTTTAATTAGAGGAATTGATAACCCAGACCCATTGCTGGCACTGGGGTATAATTATGCACAGTCATGCAAACTCTTGCAACAAACATGCGTAATACAATGGGTAGTATTACAGAAGTGGTTAGTGCCTTTTCACTTGGCACCATCATTAGACACCATATTCGCAACAAGTCAGTTTGCCACATTTCTACCCTGTCAGAGTTGTCCTGTTCAGCTGCAGGTGAAGTGATTGTGAAGGTCACAACATGGCTGAGTGAGTTCAGGTATGAAATGATTAGTGTTACATCCCCCAGGAGGATGTCTCTTCTCCCTACTAACTTTGTTTTTGTCTAGGCTCCACCTCCTCTGTCCTGAT